>CM029664.1:62545701-62805701 GCA_017311315.1 Dendrocalamus latiflorus | reverse complement strand
GAGCTGGGTCTAGGGAATAGCTAGCCTCTAGGATATCAGCCGTAGGCTATGCAGCAAATCCTGGGACAGTCGGCTGGGGAAAACCCTAGGCTCTCTCAGTCTCAAGGTCAAAACAATCCATGAAGCGATTTTGGCTTTCTTGGGATTCTTTCCTAGAGGTTTCTAAAAATCTGAGAACCTCTCCCAAGACTCCTAGCGGGTCCGCAGGCCTAGAAGATGATGATTGATCGGTGCCCGGTATAACTGTTGGAGGTGGTTGCTCGCCAGTGGTTTTTGGAGGATTTTCTGTTGGTACTCAGGTAAGGGTTGAGAAAAAGGACCCAATCTCAATCCGAAAAAGGACCCAATCCCATTCCCAATTCTTGGTTCATTTCGCTGACGATCATCCATCCTACAGGGGCAAGGCAATAGGTTTTAGTTGCAACTGGTAAACATTTCTACCCACAACCACTCTTCTACAAGATGACAGCCGGACTTCCTATGTTTTAAGTTTGTTTAGCAATCATATTTAAAGTGGAAAGACTTAGGGTGTGTTGTAGAATTTAATGTGACGTAACAGCTAACAGCATTAAATTAGGGATGAGAATACATCTGTATAAATGGTTGGGAGTTTTAACACTTTCTTAAACGAATAAATCACAAGGCGAAAAGAATCAACTCCAACAAAACCCAAAAGAAAGAAGAATACAACCCTATGCTATCTGGAATTCTCGTATCCAGCTACGCTCGAGAACTCGCTCTCGAGGTCGCCCAAAACTACGCATTTGGGACCACGCTCAAGACTCATTCCTGAGTACGCGCAGGACTTCGTTCCTGGGTACGCCTGGGTTACGCGCCCGGGTGCGCCACGATCCACTCGTCGGGAAATCTCAAGTTTAGCAAAAATCAGATTAAGTGATTTTTCACCATCAGTCTTAAGTTAATCTAAGTTCCATATAAATTTTAAGGCAATTTCTAAAAGGCTGATGATTTTCTTTTCTTAAAATGGACAGAAGCCAAAAAGAAAGCTATGGGCATGGTTTAATCTTGTCCAAAGACAAAGAATTAACCTCGCCAGAATTCTAACTACATGCCACTAACCCTGGCACAGCTATAGCCTTAGAATGAGTTGCTCACCCCTAGGGTTCAAACAACCTACCCTATGTTGCCTGGCTATCTTACCAAGTTCAACAACACTTAAATTAAACAGGGTGATACTAATTAAGTAACATTACGAGACATACATACGAAGTACCCACTACAACTGGTAATACAAGTAGCATAATGACAAAAATAAAATACATTACTCAACAACATGGAGAACACTACACTGTCGCTCAGTAGATATGCTGGGTCTCCCTAGGCTCACTGGTCAGGGCTCTCTGGCTCTCCCTCCTCTGGATCACTCTCCTCCCCATCCTCTCCTCCCTCAGCACTCCCCTCCTCCCCCGCTGGTGCCCCCCAAGTGGCTGCCTGACTGCCTCTGAGGGCAGCAAAACATGCTCAGTAAAGCTCATCGAGTGTGATGGAGTCTCTGACAGGATCAGGATGCACCGATATACGGGCTCCTCTACCGTGAGGTCTACTCGGTCTACCTGGGGCAGGGGCGCGGCAAAATAGGAATATGGGTCAAGGTAGGTAGTGGGGGTACTGGTACAAAAGTCAGCATAAGGGTCAGAAATGGGAGCTGGGGAAGACACAGGAATAAAATCATCTCCCGTAGAGGTCCCTACAGGATAGGACAGAACTGGTGGTGGAGCTGAAACTAGAGCTGGGGCTAGGGAATGGCTAGCCTCTGGGATATCAGCCGCAGGCTGTGCAGCAAATCCTGGGATAGTCGGCTGGGGAAAACCCTAGGCTCTCTCAGTCTCAAGGTCAGAACAATCCATGAAGCGGCTTTGGCTTTCTTGGGATTCTTTCCTAGAGGTTTCTACAAATCTGAGAACCTCTCCCAAGACTCCTAGCGGGTCCGCAGGCCTAGAAGATGACGATTGATCGGTGCCCGGTATAACTGTTGGAGGTGGTTGCTCGCCAGTGATTTTTGGAGGATTTTCTGTTGGTACTCTTTCAGGTAAGGGTTAAGGAAAAGGACCCAATCTCAATCCGAAAAAGGACCCAATCTCAATCCCAATTCTTGGTTCATTTCGCTGACGATCATCCATCCTACATGGGCAAGGCAATAGGTTTTAATTGCAACTGGTAAACATTTCTACCCACAACCACTCTCTTCTACAAGATGACAGCCGGACTTCCTATGTTTTAAGTTTGTTTAACAATCATATTTAAAGAGGAAAGACTTAGGGTGTGCTGTAGAATTTAACATGACGTAACAGCTAACAGCATTAAATTAGGGATGAGAATACATCTGTATAAATGGTTGGGAGTTTTAACACTTTCTTAAACGAATAAATCACAAGGCGAAAAGAATCAACTCCAACAAAACCCAAAAGAAAGAAAAAGAAAGAAGAATCCAACCCTATGCTATATGGAATTCTCGTATCCAGCTACGCTCGAGAACTCGCTCTCAAGATCGCCCAAAACTACGCGTTTGGGACCACGCTCAGGGCTCATTCCTGAGTACGCCCAGGACTTCGTTCCTGGGTACGCCTGGGCTACGCGCCCGGGTGCGCCACGAATCACTTGTTCGGGAAATCTCAAGTTTAGCAAAAATCAGATTAAGTGATTTTTCACCATCAGTCTTCAGTTAATCTAAGTTCCATATAAGTTTTAAAGCAATTTCTAAAAGACTGATGATTTTCTTTTCTTAAAATGGACAGAAGCCGGAAAGAAAGCTATGGGCATGGTTTAATCTTGTCCAAAGACAAAGAATTAACCTCGCCAGAATTCTAACTACATGCCACTAACCCTGGCACAGCTATAGCCTTAGAATGAGTTGCTCGCCCCTAGGGTTCAAACAACCTACCCTATGTTGCCTGGCTTTCTTACCAAGTTCAACAACACTTAAATTAAACAGGGTGATACTAATTAAGTAATATTACGAGACATACATGCGAAGTACCCACTACAACTGGTAATACAAGTAGCATAATGACAGAAATACAATACATTACTCAACAACATGGAGAACACAACACTGCCGCTCAGTAGATATGTTGGGTCTCCCTAGGCTCACTGGTCAGGGCTCTGGCTCTCCCTCCTCTGGATCACTCTCCTCCCCATCCTCTCCTCCCTCGGCACTCCCCTCCTCCCCCGCTGGTGCCCTGCCCCAAGTGGCTGCCTGACTGCCTTCGGGGGCAGCAAAACAGGCTCGGTAAAGCTCATCGAGTGTGGTGTCTCTGACAGGATCAGGATGCACCGATATATGGGCTCCTCTACCCTGAGGTCTCACTCGGTCTACCTGGGGCAGGGGTGAAGGGATACGGGTATGCTACGCTAGCGTAAATTAATAAAAATTCTACCCGCAAACCAAGATCACTGCAGTTATAGATCACGGAATTACCACTAGACGCGCAGGTGCGGAATTGATGCAGCACGTCGGGGCAGAGTAGTCGTAATACGTCGATGCAGCACGTCGGGGCAGAGTAGTCGTACTACTTCCTCGTCCTCGTCGCGGCGTCCAACGTACAACTCCTCTTGCGGTTCGTCCAAACGCTACAGATGCAACGCCGCCAAAAAGTATCCACACGTACGGGAGGAAGCGACGCACGCCGGATTACTAGATCCGCGCGAGCGCCCAGGGTTTGAGGAGGTCACGAAAAAACTCCTTCTCTCTTGTGCGCCCTTGCCCTCCTTTTATAGACGTCCTCACAATGGGCTTCTACGAATGGAGGCCCATTAGGACTCAATACCAGTCCAACCCGGATCCAATCCGAATTAGGCTTCAGCCCTTAAGTGTGTGACCCTATGGGTTCACGTATGTTTAGACATGACACGAGTTTACCTACTCGGTCAATAGTTGGTAGCGGCCTCTAGCAAGACGTGCCAACTCCTAAACATACACAAAGATCATATCGGACGAACCATCACAACTTTATGTACATGCCAATCCCTTTGCCTCACGATATTTGGTCGAGCTCCAAGCTGACCACTCTTTCTCGATCCTGTGATCCGGAATCCCTTACTAGGTTAACTCTTAACCTTAAGTAGCATGGCCATGCATTTCTGGATCCGATCACTCGAGGGGCCCAGAGATATCTCTCTCAGGTAGAGAGGGGAAAATCCCATCTCGACTGACCATGCCTCGTAGCATGCTTCATGACAAACCCGAAAACTACCTTTATAACTACCCAGTTACGGAGTAGCGTTTGATAGCCCCTAAGTAGGTCGATTCACATCTCAAGTACATGCGACAATCTCAGGTCTAAGGACAAGGCGTACACATTGTGTAGATAGAGAACCATAAGTATAATTGTTATGTCTCATGTTGGGTCGGTCCAACCCCATGTTCTAAACATGTGTCCACATTATTGGTTTGACATCTCCATGTCTATGACCTGTGAAACATGGTCATCAACCGATACATGTGCTAATCCATTATTCACGTGTGTCCTCACATGAACTCCGACTAGGGACAACTTTAGAATAACCATATAAGTAAAGAGTTTCACAAACAAGTCACATACTTGTTAATCAACACAAAGGCAATATTCAAGGAACATTTATTAAATCATGGATACAACGAAATATCATCTCTATGATTGCCTCTAGGGCATATTTCCAACAAGGGGCGCAGCAAAATAGGAATATGGGTCAAGGTAGGTAGTGGGCGTACTAGTATAAAAGTCAGCATAAGGGTCAGGGATGAGAGCTGGGGAAGACACAGGAATAAAATCATCTCCCGTAGAGGTCCCGGCAGGATAGGACGGAACTGGTGGTGGAGCTGAAACTGGAGCTGGGGCTGGGGAATGGCTAGCCTCCGGGATATCAACCGCGGGCTGTGCAGCAAATCCTGGGACAGTCGGCTGGGGAAAACCCTAGGCTCTCTCAGTCTCAAGGTCAAAACAACGCCACCTCCAAAAATCGGAGGACTCCTCGGCCCGTGACAATGCTCCATAAGTAGTGTTCTGGTGCAGAACATTCGCCAGTAACAGGGGCTAAGGTCGGTCTAGGAGGAATAGGACGAAACTGAGCTCCGTGGCTGCCTAGGGCAACTAGAGGTATATTTGAGAAAGGCGAGTCAACCAACTGGTCACTAAAGTGGGATCTCAGGGCATGAACGGCCTTACGAGCGGCCTCCTGAAGGGGTAAGTAGTCGTCTACTGAGCGTCAGTTTGCAGTACACTAACTTGTAGCCAGGGCTACACAGAACCTCTAATACTACAATCACACGCGGAGTAGACCCATCCATAGAAAACTCATAGAAGAACTCAGGAAAAGGCGCCCTCAGGTGATGCAATATCCTCCCAAGCATCAAGATGTACTCCCCATGGATCCTTTCGACGGGAACATAGTGCCGAACCATCCTGCAAAAATAGTGATTCTATGTTAGCTTAAATATATACCTTCTAAGACAAATGAGATTTCAACATAATATTTTTGAATCAGAGTAGAATGGAAATCGACATCAGGATGAGAATTAAATAAAACTTAGTGCAATATAGCAAGCGTGAAGATCCACTTAATCATATCTACAACATCTACGTTATTATCGTGGCCCTATCTTATTGCTCTGATACCCACCTGTGACAAACGAATTACTATTTGCCTGATCAGTAGAACAATGCTCTGGCAAATAATAAGCCTTTACCAGAGTAACGCAGTACAACAATAACATAGATACTGTCCTCTATTACAGTAGTTGCCACATGGCTCAAGGTCTAGTTTTACAAAAGTAATAATAATAAAAGAGACTGGTACCCCAGGGCTTCCCTGCCCGCTCCACTGGGCCTCCTACTCGTCCCAGCCGAAGTATACGGGGTCCACCTCGCCTGGCTCCTCGTAGTCGTCATCCTCTCCTGCCAGCTCGACAGAACCTGCTTCCCCCTCATCCTGCTCGTAAGCTTCCTCGAGCGAATTAAGGTAACAAAGGAGGTTAATAGCAAGGGTGAGTACCACAGTACTCAGCAAGCATAATAGCTATAAATGCACTGTTATATTCTCATGTCCTTAAGTCCAGATTCTAATTCCTTTATTCTAAAAGTAATCTTACGAAAATAATTGATCTTTCCTTTTTAATTATCAAAACACCTATTTTTGACCCAGTAAGGTACGATCCCTAACGATCACCATAGTCCACATTCCAGTGAACTGGCATGAATTCATGATTTTAACAGCACTGCGTAGGTTTGTACCACTGTACCCAAGGCTGCTCTGAACCTTCTTATCTAGGTTTCTTCCACACTGCCTTAGGTATGGAATCCAATTCAGAGTACAGTTACTTTCTCCGATTACGTTATTCCATCCACCAGCCCATCTATTATTCATCGGTGTACCAAGTCGCTCACTTGGGCTCCACCGACTTTCAATAGTGTTTGGTTGGACCGGCTCCCGGCCCAACACTCCACCTAACGCACATAGCGTCTGGGACACTCACTTCCAGACTTGTGTTACTGGTCCTGAGCTTCATCCATCTCTTTACTCACACATAAATACTTACCCTATGTGGTGGACTGGTTAACGTAACGGGATACTAATTTCTGCCCGTCCTAGATGGGGAAATGGTTGGCACGATAAGTACGGTTCCCTATCCGAGTGAAAACGGGGTAAGTCCTTATATTATAACCCTATGTAAAGAGGTCCGCCTAGCCTCTCTGGTTCCTTTCCCTGAATCTCTTTACCCACCGTATACATCTATGCTTGTGGGCCTGCTGCTCCTCTCAGTGGTACCACGACTGTTCATTTCTTCTTACTTTCTCTTTCTTTTTCTCCTCTTATCTTTTCTCATCTTACTCTTCTTTTTTTTTAAACAATGGTTTTCATGCATTTAAATAGAATTATTACTATTACTGAAAATACACATATTTTTAACATAACTACGTGCATGGTCGAAGAATGAGCTTGCCTGAACTGTAGTGTAATTCAGAACTGCCAAAAATCAACTTGGTGCTTGCTCGGATTCTGCAGAGTTAACGCTAAGTTCAAAAATACTTACAACTACTAATTTTAGAAAAGAATTAAATAGAGAAATAAATCCCCCCCTTATTTTATTCCTAATCGCGCAGCCTTTCTATTTATGCCTACGGAGCTCTCGACAGGGTTTATGTTCTAACGGATTATAGCAAGAAACTATCACAAGAAAGAATAAAAATGAACTCTGAAATCGGGCCTTATTAAGCCTGCTCGGCTCTGGGACTTATGCATGCATACGGTCTGGCTGATCCACTGGTTCACACGCGTATATGGTTCGGCCCAAACAGCAGACAGCAGCGGCTCTTCTCCTCCTTTTTCTTTACACCGCTGCTGATACTTCCATGTGGCCCTAAGGCGTTCACAAAGACGAGAGGTGCCGACCAGCTCGGGACGGTCTGGAAAGTCTCTAAGACTTTCTCGCAATGGCCCTAGCAGCTAGCCCAAGGGCACTGACGGCAATATCTTTATTTTATTTATTCTCCCTTGGATTGTTAGTTATTTAATTTCCTGTTTTCATAAAAATATAATTGGTTTGATACTAACAGAAATTCTTATTGCATTCACAGGATAAAAGACGCACTTCAGCTCTACGCCGAAGACTTCGATGCTAGGGTTTTATTTCTGTTTTGCAAAAATAAGGACTTGTAAATATATGCCATAATGTGCTATTGTTGATGTAATGCAAAGAAACGTAATTCAGTTTTGTAAATCTTAGTTGTAATAAAGTTTAATGGAAAAAAATTATATATTAGATTTACTGCTAATCACTTAGTTAGGGTATTAGATTTAGGGTTCTTTCACATGCTCCGATGGAAATACATGCCTGGTATTTTTATTTGGGAAATTTATTGTTCTCTTAAGAAATAAGACCTAATGGTTTGTATGTATCTGCAAGTATGCCTTAAAGTTCCATGTTTATTCAATTATTCTGATACTTCCATGTGGCCCACTAAGTCTATCTTCAAGCAAATGTTGATAAGCATACATATTTAGATGTGGGTTCTTGAACTGAACTCTTGAACCTTGACGTCACAGAGCTTGCATATACAACAAGAATAAGAGAGAAATGTGATGTCTATAGCTTTGGAGTGCTCATTCTTGAGGTATTTATGGGATCTCATCCAGGCGATTTTCTTTCATCCTCCTCACCCACGATGAAGACAAGTATACTAATCAAGGTTAGACGCTCGGCTCCCACTTCGGGAAGCTGGAATTGAAAGTGAAATATCTAAAATAATCATGGTTGCTCTTAAATGCTTAGAACCGAGTCCATTGTGTCGTCCAACGATGCTAGCAGTCTAAGGTTAAAGGACTCACCAATCTTGGTTATCTGCATGGCCAAATTGTCAGAACGTCCCAGTGCCCCTGAACGTGCCCAGAACATAATTGTTTCTTCAGTCGCACTTTCAGATCGAAGAATCTATTAAATCATTGTCATCTTCACTTTACCTTGTACTACTACTACTACTACACACACTGTGTATAAGGCACTGTTATGCTTTAATTGATCATTAGACATTGCAATTTGAGAGACCAAAGCAATGATGTATCAATTAATCTAGTCTTACATTGCAATTTAAGAGACTAAGGCAATGCTGTATCAATTAATCTGGTCTTACTTTTAGCCCTTATGGAGAAAACATATACCAAGTTGGTATTTAACTTTAGATGTTTCTCCGTGAACGTCTGAAGTGACTAATTGGTACTTCTGGCACCACAGATGCTATTGGCAGCAAAAAGACAGCCATTCATAGAGGTAAATTAATGACAAACCATTTCATCCGTACAGACTGCTGGATGATACCCATAATCTGAGAGTGGTCATAGACGTATTTCCTATATCATTTGTCTTCGGAAAGGAGCTACTATGAAGTCTGTACATGTTTTTTTTTGAGAAATGGAGCAAGGTTGCAAAAGGTGGATACCAGGTTTCAAGCTATATTATCGTCGAGTTGATCGACTATAGTATTTTGGGAAGATTTTCACTACAACTTGTTTCAAAATTAATGTAGCATCCAACAGCAGTAAAGAAATAAATGACATCAAACTTGCAAATTTAACATCTAGAACTCTCAGGACAATGGATATCAGCCAATACCAAAAACCTCATTATCTCCCCCTACCTTAACATCAGAATTACAGAATAAAAATTATGTGTCCAGTTCCATCAGCAATTCAATTCAGGAAAACAGAAAAGCTTTCTGTGCACATACCATTGAAGCAGAGTATACTTGGTTGCGGAGTCAACACCCTTGTACAGAAGTTTGAAGTCAAGGGGAGATGTAATGCCAGCCAGCAATTCAGAGAGGGAGACTTGGCTTTCATTGCCACCCAGCCAATTCAAAACTGCAACATGGTAGAAAAAAGGCAACAACATGATCATTTTGATCTAAGCGCAAACGAAAATAAAAAAAATATGAATGCAGCAACAGCCTCCTGATTCAGCAGAGGGGAATTTTTTATCCCTTCTGATGAACATATTTCTATTTCATTTTCTTGTTCATAATTAAGGTAACAAGTCATATGAAGCTCATTATTGTAATGTGGCTGGGCCTTGATTTACCACAATCAGTTGATTTATATATCTCCAATGTTGTTGTTGTTTTTCTGTGTAGGCAGCAAAAAGACCACAGTTTTAAATTTCAGTTTATTATTCTAGACGAACAACTTTACCTATTGTAAAGAAGTGTGGCGTGTTCGAAAGAAAATGATCAATATTCTTCAGACTTCCACAACACTCGCATTTGTCCTAGCATAACAACTCATCCATTAGAACAGGAAGTTCTGCAAAGGACTTGATCTGCATAACAGGACAAAGTGAATGCTACTTGCTAGAATACATTTACATATACAAGGTTGGCTAGGCAGGAAATTTACAGTATATGACACACCTTTGTTGTTTGAGGTGAACACATCAAGTTTATGGAAAATTGTAGTGCATTCTTTTTCATCCAAACATGTCCCACATCTGCAGCTCATTTGCTCATGGAACTTCATCCCAAAAGGATAATGCACTTGACATATACAATCGTTGCAGTTGGTTGGATATACTACTCTCAATCTTGCTATTGAAACCGAAATGCAAACGAGCTTCCGACATATGCAATCCTTTAAGAATTGTATCCACAATCCCAGAAGCATAAGTTTTTCTGGCCCGCAACTGAAATTAATTCACCAGGTTTACCCTTGTAAAGACACAAAACGTGCATGCAGAATAAAATAGGACTGAAGGAGAATTCAGATGCTAGTAGTCTCAGATGGATCAGTTCAAAACTTCACATGTTGGCCAAAAAGCAACAATATCATCTTAAAAAAAGAAACGAAGAAGAGGAAAGCCTGACAGAGCTTACAAACAAAAGAATGTCACAGCAATATATCTAGTTGTGCTCATTGTAGTGCATATGATTAATATTAACATGCATACAAACAAGAAACAAGAAAAAATGTTGACTCTGGTGTGAGAATAAACAAACTGAAGACTTGCATTTCAAGTTTAGGAGCAGTTCAATTCATGAAATGTAGAGATATCAAATCCATATATTGTTTTGTAAACAATTGCAAAGCTCCATAATTACCAGAAAGCAAGGGATGAACAAATACAAATAAAATTAAAGCAAAGAATGACCATGTAAAGCTACAAATGGCATTGCCAGCATACCTTTTGGAATATATTGCTATCATTTGTGATTTGGCACAAATTGTTCTTTAGAGAAGTCAATGAATAAGCAATTCTGTGGTGATCATTTTTCTCCCAAGAAAAGAAGATTTCATATAATATGTCGGCAGTGCAGGGGTCGTCATGGCTTAACTGGAAGTGGACAGGTGGTCTCTTTAGAAATTCATCTCTGAAACACCTCAAATTCCATAATGTCTGCACATATTCAAACGAAACTATAAGCATGTTTATGTCAAAGCACATAGCCATATGCAACTTTCAGCTACCTGTATGATCAAATGCAAGAAAGAGATGTCTTCAGTGTGTTGGTTGAGAATGTCAACACTCTTTTGATAGATGGAAATGCTTGCTGTTTCCTCAGAAGATCCTGCTTTATGAGATTGCCAAGTCAGAACAAATAATATTTTGCTGCATTACTGTACAGATTTGCTAGAGCATATTGTGTTTGTTTAGCACTGATCACTTGACTATACATTGTACTTATCAAGAGAGAGACATGATAACTATGGTCACATTAAAAGCGTATTTTCTGTGGTGCAGCTAATGGCTGTGAGAGCCTGATGTGTTTATCTGATCTCATGAATCGAATAATTACATCATAAGACAATATAAGTGTTAAATTCTCTTCTAAGCAAGGTGATTGTTTCAGTTTATGCTACCCAACAATTAATCACATACTGTTAATCACTAAGATGGATTTCTACAAAAGGTAGATGAGATCGTGAGAGTGCTCCATTGCAGGTGTTTAATTAAGAGTTCAATCAACATCCAAGAACAAGTATATTACTTTCTTGTGTACATGGTCTACATTTTAAACTCAAGTAGAATTTTGGAAATAACTCATGCAATAAGGTCCCAGTGGATGCAGATTACAGTCCAACAAGTGTACAATCCCAGTAAAAAGACCTTGATCAAATAGTGACAGATTGCATTTGTATAAGATAAGAATAAAGAAAATAATTAAGATAAAATCCATAGCCATTTCAAAATATTGTGTATGACTGTATGCTATATCATGCTCGAAGCATGGATGTAATGCATAAATATGTTCTTTTGATGACTATAATATCATTATTTTTATAATAATTTGGTCTACCAAAACCATGTATCTAAGATCCACATTTGGTCTGAGCTTCATCTATACTTGAATTCTTAGCTAAGAAGGTATCAATATACAGATATGGTTAAATAGTATTATTGTGGAACCTGCCTTTTTTCCTTTCCATTTGTGAGTTGTTACACTCAGTTATTGTCATACAAGTACCAACTACCAAGTAATGACCTCAATAAAAATGATATGTATAGCCAATTGCTAGAATGAATTTTCTTGTACCAATCCTAGATAAGGCCGTAGGGCCATGTCCTCTAGTTAATGCAGAACATCCTGTCCAAGCCATCATATGGAACTATGGATAAACCCATCGTCCAAAGCATCATGCAGTTTATCAAGATTCCATTAACATCCACCTGTGAGAACTTACGTAGAAAGAGATAGTACTCATCAAAGTCTCAGACAATCAGACCTAGAACATGACCTTCTGATTGTTTCAAGAATCAGTTAACTCATAATATAGTTCACATTTTATGCCACAATGGAAGAGTAATTTTCACATGAGTTCAATAATTCATACCACTGTCTGCAATGATGGAATATGAACTACATAGTGTTACTACTAGATATTCTTACTCCCAGATAGGGAGTTCGATATATGAGCCATGCATTCATATATCTTATGAAAAATACCCTCTATCCTTCTACTCATACTACAGAGTACAGATTACCTTTGGCTGTTCAGATTACCAGGCAGTGTCTAATAGGTGAGAGGCACTATTTTCATTTGCCATGTTGGACTGATATTTCATACCTGTTACGCCTTTTTGGTCACTTGAGCAGTGCTGAGAGGTTGCACTTGAGCTGTCAGATTTTATATCTATCTCCAATTTTTTCACTTTTTCATCTAGCTTATTTCCATTTTCTTCAATGTTAATTGGTTGATCTGAAAATTTTGTGCTTACCATAGTCCCAGAACTATCTTCAACATCAACCTCACTGCAACAATAATGAAACTTAAGCTGAGCAGATTATAACATAAAAGTTAATAGATAAAAAAGAATCTACAGTTAAAGGAAATTATTTGCATTATCTAGATTCTAGAATCTGGAAAACTTCCAAAAGGAAACCAGCAGCGCAGCTATGGCAGAGTCTGATGATGAAATATCTTTCTTTTTGTGTGCAAATGGTTATTGCACTATCCATTTGGTTCTGAAAGACCAGACTTTAAATATGATCAGGCACAAAAATAACAAACAGCTTTCCAGAATCACAAAAAACGGGCATATTCCAAATGCACGACTGAAGTTTACCCCAGAAAACATTGCAAGGTGAAATATGAAGCTCAGATTAAGTTTTGCTGAAACTTTACCAAAAGCAAAGTAAATATTTCTATTGAACTACTTTTCTGAAATTGCTTCACTTGCCATAAAATCCATAGCAACTAGGTCTTGGATGCTGATAGGAATTTCAATACGCAAACGCAAACACCGTCAGTGAAGCAATCCTCTAGATCAGGGGGCTGCTCACAGAGTGGCACTGATACCGTCAGCGTTGGAATGTAAAGATTTTGAACACGTCGCCCGAAGGCTATTTCTTTACAGGAAGTCTGGAAAATCCAAAATCGATCTTTACACGTCGCCAAAAAAACATTTTATTTTTGAGGTTGTTTCAAGGCAAAGTTTAACTATAAGCCCCTGGACTGTTCCATTTTTTCAATCAAATTGTACCTTCTATTTTATTGATTTGAAGCCTCAAACTACCCAATTTTCCGTAATCAAGCCATTACGCTTACATAGAAGAAAGTATACATTAATTCTTTGGAATTTTGGTTTCATGTCTGCGCTGCTTCTACTAACCATGATTTTTATATAAACGCAGCCTAGGTTATATGCAATAGCTCAGTTTCAGTCCCATGTCTATCCACCGTCATCCTCTACCATCCCAACAACCATACAACCAAGCTAAGACAAAAGTATTAGCTAGCTAGCAAACAAGCGGATGGAGACGGAGAAGCAGGTGAAAATAACAAAGGAGTTATCGAAGGGATGGATCGCTACGTACGTGACTGAGTCGCCGACGTTGCCGACGCACTGGTGGAAGGACATGACAGCCTGCACCTTGAGCCCGACGTTCCTGGCCATCTCCATGAGCTCCATGTACCCGGTGAAGTTGTAGCGGCCGGGGCCCTCGCTCTCGGCGATGCCCCACCACACGTCCACCGACCACCATGATCCCTTCCACCCCAGCGGCCTGCAGCGCCACCAGGGACGACTGCACCGCCTTCCTCCGGTACAGCCCGTCCTTGCGCACCGTGTCCAGCGGCATCATCATGAACACCGGCACTCCGACCTTGCGCCTCTCCACACCGACCACGTCCGAGAGTGCTCCGCCTCCTGCAGGCTCTCGACTAGCGCCTGGCACGCATGGTGAGGTCCGGCTTGCCGACCAATGTACAGCGTGTCCGCAGGTGCAGGCTCGGCGCCGGGGCCGGAGCTACCACCGGCCTGGCCGACGCCGTGGCGGTGGCAGCCGCCGCGACCACGGGGGTGCGCGCCGCAGCCGGGTGGCTGCCACGGCCGCCGCGCCGGTCTGGTGGCAATCGTACGTGAACGGTCGAACACGAGCTAAGCTTTCCAAGAATCACCATCCGGATCAGATCACCAAGAGAAGAATGCATCGAGAAAGGGATTCGGAAATGGATTTTGTTTGGACTTGGACTGTTGCGCTGCTGCAACCATCTCGATCGAATGGGATTACGGGGCAGAGAATAGGAGGCCGGGGTTAAGAGCGGTTGGTCACGAGCGACGCGCGCGGGCGACGTGGCACGCGCTGCGCCGGTGAGCGACGCGTGAACCGGCCTAGAAGCGTCGTGGAGGACGGCGACGTGTTGGCGCGGGCGACGCATTGGGCCACGTTGCGCTCGGCGTGGAGACAGCAGCGGTTCTTCTCCTCCTTTTTCTTTACACCGCTGCTGATACTTCTCCTCCTTTTTCTTTACACCGCTGCTGATACTTCCATGTGGCCCTAAGGCGTTCACAAAGACGAGAGGTGCCGACCAGCTCGGGACGGTCTGGAAAGTCTCTAAGACTTTCTCGCAATGGCCCTAGCAGCTAGCCCAAGGGCACTGACGGCAATATCTTTATTTTATTTATTCTCCCTTGGATTGTTAGTTATTTAATTTCCTGTTTTCATAAAAATATAATTGGTTTGATACTAACAGAAATTCTTATTGCATTCACAGGATAAAAGACGCACTTCAGCTCTACGCCGAAGACTTCGATGCTAGGGTTTTATTTCTGTTTTGCAAAAATAAGGACTTGTAAATATATGCCATAATGTGCTATTGTTGATGTAATGCAAAGAAACGTAATTCAGTTTTGTAAATCTTAGTTGTAATAAAGTTTAATGGAAAAAAATTATATATTAGATTTACTGCTAATCACTTAGTTAGGGTATTAGATTTAGGGTTCTTTCACATGCTCCGATGGAAATACATGCCTGGTATTTTTATTTGGGAAATTTATTGTTCTCTTAAGAAATAAGACCTAATGGTTTGTATGTATCTGCAAGTATGCCTTAAAGTTCCATGTTTATTCAATTATTCTGATACTTCCATGTGGCCCACTAAGTCTATCTTCAAGCAAATGTTGATAAGCATACATATTTAGATGTGGGTTCTTGAACTGAACTCTTGAACCTTGACGTCACAGAGCTTGCATATACAACAAGAATAAGAGAGAAATGTGATGTCTATAGCTTTGGAGTGCTCATTCTTGAGGTATTTATGGGATCTCATCCAGGCGATTTTCTTTCATCCTCCTCACCCACGATGAAGACAAGTATACTAATCAAGGTTAGACGCTCGGCTCCCACTTCGGGAAGCTGGAATTGAAAGTGAAATATCTAAAATAATCATGGTTGCTCTTAAATGCTTAGAACCGAGTCCATTGTGTCGTCCAACGATGCTAGCAGTCTAAGGTTAAAGGACTCACCAATCTTGGTTATCTGCATGGCCAAATTGTCAGAACGTCCCAGTGCCCCTGAACGTGCCCAGAACATAATTGTTTCTTCAGTCGCACTTTCAGATCGAAGAATCTATTAAATCATTGTCATCTTCACTTTACCTTGTACTACTACTACTACTACACACACTGTGTATAAGGCACTGTTATGCTTTAATTGATCATTAGACATTGCAATTTGAGAGACCAAAGCAATGATGTATCAATTAATCTAGTCTTACATTGCAATTTAAGAGACTAAGGCAATGCTGTATCAATTAATCTGGTCTTACTTTTAGCCCTTATGGAGAAAACATATACCAAGTTGGTATTTAACTTTAGATGTTTCTCCGTGAACGTCTGAAGTGACTAATTGGTACTTCTGGCACCACAGATGCTATTGGCAGCAAAAAGACAGCCATTCATAGAGGTAAATTAATGACAAACCATTTCATCCGTACAGACTGCTGGATGATACCCATAATCTGAGAGTGGTCATAGACGTATTTCCTATATCATTTGTCTTCGGAAAGGAGCTACTATGAAGTCTGTACATGTTTTTTTTTGAGAAATGGAGCAAGGTTGCAAAAGGTGGATACCAGGTTTCAAGCTATATTATCGTCGAGTTGATCGACTATAGTATTTTGGGAAGATTTTCACTACAACTTGTTTCAAAATTAATGTAGCATCCAACAGCAGTAAAGAAATAAATGACATCAAACTTGCAAATTTAACATCTAGAACTCTCAGGACAATGGATATCAGCCAATACCAAAAACCTCATTATCTCCCCCTACCTTAACATCAGAATTACAGAATAAAAATTATGTGTCCAGTTCCATCAGCAATTCAATTCAGGAAAACAGAAAAGCTTTCTGTGCACATACCATTGAAGCAGAGTATACTTGGTTGCGGAGTCAACACCCTTGTACAGAAGTTTGAAGTCAAGGGGAGATGTAATGCCAGCCAGCAATTCAGAGAGGGAGACTTGGCTTTCATTGCCACCCAGCCAATTCAAAACTGCAACATGGTAGAAAAAAGGCAACAACATGATCATTTTGATCTAAGCGCAAACGAAAATAAAAAAAATATGAATGCAGCAACAGCCTCCTGATTCAGCAGAGGGGAATTTTTTATCCCTTCTGATGAACATATTTCTATTTCATTTTCTTGTTCATAATTAAGGTAACAAGTCATATGAAGCTCATTATTGTAATGTGGCTGGGCCTTGATTTACCACAATCAGTTGATTTATATATCTCCAATGTTGTTGTTGTTTTTCTGTGTAGGCAGCAAAAAGACCACAGTTTTAAATTTCAGTTTATTATTCTAGACGAACAACTTTACCTATTGTAAAGAAGTGTGGCGTGTTCGAAAGAAAATGATCAATATTCTTCAGACTTCCACAACACTCGCATTTGTCCTAGCATAACAACTCATCCATTAGAACAGGAAGTTCTGCAAAGGACTTGATCTGCATAACAGGACAAAGTGAATGCTACTTGCTAGAATACATTTACATATACAAGGTTGGCTAGGCAGGAAATTTACAGTATATGACACACCTTTGTTGTTTGAGGTGAACACATCAAGTTTATGGAAAATTGTAGTGCATTCTTTTTCATCCAAACATGTCCCACATCTGCAGCTCATTTGCTCATGGAACTTCATCCCAAAAGGATAATGCACTTGACATATACAATCGTTGCAGTTGGTTGGATATACTACTCTCAATCTTGCTATTGAAACCGAAATGCAAACGAGCTTCCGACATATGCAATCCTTTAAGAATTGTATCCACAATCCCAGAAGCATAAGTTTTTCTGGCCCGCAACTGAAATTAATTCACCAGGTTTACCCTTGTAAAGACACAAAACGTGCATGCAGAATAAAATAGGACTGAAGGAGAATTCAGATGCTAGTAGTCTCAGATGGATCAGTTCAAAACTTCACATGTTGGCCAAAAAGCAACAATATCATCTTAAAAAAAGAAACGAAGAAGAGGAAAGCCTGACAGAGCTTACAAACAAAAGAATGTCACAGCAATATATCTAGTTGTGCTCATTGTAGTGCATATGATTAATATTAACATGCATACAAACAAGAAACAAGAAAAAATGTTGACTCTGGTGTGAGAATAAACAAACTGAAGACTTGCATTTCAAGTTTAGGAGCAGTTCAATTCATGAAATGTAGAGATATCAAATCCATATATTGTTTTGTAAACAATTGCAAAGCTCCATAATTACCAGAAAGCAAGGGATGAACAAATACAAATAAAATTAAAGCAAAGAATGACCATGTAAAGCTACAAATGGCATTGCCAGCATACCTTTTGGAATATATTGCTATCATTTGTGATTTGGCACAAATTGTTCTTTAGAGAAGTCAATGAATAAGCAATTCTGTGGTGATCATTTTTCTCCCAAGAAAAGAAGATTTCATATAATATGTCGGCAGTGCAGGGGTCGTCATGGCTTAACTGGAAGTGGACAGGTGGTCTCTTTAGAAATTCATCTCTGAAACACCTCAAATTCCATAATGTCTGCACATATTCAAACGAAACTATAAGCATGTTTATGTCAAAGCACATAGCCATATGCAACTTTCAGCTACCTGTATGATCAAATGCAAGAAAGAGATGTCTTCAGTGTGTTGGTTGAGAATGTCAACACTCTTTTGATAGATGGAAATGCTTGCTGTTTCCTCAGAAGATCCTGCTTTATGAGATTGCCAAGTCAGAACAAATAATATTTTGCTGCATTACTGTACAGATTTGCTAGAGCATATTGTGTTTGTTTAGCACTGATCACTTGACTATACATTGTACTTATCAAGAGAGAGACATGATAACTATGGTCACATTAAAAGCGTATTTTCTGTGGTGCAGCTAATGGCTGTGAGAGCCTGATGTGTTTATCTGATCTCATGAATCGAATAATTACATCATAAGACAATATAAGTGTTAAATTCTCTTCTAAGCAAGGTGATTGTTTCAGTTTATGCTACCCAACAATTAATCACATACTGTTAATCACTAAGATGGATTTCTACAAAAGGTAGATGAGATCGTGAGAGTGCTCCATTGCAGGTGTTTAATTAAGAGTTCAATCAACATCCAAGAACAAGTATATTACTTTCTTGTGTACATGGTCTACATTTTAAACTCAAGTAGAATTTTGGAAATAACTCATGCAATAAGGTCCCAGTGGATGCAGATTACAGTCCAACAAGTGTACAATCCCAGTAAAAAGACCTTGATCAAATAGTGACAGATTGCATTTGTATAAGATAAGAATAAAGAAAATAATTAAGATAAAATCCATAGCCATTTCAAAATATTGTGTATGACTGTATGCTATATCATGCTCGAAGCATGGATGTAATGCATAAATATGTTCTTTTGATGACTATAATATCATTATTTTTATAATAATTTGGTCTACCAAAACCATGTATCTAAGATCCACATTTGGTCTGAGCTTCATCTATACTTGAATTCTTAGCTAAGAAGGTATCAATATACAGATATGGTTAAATAGTATTATTGTGGAACCTGCCTTTTTTCCTTTCCATTTGTGAGTTGTTACACTCAGTTATTGTCATACAAGTACCAACTACCAAGTAATGACCTCAATAAAAATGATATGTATAGCCAATTGCTAGAATGAATTTTCTTGTACCAATCCTAGATAAGGCCGTAGGGCCATGTCCTCTAGTTAATGCAGAACATCCTGTCCAAGCCATCATATGGAACTATGGATAAACCCATCGTCCAAAGCATCATGCAGTTTATCAAGATTCCATTAACATCCACCTGTGAGAACTTACGTAGAAAGAGATAGTACTCATCAAAGTCTCAGACAATCAGACCTAGAACATGACCTTCTGATTGTTTCAAGAATCAGTTAACTCATAATATAGTTCACATTTTATGCCACAATGGAAGAGTAATTTTCACATGAGTTCAATAATTCATACCACTGTCTGCAATGATGGAATATGAACTACATAGTGTTACTACTAGATATTCTTACTCCCAGATAGGGAGTTCGATATATGAGCCATGCATTCATATATCTTATGAAAAATACCCTCTATCCTTCTACTCATACTACAGAGTACAGATTACCTTTGGCTGTTCAGATTACCAGGCAGTGTCTAATAGGTGAGAGGCACTATTTTCATTTGCCATGTTGGACTGATATTTCATACCTGTTACGCCTTTTTGGTCACTTGAGCAGTGCTGAGAGGTTGCACTTGAGCTGTCAGATTTTATATCTATCTCCAATTTTTTCACTTTTTCATCTAGCTTATTTCCATTTTCTTCAATGTTAATTGGTTGATCTGAAAATTTTGTGCTTACCATAGTCCCAGAACTATCTTCAACATCAACCTCACTGCAACAATAATGAAACTTAAGCTGAGCAGATTATAACATAAAAGTTAATAGATAAAAAAGAATCTACAGTTAAAGGAAATTATTTGCATTATCTAGATTCTAGAATCTGGAAAACTTCCAAAAGGAAACCAGCAGCGCAGCTATGGCAGAGTCTGATGATGAAATATCTTTCTTTTTGTGTGCAAATGGTTATTGCACTATCCATTTGGTTCTGAAAGACCAGACTTTAAATATGATCAGGCACAAAAATAACAAACAGCTTTCCAGAATCACAAAAAACGGGCATATTCCAAATGCACGACTGAAGTTTACCCCAGAAAACATTGCAAGGTGAAATATGAAGCTCAGATTAAGTTTTGCTGAAACTTTACCAAAAGCAAAGTAAATATTTCTATTGAACTACTTTTCTGAAATTGCTTCACTTGCCATAAAATCCATAGCAACTAGGTCTTGGATGCTGATAGGAATTTCAATACGCAAACGCAAACACCGTCAGTGAAGCAATCCTCTAGATCAGGGGGCTGCTCACAGAGTGGCACTGATACCGTCAGCGTTGGAATGTAAAGATTTTGAACACGTCGCCCGAAGGCTATTTCTTTACAGGAAGTCTGGAAAATCCAAAATCGATCTTTACACGTCGCCAAAAAAACATTTTATTTTTGAGGTTGTTTCAAGGCAAAGTTTAACTATAAGCCCCTGGACTGTTCCATTTTTTCAATCAAATTGTACCTTCTATTTTATTGATTTGAAGCCTCAAACTACCCAATTTTCCGTAATCAAGCCATTACGCTTACATAGAAGAAAGTATACATTAATTCTTTGGAATTTTGGTTTCATGTCTGCGCTGCTTCTACTAACCATGATTTTTATATAAACGCAGCCTAGGTTATATGCAATAGCTCAGTTTCAGTCCCATGTCTATCCACCGTCATCCTCTACCATCCCAACAACCATACAACCAAGCTAAGACAAAAGTATTAGCTAGCTAGCAAACAAGCGGATGGAGACGGAGAAGCAGGTGAAAATAACAAAGGAGTTATCGAAGGGATGGATCGCTACGTACGTGACTGAGTCGCCGACGTTGCCGACGCACTGGTGGAAGGACATGACAGCCTGCACCTTGAGCCCGACGTTCCTGGCCATCTCCATGAGCTCCATGTACCCGGTGAAGTTGTAGCGGCCGGGGCCCTCGCTCTCGGCGATGCCCCACCACACGTCCACCGACCACCATGATCCCTTCCACCCCAGCGGCCTGCAGCGCCACCAGGGACGACTGCACCGCCTTCCTCCGGTACAGCCCGTCCTTGCGCACCGTGTCCAGCGGCATCATCATGAACACCGGCACTCCGACCTTGCGCCTCTCCACACCGACCACGTCCGAGAGTGCTCCGCCTCCTGCAGGCTCTCGACTAGCGCCTGGCACGCATGGTGAGGTCCGGCTTGCCGACCAATGTACAGCGTGTCCGCAGGTGCAGGCTCGGCGCCGGGGCCGGAGCTACCACCGGCCTGGCCGACGCCGTGGCGGTGGCAGCCGCCGCGACCACGGGGGTGCGCGCCGCAGCCGGGTGGCTGCCACGGCCGCCGCGCCGGTCTGGTGGCAATCGTACGTGAACGGTCGAACACGAGCTAAGCTTTCCAAGAATCACCATCCGGATCAGATCACCAAGAGAAGAATGCATCGAGAAAGGGATTCGGAAATGGATTTTGTTTGGACTTGGACTGTTGCGCTGCTGCAACCATCTCGATCGAATGGGATTACGGGGCAGAGAATAGGAGGCCGGGGTTAAGAGCGGTTGGTCACGAGCGACGCGCGCGGGCGACGTGGCACGCGCTGCGCCGGTGAGCGACGCGTGAACCGGCCTAGAAGCGTCGTGGAGGACGGCGACGTGTTGGCGCGGGCGACGCATTGGGCCACGTTGCGCTCGGCGTGGAGACGTGTCCCGTCCCGTACGTCCCTCCACGAGCTGATGTTTCGGCGGTTTCTAGCGATATATCCTGTCCAAGCTACGTTATACTTTTTACTTCCGTGTTCAGAGTACAGAGGTTTCTAGCGATATATATATCCTCTATCCCAGCGTTGTCCAGATTACAGAAATGACACAATTATTACTAGAGAGATTCTTATATATTACAATATAGTTATAAAGATGATGATACTATCAAATATGATTCCAAACTATATAACGAAGTTTCTCTACAATACATGAAACGAAATATATATATACATGCTAGTACAGAAATTAAATCGAAAACATATGTTCAAACTTAATAGTTGATGTTGTTTCTTGTCCAACATTAGTATAAACAAAATACATAAGGCATCAAGACATAAGAACATCTCCATATAATATTATTGGGTACGGACGGTCAGCAAGGTGTGGCGCAGATGCTATGTGGCTTTTGGCGCAAATGTAGGTGACGGATGAGCGAGGTGGTACGCGCGAGCGCGAACGACATTGCGGCGTGCGGTAGCGGGTGTCGAGCGTTGGTGGAAAAGCTTGAGTGCGCCTCTGCGCTTGGAAAGCGTATTTCTAGAAAGGGGAAGCGGCTTGGTTTAGAAAATTTTCCAGATTTAACAAAAACTTCAAAATAAAAATTAAAACAAATTCAAAATTTACAAAATAGCCTTCCAACTTCTCAGCTTAGGGAAGCGGTCGGGATATGAGGGTGAAGTGACACTCCAGGCACCGCAAGGTGGTCAGGTTCTACTCCACCTACTTCGGCTTCCGCGAGCCCTACAAGGTGCTCGTCGACGGCACCTTCGTACCCCACCTCCTCCTCCACAGCCGCCTCCTCGCCGACAACGCCCTCCGCGACCTCCTCTCCGCATCCAGGTCGCCGCCACTCTTCACCTCCAAGTGCGTCCTCGCCAAGCTCAGACGCCGCAGCAAGTCCCACGCCGAGGCCTTCGACGCCGCACAGCTGCTCGCCACCGGCAGGTCGAAAGTGTTACTCGCTGGAGTCTTGCTGTTGGTGATAGCAAGATCCTTACTCTCATCGAGAGGATGACACTTGGGGATGGGGCAATTTTTTTCTTGTTTATTTCTCACACAATGCCATGCCAACCTGAGGGGTTGGGGATACAAATTTATAGGCTGCTAACCAGCCAAGCATATGCTCCTAGATGCTAGTCAAAAGCTGTCTTAAAGCTAGTCTAAGATGCTAGTCAAAAGCTGTCCTAAAGCTAGTCTAAGATGCTAGTCTAAAGCTGTCCTAAAGATGCTGTCCTTGACACAGAGATGCTGTCCAAGAACCATGTGCCCACCCCACAAAGACCACAGTACAGGGACTTATTCATCATTCTCCCCCTAAGTCTTGTGCGTCGTCTTGTGGGAAAGTTGAACCATCCCGATCCTAGAGCAGAGCTCGAGGAATTTGACCCTCCCAAGAGGTTTGGTGAGCAGGTCCGCAAGCTGATCCGTGGTGTTGATGTAGCTCGCCTTGATGCTGCCTTCATCCAAACAGCCTCGGATGAAGTGGTACTTCACCCGGATGTGCTTGCTCCGTTCGTGAAAAACGGGGTTCTTTGCCAGAGCCAGAGCGGACTTGCTGTCCACCCTGAGCACCACCGCTTCAGTGTCTCTGCCGAGGAGATCACCAAGCAGTCGAGCGAGCCAGAGCGCCTGAGTCGAAGCGCTGGAAGCCGCTATGTACTCGGCCTCACAGCTGGACAGGGCCACCACATGCTGCTTGACTGACTGCCAGCTAACGAGGCACTTGCCAAGGAAGAAGAGAATCCCGCTTGTGCTCTTGCTGGTGTCGATGTCGCCTGCGTGGTCGCTGTCGCTGTATCCGATGAAGTGCGCCGCGCCGGGACACCTCGGGTAGTGCAAGCCGTAGTCGGAGGTGCCCGCAACGTAGCGGAGGATCCTCTTCACGGCCTGCTGATGCTCCGTCGTCGGTCGCTGCATGAACCGACTGACGTAGCCGACGGCGAACGCCAAATCCGGACGCGTGTGGACGAGGTAGCGAAGGCTGCCCACGATGCGTCGGTACTGCGTCGCGTCCACCTCCTCCGCCGTGCTGTCGCGGCTCAGCTTCAGCCTTTCCTCCATAGGAGTGTGGGTTGGGTTGCAGTCGGTGAGCCCGCCCAGCTCGACGGTGCACTTGGCGTAGGCGGTCTGACGAAGGGAGATACCGGAGCTGTCCTGGTGGACCTCGATCCCCAGGTAGAAGGAGAGGAGCCCCAAGTCGCTCATCTGGAAGACGGTCTTCATCTCCGCCTTGAACGCCTCGACCTCGGCCTCCTTGGACCCGGTGATCACCAGGTCGTCGACATAGACGCCTACCAGCAGAGCGTTGCCGCCTTTGCCCCGTCGGTAGACCGCAGCCTCGTGTGCGCTCTGCTGGAACCCCATTTGCTTGAGGGTGGAGTCCAGCTTAGCGTTCCAGGCTCGTGGTGCCTGCCGCAAGCCGTAGAGGGCCTTGCGCAGGCGGAGAACCTTGCCCTCCTTGCCGGGGATGACGAATCCCGGCGGCTGACGGACGTAGGCCTCTTCCTTCAAGTCGCCGTTGAGGAAGGCGGACTTGACGTCCATGTGATGGACGCGCCAATCCTCCTGGGCTGCAAGTGCGAGGAGAAGACGAACGGACTCCATGCGCGCGACGGGTGCGAAGGCGTCATCGAAGTCGACCCCCTCCTGCTGCACGAAGCCTCGTGCCACCAAGCGAGCCTTGTGCTTGACGATGGCGCTGGCTTCATCCCGCTTCAGCTTGAACACCCACTTAAGGGTGATCGCGCGGTGACCGGCAGGAAGATCCGCCAGCTCCCACGTCCGGTTCCGCTCGACGGCGTCCATCTCCTGCTTCATCGCGACACGCCACGCCGCGTCTCCCTCCGCCTCAGCGAAGGAGCGGGGCTCGCCGTCGTCGCACGCCAAGTGCAGCTCCGCCTCGAAGTCATGCTGCGCCAGTCCAGGGACGGGCAGCTCGCCGAGGATGTTGTCCATGGTACAGTAGCGCAGAGGCTCGTCGTCGTGGTAGGCGTTGACGCGGTCCTCGTCGTGAGACAGCGGAGTAGCGAACTCCACCATGCGCTGCTCGTCGTGGACCGAAGCTGTTGGGGCCGATCCCGGTGGTGTGGCCGCCGATGCAGGAGAGTGGTGAGCCGGTGCGGGAGAGCGTGGAGTGGCCGGTGGTGAAGAGTGGGGCGTAGCCGGTGCCGAAGGTGGTGGAGCACTCGCCGGAGCTGGTGACGAGCAAGGTGTCGAGGTGGACGAGCTCGGTGAAGACGAGCTGCTAGCTCCCCCGGCTCTCTCGAAGTGGACGTAGTCGACAACAAAGTCCCTGAGAGTCGAAGTCGAACCGTCGTCCACCGCCTTGTCCCACGTCCAGCCTCGCCCTTCGTCGAACACAACGTCACGCGAGATGCGGACGCGCTGTGTGACAGGGTCGAGGATGCGGTAGGCCTTCGAGCCCTCCGTGTAGCCGATGAAAACTCCCGGAGTGCTCCTGTCGTCGAGCTTACCGATGTGGCCAAGCTCCTTGGCGAACGCGAGGGAGCCGAAGACCCGCAAGTGGGAGACCGCCGGCTTGCGCCCATGCCAAGCCTCGAACGGCGTCCTGCCGTCGAGCGCCTTGGTAGGCGAGCAGTTGAGGATGTAGACGGCCGTCACCACCGCCTCTCCCCAGAAGACAGCCGGCATCCCCCTCTGCTTGAGGAGGGCCCGAGCCATCCCCACAACCGTCTGGTTGCGCCGCTCGACGACGCCGTTCTGCTGCGGGCTGTACGGCGCGGAGTGGTGGCGCTGAATGCCCTCATCAGCGCAGTACGACGTGAATTCAGCCGTCGTGAATTCGCCGCCGTTGTCTGTGCGCAGCACGCGCAGCTTGCGGCCGCACTCCGCCTCCGCAGCAGCCTGCGTGCGCCTGATGGCGTCCGCAGCCTCTCCCTTGCTGTCGAGGACCATCACCCACATGTAGCGGGAGAGGTTGTCAGACCCAGATTTTTCAATCTGAATCTTACTGTGTTTCACTGCACTAATCCCTGGATCAGTAGTTAGTGCACACAGGTACATCGCTGAATCATTTCATACATCGCATAATCAACCATTATATCACATAAACTGAAATACACCACGTCGGGTGATAGTTTACAAAAGGGGCCGACTAGGCCAAAGGTCATTATTACAAATAAGCACAGCGGAAATACAGCAAAAGCAAACCCAAATCCACAGGCAAGCGACTGGAAGGTAATGTGTGCATTATATGTCACCAGCTAACTAGTAACATACGTGCGCACAACGCCATATGTCTACTTGTCCATGACTAAACAACGAAGCCTACGCCTTAGTTTTCTTCGTCATTCTTCTCCTCCGTAGCGGGAGCTTCCTCGTAGGCGTAGTGGTCTTGTGCTCCGGTCTCTGGATTTTTGCCGCAAAGCGAGCGTGAGCACTCCGACCCCGTGCTCAGCGAATCAACACACAGAATGCAGTATATATAACATGTATGGCTAATCAAGGATGGCTTAAGTTTATTTTCTTTTGCGAAGAGTGCTTTTGAATACAATTATATAAAAATTCCTTAAGACCTAGCATTTTGAACACACGTATATGTTGAATGCAGTAATAATAGTGATTCAGATTCCATCCACCATTACATGGCATCTGCACCATATAGCAATTCTTCAGCGTTATAGCCGCTTAACTTACCACTGGGACGACACCCAGGATAATTCCAAACTAGGGCCTTACACTGCCCTTCACTTTTCCATTCCCATCCACAAAGCATTTTGAAATAGAACTATATCTGGTTAAGTTCCCATGTCTGCCTATGACCGTGGGCACGGCTATTCGAATAGTTTTGACTCTGCAGAGTTTGTACACTTTCACCACAAGAGATAATCAACTCATTGCCCCACATGATACCTTAAACATGTGGTCGAGCAGACCATCACAGTGACTTTTCAAAATACCTCGCCCCTTCCATCATTTCACCCTATGGGTCGTTCCCACTTGCGGTGGGTCCCATACGTTGTGCGGGATGTCCTCCTTCTGAACGTCTAGCAGCTGGCTCCCCACCCCTGCTAGCCCGCCACAGCAGAACTTCACCTTCCACTGGTGTCCCATTCAAGCCGTCACACAGACTGCCGCTTGCACATCCTCACACCGCCTCCTGGAAGGATGACTTTCAGGGTCCGGTAATTCTACTAAGCCAAGCTGTAATTTACAGACTTGTGGTTGTACTGTTTTACACGGGTTGACATGACAAGATTCAGTCCTTAGTGGTATCTGGACGGTTCTACCACAAACCACACTCTCGTGCACACCTGCACCACACCCCCGAACCATCCGCCCAGATATTTAAGCATGTTGGGGGTTTTTGGAGACATAAAATAATCATATCCAACATTTATCAGTCATTACCACCATGACTGCCCAAACAGTTCTCATAATTAAACATGTTGATGACGTTTTTGGGGCGTTTTCAGCGCCCCCTATATATCAATGCAGTACTAAGCGTAGCATATTATTAGGGACTTATTTTCGAAATGTTATAATTATAATTTTTGCTAGGGCGACAAGGTTCATTCATTCAAACATTCCAACAGAGGGTGTAATATTATTCAAGGTAACAGTGGCATTTAACTAGAATATTAAATTTAGCATGTCTTTGCATATAAATAACAGCATGCACTTTGTTAATTTAAAGCAAAGTAATTTGCAGAAATGTAGGCTCAATATGATCAAAGTATTGACTCGCCTTGGTCACAGTGGGTGGATTCGGGGTTGTCGGAAGCTTCTAGTGCTGCTGCCTCGGCTTCCTCCTCTTGTGCCTCGTACGCTATTTTTAACGTGTGCGAAAATTTGAATAAACAAAAGAAAAACAATAAATCAAACCAAATAACACCAGAAATACAAATGAACTCTAAAAATCATGGTTTCAGTTCCATTGGTTAGATTTTGAATTTGGATGAATTTAGAAATTTGTTTCATTCAATTTGAAGTTAAAATGAAGAAGTTATGCCCATCTAAAGTTCTCAGTTCACTTTTAACCCAGAAAAGATTAAAATTCTGACAGGTGGGTCCCACTTTCTAGTTTATAAATCTCTGTTTTTTTTATTGTTATTGTTTTATTCCCTCCCTCAGTATGACCTAATGAGCTTGTTATTCATTCAAATTAATCTTTAATACTCACCTAATCCTTTTTTAATATTTTTCCTAATCCCTTTTAACATTTCCTAATTACTATCTCTCTACTGTAGCTTAGCAAAAATTTTCCAAAAACTCTATCCATCGTTGCGGCCAAGGGGAATCGAACTCAGGCCGCATGAGCGAGCGCGTGCTGGCCTAGCCACCCGGGCTCGGGTTTTACCTGACCAGGGGGCGAAGTTTTTCTATTGAGTTAGGCGTGGGGAGGAGCTGAGGCAGAGGAACTCGGAGGCAGTGGCGGGTCGGCGGGTTCGTCGGCGAAGGAGGACCGGGGAGGGGCTAGCGACCGGCAAAATGGGATGCTTGCGCCACGGTGAAGATGAGAGAGGTGCTGGCGGCGGCCGGGGGTCACCGGAACCAGGTCGGCGGCGGACTCGGTAGAAGCTCGACGCCGACGACGGAGGGGTGGCGGGAAGCTCGGAAGAGGGTGCGGGCGGCTTTGCCTGGTTCTGAGGATGGTGTAGGAGTGGGGAATTGACTTGGTTTCGCTCCAATCGACGGCGGGGCTCGGAGCCGGAGTTGAGGAAGAAGGTGGGAGCGGCTGCGATTGGGGGGCTCTGGGGTCAATTGCTCTCAGTGGGATGTGGAGACGGGTGTGGCGGAGTAGTTGGGGGTGTTGCCCGGGTTTTATAGGCGGCGAGGCGCGGCTGGCCACGGGCGAGGCTGTGCGGCACGTCGGGGCTGTCGGGCGGCGCGATCAGCGGCGACAGCGGGCGGCGCAGGCAGCGGCGACAGCGGGCGGCGGGGGTATGGGCGCGGTACTGGCTATGCCCGCACGTCGCCCGTGCCTCCCGCCCGGGTCCTACGGCTTTTGACCGAACGAGCGGTGGAGAGGGGCGGAGAGAGATATCGTCCGCGCGGGGAAAAGACAGTGGGAGGGGAGGAAGAAGACAACCGCGACGGAGGGCCCGCTGGCCAGAGAGAGCGCGCGGAGAGGCGAGGGCCCGCGCGGCAGAGAGCGAGTGCGGACGCGCGTGAGCTCGGCCGCTCGGGCGTCTGGCTGGCCGCGCGTGGGAGGGAGACTGGGCCGGGGTGATGGCCAGCCCGGCTTGATGTTGTTTTTTTTTCTTTTCTTTTGTTTTTATGAATTAGCTTCCTTAATGTTTACTTATATATATATATATATAATTTTATTTGCTTTCTTCCATATATTTTTTTTAACATTAATTTCATAATGATTATTTTCTTGTTATGCATAATTATATGCATACATGTATACTTTTATATTTTTTTTTTGCTACCATTTTATTTTGTTTACTCCTATACCCTTGTTTTTGGATATGAAATGTTATATTTAAATACATTTCTCTGTATAGCTTTTCATGGATCATCTTTTCAGATTCTTGTTTAGGATTTTATCAATTTATGTGCTTGTTTTTCTTCTTTAACTTTTGGAACTCCAATTCAATTTCCAAAGAAAATCCATAAACTCCAAATTCAAATAAAATTCATGGCAAAATAATTCAAAAGCTTTAAAATTTTTAAATTCAAATTTTCAGGATGTTACAGAGGTCGTCGACGAGCAGCAGGAAGTAGCGTCATCCTCCCGGTGTGGCCGGTGTCACTGGGCCACACAAGTCCCCGTGCACGAGCTCGAGCCTCTCCTTGGCTCGGAAACTCGCCCGCTGGGGAAAGGGGAGTCGCCTCTGCTTCGTCAACACGCAGACGTCGCAGAATTGCTCCACATGGTCAAGGCACGGCAGGCCTCGCACCATTTCCGTGGCACTGAGCCGCTTCAAGGCCTCGAAGTGAAGGTGCCCAAAGCGCTCGTGCCACTGCCACGCCTCGTCATCCCGACGAGCAGCGAGACAGAGGGGTTGTGCCACCTGCACGTGAAGAGTGTAGAGTCGATTTGCGCCTCTGGTTACCTTGGCAAGAAGGCGGCGGCGAATATCCCAAATCCGCAGCACCCCGTGCTCGATCTCGACACGCGAGCCATTCTCATCCAGCTGTCCCAAGCTGATGATGGAGTTCCGCAGATCGGGGATGTAGTAGACGCCGGTGAGCAGCCTGTGCTCACCAGACACGGTGGTGAAGATGATGGAGCCGACGCCCTTGATTTCCACGCCGGAGGCGTCCCCAAACTTGACGGAGCCTCGGACGCTAGAGTCAAACTCGGCGAAGAACTCCCGTCGACCGGTCATGTGATGGGTGGCGCCGGTGTCGAGGCACCACCCGTCAGTCTTGTCGTTGCCGGAGCCGTTGCCGAGGAGGGCGTGTGCTTTTGGCTCGTCAAGGTGGAGGAGAGCCACTGCGGCCGGTGCCGCTGGAGGTAGTTCGATGCTCGCATGAGCAATGAACAGAGCCGGCTGCTCCTCCTCCTCCGCTTGCGCGATGTCGGGACCCGGAGCAGCAACTCCAGAACCCTCTGTGTTAATCGCACTATCCCAGGAAAAGCTAGTGCACACAGTATCACAAAGACAAATATCATGCGTAATGACAAACTTTATTTAACTAATATGAGCCTGATGGCCAAAGTTTACAATAATAGCAAAAGAAGACAGCGGAAGAAATACATAAAGCAGCAGCCCATCCAGCCTTCCCACAAGGCGAATGACTGTAAGACGCGGCCTAGTCGCAATCCTCACTGAAGTCGTCGAAGGCTTCCTCTGGAAAAGAGTTAAATATAGCAACATGAGTACAAAAGTACTCCACAAGTTACACCAGGAGTTATAACAGATGTGATGCATGCATAAGGAGTTTCAAAGGAAGGCATAATATGGTTAATTTGCATAAAAGGCGATCATTGGAGTAAATATCATAAGTAAGTACAAAAGCTGAATTTGATACATTAAGTAAAACAACATTGTAAGCAAAATAGTTACCGTTAGTGCAGGCTCCAACCAAACACTAACCTATCCACGGGCATCTCACCCGGACCATCTTTTCCAAAAAGATCTCATATGGATTCCATCCATCCATACGTTTTCCAAAATCTCTTATGGATTCCATCCATCCACAAGGTTTTCGCAAACCATTTTGAAAAGCAAAGTCTAATCCGTGAAAAACTTTACTCAGCTTGCCCATGACCGTGGGCACGGCTATCCAGGATAGGTTATACACTCTGCAGAGGTTGTACAGCTTTACCCACAAGACATGATCATCCCGGTTTGCCACGCGAGTTACACACTTCCTTAGGTGTGCGGCGAGGAGATCATGACAAGGCCTTTACAATGATCCGTTGTCAATATAATCACGCCGCCACTAAGGTTTCACCACAACATGAATCCACATGTTGGAGCCCCCTCTTGTGCCGTGTGAGACTTCTCACGGCCTACGCCGCGCTCACATTCAGCCTATAGCGAGATCATGTTGGAACTTCACAAATTATTCGGCCAGGTCTGTCCCATACCAGACTTGTGGTAGTACGATAGGGCTTTGCAATAGTAGCTCACAGACCGGTCCTTAATCTGACTTAGGCCCAACCACATACCCCTGTGCACGACAGTCAACCACTGCGGCTCCAACCAACAGGGCATGCCTGCACCCACCACTCTAACCAATTGCCTAAGTCTAAACCAGTTTTATATTTTATTTTGAAATAATTTCATAAACATTCTTGACTCACCAAAGTCAAGGATTCAGTTTTAAAGTCTATCATTTTATGTGAAAGATCATCCCAAACCATAAGTATTCTAAGCATGGCTAAGCATTTCTACAAAATTTCTAGTTAGTGCTAATGTACTAACTAGGTTTTATCTAGGGTTGACAAGGTACAATGGTATTCAATGTCAAATTTGGCTGTCCAAAGGATTTAGGCATAACTAGAGTTTAAATCGAATTTAAACTAGATTGGATAAAAGTACGCATGCATAATAATTTTGAAAACAACATAAATAATTTAAATTAGTGGGAGCAACATGATCAAAGGTGTAACTTGCCTTGCTTTGAAGTTTTGCTGAGGTTCGCCCAAATTATACTCTCCGGATTAGTCGTAGTCTACACGTGAAAAGCCAGAACAAACTAAACTCAACTAAAATCCAAATAAAATCCACAATTTATAAAATATATGCTGGGAGATAGAATAGGAATTTAGATGAATTTAGGAATTTGAATGGATCCAATCGGAGTTAGGATGAAGGAGAACGTCTTCTGGAAGTTCGAATCAACGGTTAAAGATGCGGAAGTCTAAGTCGAAGACAAAGACTCCAAGTATAGGTGCAGTCGAAGTCGAAGACCTGGTCGGAACTGTACAGTGGTCGAAAGAATTGGATTTATACAGAGTAGTCGAAACAATCGGACGGCTTGGAGAGGTCGGGCGGCTTCGAGTGGTCGGAGAGATCGGAGGGTTCAGAGAGGCTGGAGGGTGTGTAGGTTAAAACAGTCCAACAGCCATGGTCGGTTTGAAGACGGAGGTCGAAGTTGAAGGCTCCGAGATCGAAGGCCGAAGTCAAAGTCTTCGAGGTCAAAGGTCGAAGGCTGGAGTTGAAGTCTCCGAAGGTCAAAGTCAAAATCGGAGTCTTCGAAGGTCGAAATCTCTGGAGTTGAAGGTCGAAGTCGAAGTTGAAGGCTCCGAGCAGTAGGAGTCTAAGAAGCCTCCGTATAGCGGAGTCTAAGAATCGGATAGTTGGAAGAAGTTGGACAGGTTCACAAGACGAGATCTGAGTGATCCAACGGCGGTGAAGACCGGTGAGATGTACAAAAGAGGAAGAAGAGTATGAGTCCAGTTTTGGTGCAAGGTTCGAGCTCATAGAGTTGGCTGGCGGCAAGGGTGTAGTGGAGATGGGTACGGTTATCAATGGCATCGGTGAGGCACAAGGAGGTCCAAGGCATCGGCAATTGCTCGCCGGAGCTCCTCAGACGAAGAAGGTAGAAGTCGCTCGGTGTGACAGGTTTACGAGCAAAACCAGGGCAATGGGGTGAGGGGAACAGTGGAGCCGAGCCCATGGATGGCGGTGCGGCGCACAAAGCTCGTGGGCTTGCTGGCGGTGCGAGGCACGGCGGGGATTGGCGAGTGGCGCAAAGGAGAGAGGGGATTGCGAGAAGTGCATGGGTGCACTTGTGCATCACTGCAAGTGGTTGAAAGGTGGTTGGCGGCGAGGTGAAGCGGTGGCGCAACTCGGGCGGCGGTGGCGACGGCGTTCCGGGGGAGAGGAAGCTCAGCCAAGGGGTGGTCGAGAAAATCCAAAAATTATGAAATAAATACTACAAGGTAGATTATGAATTTAGATGAATTTAGAAACTTGAATCACTTGATTCAGAGTTCGGACGGAGGAGAACGAGCGATTGGAAGATTGGCGGATCAGAAAATTCTGGAAAAAGAAAAATCAGGAATATTCCGAAGGAATATTCCCATGTGAACAGTAACAGACAGCAGCCTTTTTCACTGTTTTTGGCCGTGTCGTCGACGAGAAAAGGCACGGGAGGTGAAGCCAATGGTTGCTAATGACCCGAGGCACATGTAGGAACTGACGGCACGTCAAACGGAGCACGGTGACGACGTGTACCACGACGACGACATAGGGTTAAAGATAAGAATAATTTTCGGGAATAGAACAAGGAGAAGTAAGGTGAGCATGGCTTAGAAAACGGCGAGGCGAAGCTAGAAAAATATCGGCTAAGCCAAAAACTCACCGGAGGCAACGCAATCGTCGTTTGAACGACGACGGTACCGAAACACGAAAAATTCAATATCTTCGCGCTCAGTGCGGCGAATCCAAAACCGTCTGAAACATAGCCTCCTGGGATGGTTTGGCACGTTTTGACGTGCACGGATTGTTGAAAGCATTCCCAGACAGGCGGGGACGCGAAGTGTCATTTGCGGCCATGGCGAGGTGTTGGACGCAAATATTTGAAAAAGGCTTTTGGACAAACAGAGGGGAGCACGACAATGAACGTGTTGAGACGAACTCAACGCCGCAGACGGCTCGGCCAACGGACTAGCGAAACGCGGTGAACAAGACTTTATGTGGCCTACAGGCTGACATCGGCGTTCCGGGCAAACGGAGAGGAATTAACATGCGAGACATGCGGCGAAACAAAGAGTAGAGCATGGGGAACGTGATGCTCACCTTGGTTTTGGTCGGGCATGCACGGTCGGTCGGTGGCGACGCGAGAAACGACGACGCGAATTGGCCCACGGTGCCGATGATGCTCCGGCGATGCTCCGGCGAAGGCGAGGTGAGCACCGCGTAGAACGCGGCGAGGCGAAGCCGGGGATGTGCTCAAACGCGGCGGGGCTCCACCGGACGAGGCGCAAAAGGCCGAAGAACGGCGCTTGAACAACGAAACAAGAACTCCGATTGCGGCCAATAGAGAGGGAGTGGGGACTTGAGATTTTCGGGGTTGAGTGAGGATGAGGAGAGGCTCACGGGGCTCCCTTTTATAGGGGTTGAGGAGGCCCGAGGAGGGAGATCAAGCATCCATGTCTTTGAATGACATGGGTTAAATCCCGCGAAACGACTCATTAATTTGAGGGGAAACGGTGGGGGAATGAAAGATCTTAATGAGAGGAGTTGATTGCAATTTATTTCGTGAAAAATGGTGGAGGAAATCAATGGTTTCAAGATCTTGAAGGAGGCGCCCATGGCTGCCCTTGTGACTGCACGATGGTCTGGAGGAAGAAGAAAGGAAAAGGAAGAGAGAGAAAAGAGAGAAGAGAGAGAAAAAAAAGAAAAGAAAAAGAAAATTCGGAAAAATTTTAAGAAAATTTTCTAAAGATCCTTGGAACCTGAAAAGATTAAGAAAAATAATTTCGGAATTAATTGACATTTATTTTAATTTTTAAAAATGTTTTTATTTTCTAGCTCTAAAATAATACAATAATTAACAAATAAAGCTTAAACATCTTAGAAAAATTCATAGAAGTTTCTAAAGCTATTTTGAACTTATAAAAATATTTTCCACTGACATTTAGATATTTTTCATTATAATATATTTTTTTTTGTTTAACAGAAAGGCTCTTTTCTTTACGCAGAAAATAAAGTTAGCTAAAAATTTAAAATTTTAAGCAACGAGATAATTTTGATTTTTATTTTAAACTAAATTGATTGTTATTTAAATTTTTAATTTTTTGTGCTTAAATTATTTTCACAAGAAAACCCCTTTTAAAAGCAGAAAAAACAGGCAATTAAATTTTTAAAAACTTAAACAACCAAAAGCAAATATTTTATTTTAAATTAAATTAAATATTTTTTTTTGAAATAACAGCTGGGCTGTTACACGCGACGTGGGCCTGGCCGCGTCGTGGCTGTCGACAATCCCTGGCCCAATGACCAAGCTTGCCGCAGTTGTGGCAAGAGTCGTCTCGTGCCGGCTTTTGCTTGCCAGCGGCGCCGCCCTGGGCGCCTCCACGGTCATCACCCTCGGCACGTCCTCGCGCTCCTGCCTGGGCGTCTTTGCGCGGCTTGCCGTGCTTGCCGCGCTTGCAGCCGCCTGTCGTGGAAGAGGCTCCCCCTTCTTCCTGTCACCTTGGCCGGCAGCCCACTGCTCCCGAGTGAGGAGGAGCTTCCCGCCAATGGTGACGGGTCCCGAGAGGCGCTGTGGCTCATCGCTGCCAATGACCTTGAGGCGACCCAACGCCTCCTCGATCGTCATCGTGGAGAGGTCCAGCAGAGACTCGATCGAGCGAGCCATCTGCTTGTACTTCTCGGGGACGCAGCGTAAGAGCTTCTCCACAGCTCTCTCTTCGCCGTAGGTGTCGTCACCGAACTGCACCAACTTCTGCAACAGAGTGTTGAGACGGAGAGCAAAGTCATCAACGTCCTCACCTGGCTTGAAGGCCAGGTTCTCTCACTCCGTGCGTAGTGCCTGCAATGTAGACTTGCGGGCGCGGTCGCTGCCGATGCGTGCTGCAGCGATGGCGTCCCAAGCCTCTTTGGCAGTCCGCTTGTTGGTAAGCGAGAACTGCATCTCGGGCGGGACTGCAGCGATGAGAGCATCCAGCGCCCGTCGATCCTGGTCGTAGTCAACGTCGTCGTACCGGACTGCATCCCACATATGCCGCACCTGGAGCTTTACCCTCATCATCGCAGCCCACTCGACGTAGTTGGTCTTGGTGAGGGTAGGCCACCCGCCGCCGGGGCCGACGTCCCTGACGACAGCCTGGTACTCGTGGTGACCACGGTACCGAACCGGGGAGAGAGAGTCGCGTCGCCTGTGAGTGCCGCGCTCTCCGTCGACCCGTACGCCGCCGCCGTGCGCGCCTCCTCCAGGAGCGTCACCGGCGCGTCCGCGTTTGTCTGGGCTGCCGCCGCGCTCGTGGGCGTGCGCGGCTGCCCACTGCGCCGCTCGCCCTCGCGCTGCCTCCCTCTCCAGCGGCTCAAGATCCGCGTCGGCGCTGTCATCAGCAGAGATGGAGCTGCTGTTGCTGCCGCGCAGAACCTTGACCTCCGCTGCTGCCGCACGCGCTGCATCTGCCGCCGCCGCAGCGGTCTCTGCCGCCGCTCGCTCGCGCTGCTCTGCTGCGGCGAGCTCGGCCGTCTGCTGACGCCGCGTGCTCGAGGCGACCGAGCGCTGAGACTGCCCTGCGGACATGGCGCGCTACTGGGGGGTTGTTGCGTGGAGAGAGGGCTGCTTCTGACGAGCTGCTGCCCGTCTCCGGAGAGGAGTGAGCGGGGACAGCCGGAGCTGCTGCTGCTACCGGCTAGGGCTGCTGCGAGGCCGGAGAAGGAGATGAGCAGGAGATGCTCAGGCTACAGGATAGTATAGCTCTGATACCACTTGTTACTCGCTGGAGTCTTGCTGTTGGTGATAGCAAGATCCTTACTCTCATCGAGAGGATGACACTTGGGGATGGGGCAATTTTTTTCTTGTTTATTTCTCACACAATGCCATGCCAACCTGAGGGGTTGGGGATACAAATTTATAGGCTGCTAACCAGCCAAGCATATGCTCCTAGATGCTAGTCAAAAGCTGTCCTAAAGCTAGTCTAAGATGCTAGTCAAAAGCTGTCCTAAAGCTAGTCTAAGATGCTAGTCTAAAGCTGTCCTAAAGATGCTGTCCTTGACACAGAGATGCTGTCCAAGAACCATGTGCCCACCCCACAAAGACCACAGTACAGGGACTTATTCATCAGAAAGCCCCCTTCTTCTCTTCTCTTCTCTTCTCTTCTAGCAACGAGGTGGAACCACCCGGTGAAGCATAGCTGGGTTATGGCGAAGCTGCACAGAAGCAGGCAACATTTCCGGAGAACCATGGGCAACAGGCTGTATGAGATGCCACGGTGAAGAAACGCCTTCTCTCGTGGATCGTTGCGCCTTTTTGTGAGGACTAGTTGCTAAGTGTCTATTTTTTTCTACGAGATGGAACCACCCGGTGAAGCATAGCTGGGTTACGGCGAAGCTGCATAGGAGCAGGCAACATTTCCGGAGAACCATGGGCAACAGGCTGTATGAGATGCCACGGTGAAGAAACGCCTTCTCTCGTGGATCATTGCGCCTTTTTGGGAGGACTAGTTGCTAAGTGTCTATTTTTTCTACGAGATGGAACCACCTGGTGAAGCATAGCTGGGTTATGGCGAAGCTGCACAGGAGAAGGCAACATTTCCGGAGAACCATGGGCAACAGGCTGTATGATATGCCACGGTGAAGAAACGCCTTCTCTCGTGGATCGTTGCGCCTTTTTGTGAGGACTAGTTGCTAAGTGTCTATTTTTTCTACGAGGTGGAACCACCCGGTGAAGCATAGCTGGGTTACGGCGAAGCTGCACAGGAGCAGGCAACATTTCCGGAGAACCATGGGCAACAGGCTGTATTAGATGCCACGGTGAAGAAACATCTTCTCTTGTGGATCGTTGCGCCTTTTTGTGAGGACTAGTTGCTAAGTGTCTATTTTTTCTAGGAGATGGAACCACCCGGTGAAGCATAGCTGGGTTACGGCGAAGCTGCACAGAAGCAGTCAATATTTCCGGAGAACCATGGGCAACAGGCTATATGAGATGCCACGGTGAAGAAACGCCTTCTCTCGTGGATCGTTGCGCCTTTTTGTGAGGACTAGTTGCTAAGTGTCTATTTTTTCTACGAGATGGAACCACCCGGTGAAGCATAGCTGGGTGACGGCGAAGCTGCACAAGAGCAGGCAACATTTCCGGGGAACCATGGGCAACAGGCTGTATGAGATGCCACGGTGAAGAAACGCCTTCTCTCGTGGATCGTTGCGCCTTTTTGTGAGGACTAGTTGCTAAGTGTCTATTTTTTCTACGAGATGGAACCACCCGGTGAAGCATAGCTGGGTTACGGCGAAGCTGCACAGGAGCAGGGAACATTTCCGGAGAACCATGGGCAACAGGCTGTATGAGATGCCACGGTGAAGAAACGCCTTCTCTCGTGGATCGTTGCGCCTTTTTGTGAGGACTAGTTGCTAAGTGTCTATTTTTTCTACGAGGTGAAACCACCTGGTGAAGCATAGCTGGGTTACGGCGAAGCTGCACAGGAGCAGGCAACATTTCCGGAGAACCATGGGCAACAGGCTGTATGAGATGCCACGGTGAAGAAACGCCTTCTCTCGTGGATCGTTGCGCCTTTTTGTGAGGACTAGTTGCCAAGTTTCTATTTTTTTCTACGAGGTGGAACCACCCGGTGAAGCATAGCTGGGTTACGGCGAAGCTGCACAGGAGCAGGCCACATTTCCGGAGAACCATGGGCAACAGGCTGTATGAGATGCCACGGTGAAGAAACGCCTTCTCTCGTGGATCGTTGCGCCTTTTTGTGAGGGCTAGTTGCTAAGTGTCTATTTTTTCTACGAGATGGAACCACCCGATGAAGCATAGCTGGGTTAGGGCGAAGCTGCACAGGAGCAGGCAACATTTCCGGAGAACCATGGGCAACAGGCTGTATGAGATGCCACGGTGAAGAAACGCCTTCCCTCGTGGATCGTTGCGCCTTTTTGTGAGGACTAGTTGCTAAGTGTCTATTTTTTCTACGAGATGGAACCACCCGGTGAAGCATAGCTGGGTTACGGCGAAGCTGCACAGAAGCAGGCAACATTTCCGGAGAACCATGGGCAACAGGCTGTATGAGATGCCACGGTGAAGAAACGCCTTCTCTCGTGTATCGTTGCGCCTTTTTGTGAGGACTAGTTGCTAAGTGTCTATTTTTTTCTACGAGATGGAACCACCCGGTGAAGCATAGCTGGGTTACGGCGAAGCTGCACAGGAGCAGGCAACATTTCCGGGGAACCATGGGCAACAGGCTGTATGAGATGCCACGGTGAAGAAACGCCTTCTCTCGTGGATCGTTGCGCCTTTTTGTGAGGACTAGTTGCCAAGTGTCTATTTTTTCTACGAGGTGGAACCACCCGGTGAAGCATAGCTGGGTTACGGCGAAGCTGCACAGGAGCAGGCCACATTTCTGGAGAACCATGGGCAACAGGCTGTATGAGATGCCACGGTGAAGAAACGCCTTCTCTCGTGGATCGTTGCGCCTTTTTTTGAGGGCTAGTTGCTAAGTGTCTATTTTTTCTACGAGATGGAACCACCCGGTGAAGCATTGCTGGGTTACGGCGAAGCTGCACAGGAGCAGGCAACATTTCCCGAGAACCATGGGCAACAGGCTGTATGAGATGCCACGGTGAAGAAACGCCTTCTCTCGTGGATCGTTGCGCCTTTTTGTGAGGACTAGTTGGTAAGTGTCTATTTTTTCTACGAGATGGAACCACCCGGTGAAGCATAGCTGGGTTACGGTGAAGCTGCACAGGAGCAGGCAACATTTCCGGAGAACCATGGGCAACATGCTGTATGAGATGCCACGGTGAAGAAACGCCTTCTCTCGTGGATCGTTGCGCCTTTTTGTGAGGACTAGTTGCTAAGTGTCTATTTTTTCTACGAGGTGGAACCACCCGGTGAAGCATAGCTGGGTTACGGCGAAGCTGCACAGGAGCAGGCAACATTTCCGGAGAACCATGGGCAAAAGGTTGTATGAGATGCCACGGAGAAGAAACGCCTTCTCTCGTGGATCGTTGCGCCTTTTTGTGAGGACTAGTTGCTAAGTGTCTATTTTTTCTACGAGATGGAACCACCCAGTGAAGCATAGCTGGGTGACGATGAAGCTGCACAGGAGCAGGCAACATTTCCGGAGCACCATGGGCAACAGGCTGTATGAGATGCCACGGTGAAGAAACGCCTTCTCTCGTGGATCGTTGCGCCTTTTTGTGAGGACTAGTTGCTAAGTGTCTATTTTTTCTACGAGATGGAACCACCCGGTGAAGCATAGCTGGGTTACGGCGAAGCTGCACAGGAGCAGGCAACATTTCCGGGGAACCATGGGCAACAGGCTGTATGAGATGCCACGGTGAAGAAACGCCTTCTCTCGTGCATCGTTGCGCCTTTTTGTGAGGACTAGTTGCTAAGTGTCTATTTTTTCTACGAGATGGAACCACCCGGTGAAGCATAGCTGGGTTACGGCGAAGCTGCACATAGCTCACGATTTCAGCTTTGCTAGTCGTTGTATGGTTACCGAGCCAGTCTGGGGATTTTTATTTTTCAGAGCATATTTGGCCGAAAGCGTGACCTATTACTCACGATTTTCAGCTTTTCTAGTCGTGCCATGGTTACCAGAGCATTTCGACGATTTTTGTTTCTCGGGGCAGATTTGGTCGAAAGCGTGGCCCATAGCTCACGATTTCAACTTTTCTAGTCGTTCCGGGGTTACTGGAGTAGTCCGGGGATTTTTATTTTTCGGAGCACATTTGTCGAAAGTGTACCTATAGCTCATGATTTTCTGCTTTTCTAGTCGTTCCAGGATTACCGGAGCAGTCCGGGCATTTTTATATTTTGGAGCAGATTTGGCCGAAAACGTCACGTATAGCTCACGATTTTTAGCTTTTCTAGTCGTTCTAGGGCTACCGGGCCAGTATAGGGATTTTTATTTTTGGGATCACATTTGGTCCAAAGAGTGATCTATAGCTCAAGATTTTCAGCTTTTCTAGTCGTTTCAGGGTTACCGGAGCATTTCGGGGATTTTTGTTTTTCGGAGCACATTAGGCCGAAAGCGTGACCTATAGCTCACGATTTCAGCTTTGCTAGTCGTTGTTGGGTTACCGAGCCAGTCTGGGGATTTTTATTTTTCGGAGCACAATTGGCCGAAAGCGTGACCTATAACTCACGATTTTCAGCTTTTCTAGTCATGCCTGGGTTACCAGAGCATTTCGACGATTTTTGTTTCTCGGAGCAGATTTGGTCGAAAGCGTGACCTATAGCTCACGATTTTTAGCTTATTTAGTCGTTCTAGGGTTACCGGGCCAGTATAGGGATTTTTATTTTTGGGATCACATTTGGTCGAAAGAGTGATGTATAGCTCAAGATTTTCACCTTTTCTAGTCGTTCCAGGGTTTCCGGAGCATTTCGGGGATTTTTGCTTTTCGGAGCACATTAGGCCGAAAGCTATAGCTCACGATTTCAGCTTTGCTAGTCGTTGTTGGGTTACCGAGCCAGTCTGGGGATTTTCATTTTTCGGAGCACATTTGGCCGAAAGCGTGACCTATAGCTCACGATTTCAGCTTTGCTAGTCGTTGTAGGGTTACCGAGCCAGTCTGGGGATTTCTATTTTTCAGAGCATATTTGGCCGAAAGCGTGACCTACTCACGATTTTCAGCTTTTCTAGTCGTGCCATGGTTACCGGAGCATTTCGACGATTTTTGTTTCTCGGGGCAGATTTGGTCGAAAGCGTGGCCCATAGCTCACGATTTCAACTTTTCTAGTCGTTCCGGGGTTACCGGAGTAGTCCGGGGATTTTTATTTTTCGGAGCACATTTGTCGAAACTGTACCTATAGCTCATGATTTTCTGCTTTTCTAGTCGTTCCAGGATTACCGGAGCAGTCCGGGCATTTTTATATTTTGGAGCAGATTTGGCCGAAAACGTGACGTATAGCTCACGATTTTTAGCTTTTCTAGTCGATCTTGGGTTACCGGGCCAGTATAGGGATTTTTATTTTTGGGATCACATTTGGTCGAAAGAGTGATCTATAGCTCAAGATTTTCACCTTTTCTAGTCGTTTCAGGGTTACCGGAGCATTTCGGGGATTTTTGCTTTTCGGAGCACATTAGGCCGAAAGCGTGACCTATAGCTCACGATTTCAGCTTTGCTAGTCGTTGTTGGGTTATCGAGCCAGTCTGGAGATTTTTATTTTTCGGAGCACATTTGGCCGAAAGCGTGACCTAGCTCACGATTTTCAGCTTTTCTAGTCGTGCCAGGGTTACCGGAGCATTCCGACGATTTTGTTTTCTCAGGGCAGACTTGGTCAAAAGCGTGACCTATATAGCTCACGATTTCAGGTTTTCTAGTCGTTACGGAGTTACTAGAGCAGTCCAGGGATATTTATTATTCGGAACAGATTTGGCCGAAAACGTGACCTATAGCTCACGATTTTTAGCTTTTCTAGTCGTTCTAGGGTTACCGGGCCAGTCTAGGGATTTTTATTTTTGGGATCACATTTGGCCGAAAGAGTGATCTAAGCTCACGATGTTCACCTTTTCTAGTCGTTCCAGGGTTACCAGAGTATTTCGGGGATTTTTGTTTTCGGAGCACATTTGGCTGAAAGCGTGACCTATACCTCACGATTTCAGCATTTCTAGTCGTTGTAGGGTTACCGAGCCAGTCTGCGAATTTTTATTTTTCGGAGCACATTTGGCCGAAAGCGTGACCTATAACTCACGATTTTCAGCTTTTCTACTCATGCCAGGGTTACCAGAGCATTTCGACGATTTTTGTTTTTCGGAGCAGATTTGGTCGAAAGCGTGACCCATACCTCACGATTTCAGCTTTTCTAGTCGTTGTAGGGTTACCGAGCCAGTCTGGGGTTTTTTATTTTTCGGAGCACATTTGGCCGAAAGCGTGACCTATAACTCACGATTTTCAGCTTTTCTAGTCATGCCAGGGTTACCGGAGCATTTCGACGATTTTTGTTTCTCGGGGCAGATTTGGTCGAAAGCGTGACCTATAGCTCACGATTTCAGCTTTTCTAATCGTTTCGGGGTTACCGGAGTAGTCCGGGGATTTTTATTTTTCAGAGCAAATTTGTCGAAAGCATACCCATAGCTCACGATTTTTTGCTTTTCTAGTCGTTCCAGGGGTGCCGAAGTTATCAGGGAATTTTGTTTCTTGGAGAAGATTTGGCCGAAAGCGTGACCTATAGCTCACGATTTTTAGCTTTCCGAGTCATTCAACGGTTACCGGAACAGTCAGGGGAATTTAGTTTCTCGGAGCAGATTTAGGCGAAACTGTGCCTATAGCTCACGATTTTTAGCTTTTCTATTCGTTTCTTGGTTACCGGGGCAATTCGGGGATTTTTATTTTTCGGAGCACATTTGGCCGAAAGCATGACCGCTCACGATTTTCAGCTTTTCTAGTCGTTCTAGGGTTACCGGGCCAGTCCGGGGAATTTTATTTCTCGAAACACATTTGGCCGAAAGCGTGACCTATAACTCCCGATTTTCAGCTTTTCTAGTCGTGCTAGGGTTACGAGAGCATTTCGACGATTTTTGTTTCTCGGGGCAGATTTGTTCGAAAGCGTGACCTATAGCTCACGATTTCTGTTTTTCTAGTCGTTTCGGGTTTGCCGAAGTAGTACGGGGATTTTTGGTTTTTGGAGCACACTTGCCGAAAGCGTACCTATAGCTCACGATTTTCAACTTCTCTTGTCGTTCCAGGGTTATTAGAGAAGTCCGGGTATTTTTATATTTTGGAACAGATTTGACCACAAACGTGACCTATAGCTCACGATTTGGCCGCAAACGTGACATATAGCTCACGATTTTCAGTGTTTCTAGTCGTTGTAGGGTTACCGGGCCAATCAGGGGATTTTTATTTTTCGGAGCACATTTGGCCGAAAGAGTGATCTATAGCAGACGATTTTTAACTTTTCTAGTCGTTCCAGGGTTAGCGGAGCAATCCGGCGATTTTTGTTTTTGGAGCACATTTGGCCGAAAGCGTGACCTATAGCTCACGATTTCAGCTTTGCTAGTCGTTGTAGGGTTACCGAGCCAGTCTGGGGATTTTTATTTTTTAGAGCATATTTGGCCGAAAGCGTGACCTATAACTCACGATTTTCAGCTTTTCTAGTCGTGCCATGGTTACCGGAGCATTTCGACGATTTTTGTTTCTCAGGTCAGATTTGGTCGAAAGCGTGGCACATAGCTCCCGATTTCAACTTTTCTAGTCATTCCGGGGTTACCGGAGTAGTCCGGGGATTTTTATTTTTCGGAGCACATTTGTCGAAAGTGTACCTATAGCTCATGATTTTCAGCTTTTCTAGTCGTTCCAGGATTACCGGAGCAGTCCGGGCATTTTTATATTTTGGAGCAGATTTGGCCGAAAACGTGACGTATAGCTCACGATTTTTAGCTTTTATAGTCGTTCTAGGGTTACCGGGCCAGTATAGGGATTTTTATTTTTGGGATCACATTTGGTCGAAAGAGTGATCTATAGCTCAAGATTTTCACCTTTTCTAGTCGTTCCAGGGTTACCGGAGCATTTCGGGAATTTTTGCATTTCGGAGCACATTAGGCCGAAAGCGTGACCTATAGCTCACGATTTCAGCTTTGCTTGTCGTTGTTGGGTTACCGAGCCAGTCTGGGGATTTTTATTTTTCAGAGCACATTTGGCCGAAAGCGTGGCCTATAGCTCACGATTTTCAGCTTTTCTAGTCGTGCCAGGGTTACCGGGCCAGTCTAGGGATTTTTATTTTTCGGATCACATTTGGCCGAAAGAGTGATCTGAGCTCACGATGTTCACCTTTTCTAGTCGTTCCAGGGTTACCGGAGTATTTCGGGGATTTTTGTTTTCGGAGCATATTTGGCTGAAAGCGTGACCTATACCTCACGATTTCAGCATTTCTAGTCGTTGTAGGGTTACCGAGCCAGTCTGGGAATTTTTATTTTTCGGAGCACATTTGGCCGAAAGCGTGACCTATAACTCACGATTTTCAGCTTTTCTAGTCATGCCAGGGTTACCAGAGCATTTCGACGATTTTTGTTTCTCGGAGCAGATTTGGTCGAAAGCGTGACCTATAGCTCACGATTTTTAGCTTTTCTAGTCGTTCTAGGGTTACCGGGCCAGTCTAGGGATTTTTATTTTTGGGATCATATTTGGTCGAAAGAGTGATCTATAGCTCACGATATTCACCTTTTCTAGTCGTTCCAGTGTTACCAGAGCATTTCGGGGAATTTTTATTTGTCACGATATTCACGTATAGGTCACGCTTTCGTGCAAATGTGCTCCAAAAAATAAAAATACCCGGACTACTCCTGTAACCCCGGAACGACAAGAAAAGTAGAAATCGTGAGATATAGGTCACGTTTTCGGCCAAATGTGCTCCGAAAAACAAAAATTGCCGGATTGCTCCGGTAACCCTAAATGACTCGAAAAGTTGAAAATCGTCTGTTATAGATCACGCTTTCGGCCAAATGTGATCCGAAAAATAAAAATCCCAAAACTGGCCCGGTAACCCTACAATGACTAGAAACACTAAAAATCGGGAGTTATAGGTCACTCTTTCGGCCAAATGTGTTTCGAAAAATAAAAATACCCGGACTGCTCTGGTAACACCGTAACGACTAGAAAAGCTGAAAATCGTGAGCTATAAGTACGCTTGCAGCAAATGTGCCCCAAAAATTAAAAATCCCCAGACTGTCCCGGTAACCCTGGAACAACTAGAAAAGCTGAAAATCGTGAGCTATAGGTCACGCTTTCGTCCAAATGTGCTCCAAAAAATAAAAATCCCCGAACTGCCCCGGTTACCCAGAAACGAATAGAAAAGCAAAAAATCGTGAGCTATAGGTCACGGTTTCGCCTAAATCTTCTCCGAGAAACTAAATTCCCCCGACTGTTCTGGTAACCGTTGAATGAGTAGGAAAGCTGAAAATCGTGATCTATAAGTCAGGCTTTCGGCCAATTCTTCTACAAGAAACAAAATTCCCCGACAGCTTCGGTAACCCTTGAACAACTGGAAATGCTGAAAATGTTAGCTATAGGTCACGCTTTCAACCAAATGTGATGCGGAAAAAAAATCCCCGGAGTCCTCTAGTAACCCCGGAAAGACTAGAAAAGCGGAAAATCTTAAGCTATGGGTCACCCTTTCGGCCAAATGTGATGCGACGAAAATCCCAGGAATCCTCCTATAAGACCGGAATGTTTAGAAAAGTTGAAAATCTTTAGCTATAGGTCACGCTTTCGGACAAACGTGCTCCGAAAAATAAAAATCCCTGGACTGCTCCGGTAACCCCGGAACGACTAGAAAAGCCAAAATCGTGAGCTATAGGTCACGCTATCAACCAAATCTGCCCCGAGAAAACAAAATCGTCGGAATGCTCCGGTAACCCTGGCACGACTAGAAAAGCTGGAAATCGTGAGCTATAGGTCACGCTTTCGGCCAAATGTGCTCCAAAAAATAAAAATCCCCAGACTGGCTCGGTAACCCTACAATGACTAGCAAAGCTGAAATCGTGAGCTATAGGTCACGCTTTCGGCCAAATGTGCTCCGAAAGTCAAAAATCCCCGGATTGCTCCGGTAACCCTGGAACGACTAGAAAAGGTGAATATCGTGAGCTATCACTCTTTCGGCCAAATGTGATCCAAAAATAAAAATCCCTACACTGGCCCGGTAACCCTAGAACGACTAGAAAAGCTAAAAATCGTGAGTTATAGGTCACGTTTTCGGCCAAATCTGTTTGAAAATATAAAAATCCCCGGACTACTCCGATAACCCCGGAACGATTAGAAAAGCTGAAATCGTGAGCTATAGGTCACGCTTTCGACCAAATCGTCGAAATGCTCCAGGGTTACCGGCGTCACCTATAACTCACGATTTTCAGCTTTTCTAGTCATGCCAGGGTTACCGGAGCATTTCGACGATTTTTGTTTCTCGGGGCAGATTTTGTCGAAAGCGTGACCTATAGCTCACGATTTCAGCTTTTCTAATCGTTCCGGGGTTACCGGAGTAGTCCGGGGATTTTTATTTTTCGGAGCACATTTGTCGAAAGCAAACCTATAGCTCACGATTTTCTGCTTTTCTAGTCGTTCCAGGGTTGCCGAAGTTATCAGGGAATTTTGTTTCTTGGAGAAGATTTGGCCGAAAGCGTGACCTATAGCTCACGATTTTTAGCTTTCCGAGTCATTCAACGGTTACCGGAACAGTCAGGGGAATTTAGTTTCTCGGAGCAGATTTAGGCGAAACTGTGCCTATAGCTCACGATTTTTAGCTTTTCTATTTGTTACTGGGTTACTGGAGCAATTCGTGGATTTTTATTTTTTGGAGCACATTTGGCCGAAAGCATGACCGCTCACGATTTTCAGCTTTTCTAGTCGTTCCAGGGTTACCGGGCCAGTCCGGGGAATTTTATTTCTTGAAACTCATTTGGCCGAAAGCGTGACCTATAACTCCCGATTTTCAGCTTCTCTAGTCATGCTAGGGTTACCAGAGCATTTCGACGATTTTTGTTTCTCAGGGCAGATTTGTTCGAAAGCGTGACCTATAGCTCACGATTTCTGTTTTTCAAGTCGTTTCGGGTTTGCCGGAGTAGTACGGGGATTTTTGGTTTTCGGAGCACACTTGCCGAAAGCGTACCTATAGCTCACGATTTTCAACTTCTCTTGTCGTTCCAGGGTTATTACAGACGTCCGGGTATTTTTATATTTTGGAACAGATTTGGCCGCAAACGTGACCTATAGCTCACGATTTGGCCGCAAACGTGACCTATAGCTCACGATTTTATGTGTTTCTAGTCCTTGTAGGGTTACCGGGCCAGTCCGGGGATTTTTATTTTTCGGAGCACATTTGGCCGAAAGAGTGATCTATAGCAGACGATTTTTAACTTTTCTAGTCGGTCCAGGGTTACCGGAGCTATCCGGCGATTTTTGTTTTTGGAGCACATTTGGCCGAAAGAGTGACCTATAGCTCACGATTTAGCTTTGCTAGTCGTTGTAGTGTTACCTAGCCAGTCTGGAGATTTTTATTTTTTAGAGCATATTTGGCCGAAAGCGTGACCTATAACTCACGATTTTCAGCTTTTCTAGTCGTGCCATGGTTACCGGAGCATTTCGACGATTTGGTCGAAAGCGTGACCTATAGCTCACGATTTCAGCTTTTCTAATCGTTCCGGGTTATCGGAGTAGTCCGGGGATTTTTATATTTTGGAACATATTTGGCCGAAAACGTGACCTATAGCTCACGATTTTTAGCTTTTCTAGTCGTTCTAGGGTTACCGGACCAGTCTAGGGATTTTTATTTTTGGATCACATTTGGCCGAAACAGTGATAGCTCACGATATTCACCTTTTCTAGTCGTTCCAGGGTTACCGGAGCAATCCGGGGATTTTTGATTTTCGGAGCACATTTGGCCGAAAGCGTGACATATAGCTCACGATTTCAGCTTTGCTAGTCGTTGTAGGGTTACCGAGCCAGTCTGGAGATTTTTATTTTTTGGAGCATATTTGGCCAAAAGCGTGACCTATAGCTCACGATTTCCAGCTTTTCTAGTCGTGCCAGGGTTACCGGAGCATTCCGACGATTTTGTTTTCTCGGGGCAAATTTGGTTGAAAGCGTGACCTATAGCTCACGATTTTGGCTTTTCTAGTCGTTCCGGGGTTACCGGAGCAGTCCAGGGATTTTTATTTTTCGGAGCACGTTTGCCCGAAAGCGTGACCTATAGCTAAAGATTTTTCAACTTTTCTAACCATTCCGGTCTTATAGGAGGATTCCTGGGATTTTTGTCGCGTCACATTTGGCTGAAAGGGTGACCCATAGCTTAAGATTTTCCGCTTTTCTAGTCTTTCCGGGGTTACTAGAGGACTCCGGGGATTTTTTTTCCGCATCACATTTGGTTGAAAGCGTGACCTATAGCTAACATTTTCAGCATTTCCAGTTGTTCAAGGGTTACCGAAGCTGTCGGGGAATTTTTTTTCTTGTAGAAGAATTGGCCGAAAGCCTTACTTATAGATCACGATTTTCAGCTTTCGTACTCATTCAACGGTTACCAGAACAGTCGGGGGAATTTAGTTTCTCGGAGAAGATTTAGGCGAAACCGTGACCTATAGCTCACGATTTTTTGCTTTTCTATTCGTTTCTGGGTTACCGGGGCAGTTCGGAGATTTTTATTTTTTGGAGCACATTTGGACGAAAGCGTGACCTATAGCTCACGATTTTCAGCTTTTCTAGTTGTTCCAGGGTTACCGGGACAGTCTAGGGATTTTTAATTTTTGGGGCACATTTGCTGCAAGCGTACTTATAGCTCACGATTTTCAGCTTTTCTAGTCGTTACGGTGTTACCAGAGCAGTCCGGGTATTTTTATTTTTCGAAACACATTTGGCCGAAAGCGTGACCTATAACTCCCGATTTTTAGTGTTTCTAGTCATTGTAGGGTTACCGGGCCAGTTTTGGGATTTTTATTTTTCGGATCACATTTGGCCGAAAGCGTGATCTATAACAGACGATTTTCAACTTTTCTAGTCATTTAGGGTTACCGGAGCAATCCGGCAATTTTTGTTTTTCGGAGCACATTTGGCCGAAAACGTGACCTATATCTCACATTTTAGCTTTTCTAGTCGTTCCGGGGTTTCCGGACCAGTACGGGGATTTTTATATTTCGGAGCACATTTGACTGAAAGCGTGACCTATACCTCACATTTTATCTTTTCTAGTCGTTCCAGGGTTACCGGACCAATCCGGGGATTTTTAATTTTCGCAGCACATTTGCCGAAAGCGTACCTATAGCACACGATTTTCAGCTTTTCTAGTCGTTCTAGTGTTTCCAAAGCCGTCCAGGTATTTTTATTTTTCGAATCACATTTGGCCGAAAGCGTGACCTATATATCACGATTTTCAGCCTTTCTAGTCGTGCGAGGGTAACCGTAGCATTTCGACGATTTTTGTTTCTCGGGGTAGATTTCATCAAAATCGTGACCTACAGCTCACGATTTCAGCTTTTCTAGTCGTTCTAGGGTTACCGTAGTAGTCCGAGGATTTTGATTTTTCGGAGCACGTTTGCTGAAAGCGTACCTATAGCTCACGATTTTCAGCTTTTCTAGTCGTTGTACGGTTACCCAGCAAGTCTGGGAATTTTTATTTTTCGGAGCACATCTGACCGAAAAGAGTGATCTATAGCTCACGATTTTCAGCTTTTCTAGTCGTTCCAAGGTTACCGGACCTGTCCAGAAATTTGTTTTCAGACCACATTTGAAGAAAAGCATAACCAATAGCTCACATTTTAGCTTTCCTAGTCGTTCCAGGGTTTCCGGACCAGTGCAGGGATTTTTATTTTTTGGAGCACATTTGGCCGAAAGCGTGACATATAGCTCACGATTTTCTGTTTTCGTAGTCGTTCCAGGGTTGCCGGGCCTGTTTGGATATTTTTTATTTTCGGAGCATATTTGGCCGAAAGATTGACCTATAGCTCACGATTTTCAACTTTTCTAGTCATTCCAGGGTTACCGGAGCATTCCGGGGATTTTTGTTTCTCGAAACTAATTTGGCCGAAAGCATAACATATAGCTCACGATTTCAGCTTTTCTAGTCGTCCCGGGGTTAGCAGAGCAGTTCGGGGGTTTTTATTTTTCGAAGCATAGTTGGCTAAAAGCGTGACCTATAGCTCACAATTTTCAGATTTTCTAATCGTTTCGGGTTACCGGACCTGTGCAGGGATTTTAATTTTTCGGAGCACACTTGGCCGAAAGCGCGACCTATAGCTCACATTTTAGCTTTTCTAGTCGTTCCAGGGTTACCAGAGCAGTCTGGGGATTTTTATTTTTCGGGGCACATTTCTCCGAAAGCGAGACCTATGGCTAACGATTTTCAACTTTTCTAATGTTATGGTGTTACCGGAGGATTCGGGGATTTTTGTCGCATCACATTTGGGCGAAAAGGTAACCCATAGCTCAAGATTTTCCCCTTTTCTAGTCGTTCCGGGGTTACTGGAGGACTCCTGGGTTTTTTCGCATCACATTTGACCGAAAGCGTGACCTATAGCTCATGATTTTCAGCTCTTCTTGTTGTTCAAGGGTTACCGGAGCAGTCGGGGGAATTTTGTTTCTTAGAGAAGATTCGGCCGAAAGCGTACCTATAGCTCACCACTTTCAGCTTTTCCAGTCGTTCCGGTGTTTCCAGAGTGGTCCAGGTATTTTTATTTTTTAAAGCACATTTCGCCGAAAGCATGACCTATAACTCACGATTTTCAGGTTTTCTAGTCGTGCCAGTGTTACGGGAGCATTCCGACGATTTTTGTTTCTCAGGGCAGATTTGGTCTGAAGCGTGACCTAACTCACGATTTTCAGCTTTTCTAGTCGTGCCAGTGTTACGAGAGCATTCCGGCGATTTTTGTTTCTCGGGGCAGATTTGGACGAAAGCGTGACCTATAGCTCACGATTTCAGCTTTTCTAGTCGTTCCAGGGTTAACGGAGTAGTCCGCGGTTTTTTATTTTTCGCAACACATTTGCCGAAAGCGTACCTATAGCTCACGATTTTTAGCTTTTCTAGTCGTTCCATGGTTACCGGAGCAGTCTGGGTATTTTTATATTTTGGAACAGATTTGGCCGAAAACGTACCTATAGCTCAAGATTTTTAGCTTTTCTAGTCGTTCTAAGACTGATCTGTACCTCACGATTTTCAGCTATTCTAGTCATTACAAGGTTAGCAGAGCAGTCTGGGTATTTTATATTTTGGAGCAGATTTGGCCGAAAACCTGACCTATATCTCACGATTTTCAGCTTTTCTATTCATTGTAGGGTTACCGGGCCAGTCTGGGGATTTTTATTTTTGGGAGCACATTTGGCCGAAAGCGTGACCTATAACTCACGATTTTTAGTTTTTCTAGTCGTGCCAGTGTTACGGGAGCATTCCGACGATTTTTATTTCTCGGGGCAGATTTGGTCTAAAGCGTGACCGCTCACGATTTCAGCTTTTCTAGTCTTTACGGGCTTACCGGAGCAGTCCAGGGATTTTGATTTTTTTAGAGCACATTTGCCCGAAAGCGTGACCTAGCTAACGATTTTGAACTTTTCTAAACATTCCGGTCTTACCGGAGGATTCCAAGGATTTTCGTCGCACCACATTTGGCCGAAAGGGTGACCCATAGCTTTAGATTTTCTGCTTTTCTAGTCTTTCCGGGGTTAGTAGAGGACTCCGCGGATTTTTTTTCCTGCGTCACATTTGGCCAAAAGCGTGACCTATAACTCACATTTTCAGCATTTCTAGTTGTTAATGGGTTACCGAAGCTGTCAGGGAATTTTTTTTCTTGGACAAGATTTGGCCGAAAGCGTGACCTATAGCTCACGATTTTCAGCTTTCCTAGTCATTCAATGGTTACCAGAGCAGTCGGGGGAATTTTGTTTCTCGGAGCAGATTTAGGCGAAACCATGACCTATAGCTCACGATTTTTAGCTTTTCTATTCGTTTCTGGGTTACCGGCGCAGTTCGGGGATTTTTTTTTTCGGAGCACATTTGAGCGAAAGCATGACCTATGGCTCACGATTTTCGGCTTTTTTAGTCGTTCCAGGGTTACCGGGCCATTCTGGGGATTTTTAATTTTTGGGGCACATTTGCTGAAAGCGTACCTATAGCTCACGATTTTCAGCTTTTCCAGTCGTTCCGGTGTTACCAGAGCAGTCCGGGTATTTTTATTTTTCGAAACACATTTGGCCGAAAGCGTGACCTATAACTCCCGATTTTCAGCTTTTCTAGTCGTGCTAGGGTTACCAGAGCATTTCGACGATTTTTGTTTCTCGCGGTAGATTGGTCGAAAGCGTGACCTATCGCTCACGATTTCAGTTTTTCTAGTCCTTCCAGGTTTACCGAAGTAGTACGAGGATTTTTAGTTTTCGGAGCACACTTTCCGAAAGCATACCTATAGCTCACGATTTTCAGTATTTCTTGTCGTTCCAGGGTTACCGGGCCAGTCTGAGGATTTTTATTTTTTGGAGCACATTTGGCCGAAAGAGTGATCTATAGTAGACGATTTTCAACTTTTCTAGTCGTTCAGGGTTACCGGAGCAATCCGGGGATTTTTGTTTTTCGGAGCACATTTGGCCGAAAGCGTGACCTATAACTCACAATTTCAGCTTTGCAAGTCGTTGTAGGGTTACCGAGCCAGTCTGGTGATTTTTATTTTTTGGAGCACATTTGGCGGAAAGCGTGACCTATAGCTCACGATTTTCAGCTTTTCTAGTCGTGTCAGGGTTACCGGAGCATTCCGACGATTTTGTGTTCTCGGGGCAGATTTGGTCGAATGCGTGACCTAGCTCACGATTTTAGCTTTTCTAGTCATTCCAGGGTTACCGGAGCAGTACAGGGATTTTTATTTTTCGAAGCACGTTTGCCCGAAAGCGTGACCTATAGCTAACGATTTTCAACTTTCCTAAACATTCCAGTCTTACCGGAGGATTCAGGGATTTTCGTCGCATCGCATTTAGCCGAAAGGGTGACCCATAGCTTAAGATTTTCCGCTTTTCTAGTTTTTCCGGGGTTTCTAGAGGACTCCGGGGATTTTTTTTTCCGCATCACATTTGGCCGAAAAGCGTGACCTATAGCTCACATTTTCAGCATTTCTAGTTGTTTAAGGGTTACCGAAGCTGTCGGGGAATTTTCTTTTTGGAGAAGATTTGGCCGAATGCGTGACCTATAGCTCACGATTTTCAGCTTTCCTAGTCATTCAACGGTTACTACAACAGTCAGGGTAATTTAGTTTCTCGAAGCAAATTTAGGCGAAACTGTGACCTATAACTCACGATTTTTGGCTTTTCTATTCGTTTCTGGGTTACCGGAGCAGTTCGGGGATTTTTATTTTTCGGAGCACATTTGGCCGAAAGCGTGCCCTATAGCTCACGATTTTCAGCTTTTCTAGTCGTTCCAAGGTTACCAGAGCATTTCAGGGATTTTTGTTTTTTGGAGCACATTTGGTCGAAAGCGTCACCAACAGCAAACGATTTTCAACTTTCCTAAACGTTCCGGGGATTTTTTGCTTTTCTAGTCGTCCAGTGTTACCGGAGCATTCCGACGATTTTTGTTTCTCGGGGCAGATTTGGTCGAAAGCGTGACATATAGCTCACGATTTTTAGCTTTTCTAGTCGTTCCAGTGTTACCGGGACAGTCCGAGGATTTTTAATTTTCGGAACACATTTGCCGAAAGCGTTCCTATAGCTCACGATTTTCAGCTTTTCTAGTCGTTCCGGTGTTACCAGAGCCGTCCGGGTATTTTTATTTTTCGAAGCGCATTTGCCCGAAAGCGTGACCTATAACTCACGATTTTCAGCTTTACTTGTCGTGCCAGGGTTACCGAACCATTTCGACGATTTTTGTTTCTAGGGGCAGATTTGGTCGAAAGCGTGATCTATAGCTAACGATTTCAGCTTTTTTAGTCGTTCCGGGGTTACTGGACTAGTCCGGAGATTTTTATTTTTCGGAGCACATCTGACCAAAAGAGTGATCTATAGCTCCCGATTTTCGGCTTTTCTAGTCGTTCCAATTTTGCCGGAGCATTCCAGGGATTTTTGTTTTTCGGATCACATTTGGCCGAAAGCATAACGTAGCTCACGATTTCAGCTTTTCTTGTCATTCCAGGGTTACCGGAGCAGTCCGGGGATTTTTATTTTTTGAATCACATTTGGCCGAAAGCGTGACCTATAGCTCACGATATTCAGCTTTTCTAGTCGTTCCGGGGTTACCGGACCTGTTCAAGAATTTTTTTTTCAGAGCACATTTGGCCGAAAGCATGACCTATAACTCACATTTTAGCTTTCCTAGCCGTTCCGCGGTTTCCGGACCTGTGCGGAGATTTTTATATTTGGAGCACATTTGGCCGAAAGCGTGACCTATAGCTAACGATTTTCTGCTTCCCTAGTCGTTCCAAGGTTTTCAACTTTTCTAAACGTTTCGATGTTACTGAGGTATTCCAGGGATTTGTGTTGCATCACATTTGGCCGAAAGGGTGACCCATAGCTCGTGATTTTCCGCTTTTCTAGTCGTTCCAAGGTTACTTGAAGACTCCGGAGATTTTTTTTTTCCGCATCACATTTGGCCGAAAGCGTGACCTATAGCTCATGATTTTCAGCTTTTCTAGTCGTTCAAGAGTTACCGGAGCAGTCGGGGGAATTTTGTTTCTCGGAGCAGATTTGGCCGAAAGCGTGACCTATACCTCACGATTTTCAGCTTTTCTAGTCGTTTCGTGGTTACCGGATTAGTCCGGAGATTTTTATTTTGCGGACCACATTTTACTGAAAACGTGACCTAAAGCTCACAATTTTCAGCTATTCCAGTCGTTCTGGAGTTACCGGAGGATTCCTGGTATTTTCTTTCGCATCATATTTGGCCGAAAGCTTGACCTATAACTCATGATTTCAGCTTTTCTAGTCGTTCCGGGGTTACTGGAGCAATCCGAGGAATTTTTATTTTTCGTATCGCATTTGGCCGAAAGCGTGACCTGTAGCTCACGATTTTCAGCTCTCCATGTCGTTCAACGGTTACTAGAGCAGTCGGCGGAATTTTGTTTCTCGGAGCAGATTTGGCCGAAAGTGTGACCTATAGCTCACGATTTTAATCTTTTCTAGTCGTTCTGGGGTTACCGCAGCAGTCCGGCGATTTTTATTTTTCGGAGCACATTCAGCTGAAAGCGTGACGTATAGCCCACAATTTCAGCTTTTCTAGTCATTCTGGAGTTGCCACAGCTGTCCATTATTTTTATTTTAAGGAGCAAATTTGGCCGATAGCGTGATCTATATCTCACGATTTCAGCTTTTCTAGTTGTTCCGGGGTTACTGGAGGACTCCGGGATTTTTTTCGCATCATATTTGGCCGAAAGCGCGACCTATAGCTCACGATTTTCAGCTTTTCTAGTCGTTCAACGGATACCGAAGCAGTCGGGAGAATTTTGTTTCACGGAGCAGATTTGGCCGAAAGCGTGACCTATAGCTCACGATTTTTAGTTTTTATAATCGTTTCGGGGTTACCGGGGCTGTCCGGGGATTTTTCTTTCTCGGAGCAAATTTGTCCGAAAGCGTGACCTATCGCTCACTGTTTTAGCTTTTCTAGTCGTTTCGGGGATTACGGACCAGTGCGGGGATTTTTATTTTTCGGAGCACATTTGGACGAAAGCGTGACCTATAGCTCAAGATATTCAGCTTTTCAAGTCGTTCCAGAGTTATCATGCCAAGCCAGGGAAATTTTAATTTTTGGAGCACATTTGCCGAAAGCGTACCTATAGCTCACGATTTTCAACTTTTCTAGTCGTTCCGGTGTTTCCAGAGCGGTCCGGGTATTTTTATTTTTTTCAAAGCACATTTGGCCAAAAGTGTGACCTATAGCTCACGATTTTCAGCTTTTCAAGTCGTTCAAGGGTTACCGGAGCAGTCAGGGGAATTTTGTTTCTCGAAGCAGATTTGGCCGAAAGCGCGACCTATATCTCATGATTTTCAGCTTTTCTAGTCGTTTCGTGGTTACCGGGGCAGTTCTGGGATTTTTATTTTTTGGAGCACATTTTGCCGAAAACGTGACCTAAAACTCACAATTTTCAGCTTCTCCAGTCGTTCCGGATTTACCGGTGGATTCCAGGTATTTTCTTTCGCATCACATTTGGCCGATAGCGTGACCTATAGCTCATGATTTCCGCTTTTCTAGTCGTTCCAGGGTTACCGGAGCAGTCCGAAGAATTTTTATTTGTCGAAGCACATTTGGCTGAAAGCGTGACCAATTCCTCACGATTTCAGCTTTTCTAGTCGTTCCTTTGTTACCGGAGCAGTCCGGGGATTTCTATTTTTTTGAGCACATTTGGCCGAAAGCATGACCTATAATTCACGATTTTCAGCATTTCTAGTCATGCCAGGGTTACCAGAGCATTCCGACGATTTTTGTTTCTAGGGGCAGATTTGGTCGAATGCGTAACCTATAGCTCACGATATCAGCTTTTCTAGTCGTTCCGGGGTTACCGGTGTAGTCCGAGGATTTTTATTTTTTGGAGCACATTTGCAAAAAGCGTACCCGTAGCTCACGATTTTCAGCTTTTCTAGTCGTTCCGGTGTTACCAGAGCAGTTCGGGTATTTTTATTTTTCGAAGCACATTTGGCCGAAAGCGTGACCTATAACTCACGCTTTTTAACTTTTCTAATCGTTCCGGTGTTACCAGAGGATTCTGCGGATTTTTGTCGCATCACATTTGGCCGAAAGGGAGAGCCATAGCTCAAGATTTTCCGCTTTTCTAGTCGTTCCGGGGTTACTTGACGACTTAGGGGATTTTTTTTGGGATCACATTTGGCTGAAAGCGTGACCTATAGCTCACGATTTTTAGCTTTCCTTGTCGTTCAACTGTTACCGGAGAAGTCAGCGGAATTTTGTTTCTCGGAGCAGATTTGGCCGAAAGCGTGACCTATAGCTCACGATTTTGAGCTTTTCTACTCGATCTGGGTTACCGCAGCAGTCCTAGGATTGTTTTACTTTTCGGAGCACATTCGGCTGAAAGCGTGACGTATACCTCACGATTTCATCTTTTCTAGTTGTTTTGGGGTTACTCGACGAGTGCGGGGATTTTTATTTTTCGGAGCACATTCGGCCGAAAGCGTGACGCTCACGATTTTCAGCTATCCTAGTCATTCCAGGGTTACCGGTGCAGTCTGGGTATTTTTATATTTCGGAACACATTTGGCCGAAAGCGTTACCTATAGCTCACGATTTTCAGCTTTTCTAGTCGTTCCGGGGTTATCGGAGAAGTCTGGGGAATTTTTATTTTTCGGAACACATTTGGCGGAAAGTGCGACCTATAGCTCACGATTTCAGCTTTTCTAGTCGTTCCGGGGTTACCGAAGTAGCTCGAGGATTTTTATTTTTTGGAGCACATTTGGCCGAAAGAGTGATCTATAGCAGACAATTTTCAACTTTTCTAGTCGTTCCACGGTTACCGGAGCAATCCGGGGATTTTTGATTTTCGGAGCACATTTGGCCGAAAGCGTGACCTATAGCTCACGATTTCAGCTTTGCTAGTCGTTGTAGAGTTACCGAGCCAGTCTGGGGATTTTTATTTTTCGGAGCACATTTGGCCGAAAGCGTGACCTATAGCTCACGATTTCCAGCTTTTCTAGTCGTGCCAGGGTTACCGGAGCATTCCGACGATTTTGTTTTCTCGGGGTAAATTTGGTTGAAAGCGTGACCTATAGCTCACGATTTTAGCTTTTCTAGTCGTTCCGGGGTTACCGAAGCAGTCCAGGAATTTTTATTTTTCGGAGCACGTTTGCCCGAAAGCGTGACCTATAGCCAAAGATTTACAACTTTTCTAAACATTCCGGAGTTACCGGAGGATTTCGGGGATTTTTGTCGCGTCACATTTGGCCGAAAGGTGACCCACAGCTCAAGATTTTTCGCTTTTCTAGTCGTTCCGGGGTTACTGGAGAACTCCGAGGAGTTTTTTCCCGCATCAAATTTGGCCGAAAGCGTGACCTATGGCTCACGACTTTCAGCTTTTCTAGTCGTTCAAGGGTTACCGGAGCAGTCGGGGAATTTTGTTTCTCGGAGCAGATTTGGCCGAAAACGTGACCTATAACTCACGATTTCAGCTTTTCTAGTCGTCCTGGGGTTACCGGAGCGGTCTGGGTATTTTTATTTTTCGAATCACATTTGGCCGAAAGCGTATCACGATTTTCAGCTTTTCTAGTCGTTCCGGGGTTACCGGACCTGTCCAGGGTTTTCTATTTTCAGAGCACATTTGGCCGAAAGCGTGACCTAAAACTCACATTTTTGCCTTTCTAGTCGTTCCAGGATTTCCAGATCTGTGAAGGGATTTTTATTTTCCGGAGCACATTTGGCCGAAAGCGTGACCTATAGTTCACGATTTTCGGTTTTTCTAGTCGTTCATGTGTTGCCGGGACAGTCCGAGAATTTTTAATTTTCGGAGCACATTTGGGGAAAGCGTACCTATTGCTCACGATTTTCCGCTTTTCTAGTCGTTCCAGGTTACCGGAGCAGTCCAGGAAATTTTGTTTTTCGCAGCACATTTGTTCGAAAGCGTCACCTATAACTCACGATTTTCAGCTTTTGTAGTCGTGCCAGGGTTACCGGAGCATTCCGACGATTTTTGTTTCTCGTGGCAGATTTGGTCGAAAGCGTGACCTACAGCTCAGGATTTCAGCTTTTATAGTCGTTGCGATGTTTCTAGACCAGTGCGGGGATTTTTATTTTTCGGAGCACATTTGCACGAAAGCGTGACCTATTGGTCACGATTTTCAGCTTTTCTTGTCGTTCCTGGGTTTTGGACCAGTGCGAGGATTTTTATTTTTCAGAGCAAATTTGCCGAAAGCGTATCTATAGCTCACAATTTTCAGTTCTTCTAGTTGTTCCGGTGTTAAAAGAGAAATCCAGGTATTTGGCCGAAAGTATGACCTATAACTCACGATTTTCAGCTTTTCTAGTCATGCCAGGATTACCGGAGCATTCCGATGATTTTTGTTTCTCGGGGCATATTTGGTCGAATGCGTGACCTATAGCTCACCATTTCAGCTTTTCTACTCGTTCCGGGGTTACCAGAGTAGTCCGGGGATTTTTATTTTTCGGATCACATTTGCCGAAAGCGTACCTATAGCTCACGATTTTCAGCTATTCTAGTCTTTCCAGCGTTACCGGTGCAGTCCGGATATTTTTATATTTCGAAACACATTTGGCCGAAAGCGTGACCTGTAGCTAACGATTTTCAGCTTTTCTAGTCGTTGCAGAGTTTCCGGGCCAGTCTGGGGAGTCTTATTTTCAGAGTACATTTGGCCGAAAGAGTGACCTATAGCTCACGATGTTCAACTTTTTTAGTCGTTCCGAGGTTATTGGAGCATTCCGGGGATTTTTGTTTCTTGGAGCAAATTTGGCCGAACGCGTGACCTATGGCTCACGATTTCAGCTTTTCTAGTCGTTCCGGGCTTATCGGAGTAGTCCGGGGATTTTTATTTTTCGGAGCACATTTGCACAAAAGCGTGACTTATAGGTAACGATTTTCAACTTTTCCAAATGTTTCAATGTTACCGGGGGATTCCAGGGATTTTAGTCACATCACATTTGGCCGAAAGGGTCACCCATAGCTCAAGATTTTCCGCTTTTCTAGTCGTTCCGGGGTTACTGGAGGACTCCAGGGATATTTTTCGCATCACATTTGGCCAAAAGCCTGACCTATAACTCACGAGTTTCAGCTTTTCTAGTCATTCAAGGGTTACCGGGCAATCGGGGGAATTTTGTTTCTCGGAGCAGATTTGGCCGAAAGCGTGACCTATATCTCACGATTTCAGCTTTTCTAGTCGTCCCGGTGTTCCCGGAGCAGTCTGTAGATTTTTATTTTTTGGAGCACATTTGCCCGAAAGCATGACCTGTAGCTAACGATTTTCAACTTTTCTAATCGTTCCGGTGTTACCGGAGGATTCTGTCGATTTTTGTCGCATCACATTTGGCCGAAAGGCTGACTCATAGCTCAAGATTATTCGTTTTTCTAATCGTTCCGGGGTTACTGGAGGACTCCGGGGATTTTTTTTTCCACATCACATTTGGCCGAAAGTGTGACCTATAGCTCACGATTTTCAGCTTTTCTAGTTGTTCAAGGGTTACCGGAGCAGACGGGGGAATTTTGTTTCTCGGAGCAGATTTGGCCGAAAGCGTGACCTATACCTCACGATTTTCAGCTTTTCTTGTCGTTTCGTGGTTAACGGTGTTGTTTGGGATTTTTATTTCTAGGAGCACATTCTGCCGAAAACGTGACCTAAAGCTCACAATTTTCAGCTTTTCCAATCGTTCTGGAGTTACCGCAGGATTCCAGGTATTTTCTTTCGCATCACATTTGGCCGAAAGCGTGACCTATAACTCATGATTTCAGCTTTTCTAGTCGTTCCGGGGTTACCGGAGCAGTCTAGGGAATTTTTATTTTTCGGAGCACATTTGGCTAAAAGTGTGACCAATTGCTCACGATTTCAGCTTTTCTAGTCTTTCCGTTGTTACCGGAGCAGTCCGGTGATTTCTATTTTTTGGAGCACATTTGGCCGAAAGCATGACCTATAACTCACGATTTTCAGATTTTCTAGTCATGCCAGGGCTACCAGAACAATCCGACGATTTTTGTTTCTAGGGGCAGATTTGGTCGAATGCGTAACATATATCTCACGATTTCAGCTTTTCGAGTCATTCTGGGGTTACCGCAGCTATCCAGGTATTTTTATTTTTCGCATCACATTTGGTCGAAAGCGTGACCTATAGCTCACGATTTTGAGCATTTGTAGTCGTTTTGGGGTTACCGCAGCTATCCAGGTATTTTTATTTTTTGCATCACATTTGGTCGAAAGCGTGACCTGTACCTCACGATTTTCAGCCTTTCTAGTCGTTCCAGGGTTACCGGGCATTCCGCGGAATTTTATTTTTCGGAGCACATTTGGCCGAAAGAGTGACCTATAGCTCACAATTTTCAACTTTCCTAATCGTTCCTGGGTTACCAGACCATTCCGGGGATTTTTGTTTCTCGGAGCTAATTTGGCCAAAAGCGCGACCTATAACTCACGATTTCAGTATTTCTAGTCGTTCCAGGGTTACCGGAGCAGTCCGGGGACTTTTATTTTTCGGAGCACATTTGCCCGAAAGCGTGACCAATAGCTCAAGATTTCAGCTTTTCTAATCGTTCCGGTGTTACCAGAGAATTCCGCGGATTTTTGTCGCATCACATTTGGCCGAAAGGGAGACCCATAGCTCAAGATATTCCGCTTTTCTAGTCGTTTCGGGGTTACTGGAGAACTTCAGAGATTTTTTTCAGATCACATTTGGCCGAAAGCATGACCTATAGCTCACGATTTTCAACTTTCCTTGTCGTTCAACGGTTACCGGAGCAGTCGGCGCAATTTTGTTTCTCGGAGCAGATTTGGCCGAAAGCGTGACCTATAGCTCACGATTTTCAGCCTTTCTAGTCGTTCTGGGGTTACAGCAGCAGTCCGGGGATTTTTACTTTTTGGAGCACATTCGGCTGAAAGCGTGACGTATAGCTCACCATTTTAGCTTTTCTAGTCCTTCTGGGGTTACTCGACGAGTGCGGGGATTATTATTTGTCAGAGTACATTTGGCTGAAAGCGTGACCTGCTCACGATTTTCAGCTTTTCTAGTCATTCCAGGGTTACCGGGTCAGTCCGGGGATTTTTAATTTTCGGAGCAAATTTGGCCGAGAGAGTGACCAAAAGCTAATGATTTTCAACTTTTCTAGTTGTTCCAGGGTTACCGTAGCATTCCGTGGATTTCCTTCGCATCAGATTTTGCTGAGAGGGTGACTCATAGCTCATGATTTTCCGCTTTTCTAGTCGTGCCGGGGTTACTGCAGGACTCCGGGGATTTTTTTTCGCATCACATTTGGTCGAAAGTGTGATCTATAGCTCAAGATTTCAGCTTTTCTAGTTGTTCTGGGGTTACCGGACCAGTGTGGGGTTTTTTATTTTTTGGAGCACATTTGGCCGAAAGCATGAGCTATAGCTCACCATTTTAGCTTTTCTACTCGTTCCTAGGTTTCTGGACCAGTGCAGGGATTTTTATTTTTCGGAGCACATTTGGCAGAAAGCGTGACCTATAGCGCACGATTTTCAGCTTTTCTAGTCATTCCAGGGTTACCGGGACAGTCCGCGGAATTTTATTTTTCGGAGCACATTTGGCCGAAAGAGTGATCTATAGCTCGCGATTTTCAACTTTTCTAGTCATTCCAGGATCAAAGATTGAAAGTGAATTTTGATTTTGGTGCTGCCTCTGTAGGTTTTCAGTTTTTAGGGCTTTTCTCAATTTCTTGCTCCAGAGGTGAAGTTTCTTGGTTTCCCAGCCTCTCCTGTCTATTTTGGTCTTCTCCTTGATCTTTAGGCCACTGGGGAATAGCTGAGAAGATTCAATTTCTCTGCTTTTCAAAGGCTCAGGTTTTCAGCCTTTTTGTCAGCAGTTCGGCCTCTGCATCTGCTGAAATTCGTGGCCCGGTCAGACCGGAGGAGGGCCGGCGGTCAGACCGGCAAGCACAAGGCGGTCAGACCAGCCTTGCACATGCGGTCTGACCGGCTTGCTTTTAGTGGTTTGACCGACCCCTCTTTTGATGGCCATGCTGAGTTTGTTTTCCCTGTTCTTCTCAGTTGTTTCTTTCCCAAGCATTCCGCTCTGTTAGTGTAGGGTTTCAGAGGTCAAATGAACTCAGTTTCATAGCTTCCATAGCTATAGAAGAGGAGTCTCATTTAGAGTGCTTTTGAGGGGTTAGTCTTTCAAGAATCGACATTCACCCCCCCCCCCCCCCTCTGTCGCCATTTCGGTCCAACAATTGGTATCAGAGCCGGTTAGCTCTTCTTCATAGATCTTAACCGGTCTCTCTAGAGCCATGGCGACGGACAAGTACTCGACCAAGCCTCCCGTCTTTGATGGCATCGATTACCCCTTCTGGAAGAGCCGAATGGAGACATACATCCAGGCTCAGGGGTATGCCATCTGGCGTAAGGTCTAGGTCCGATTTGTTGTTCCTGCCGATGAGAACATCAATGCCGGGAACATGGCTGATGTTGAGGCAAACGCTAAGGCAAGGAACATCATTATCCAGGGGTTGAGTCGTAACGAGTTTGACCGCATATCTCATCTTTCGTCCGCCTTCGATATTTGGGAGACCCTCGATGCTTACCATGAGGGCACCACCCAAATAAAGACGGTGCGATAGGACCAGTTCAAGCGAGATTACAACAAGTTTGAAATGCTCGCTGGCGAGTCCCTCGATGAGTGTTTTGCGCGTTTTCACAAGATTCTGAGCAATCTCCGAGCGGTCGGTCTCACATACCCCGACTCGGATAACGCTCGACAGATGCTCGCTGCACTCGACCTTCGTGTTTGGGAGATCAAGATGACTACCATCAAGGACACCACGGACCTCTCGACTTTGACTCTTGATGTGTTGTACTCGCGCCTCAAGACTCACGAGATTGACGTTGTCTCTTGCAAGTCGAAGTCGCAGTCGATGGCCTTAGTCACCGATCCCAATTTGGCTTTCGGTTCTTCTTCTAATTCTCTCTGCGGTTTCTCCCTTGCTGCTCTCTGTGACATAACTGATGATCAGTTAGAGCAGCTTGCGGATGAGCAGTTAGCCCTCCTAACTCGGAGATTCTCTCATGCTTACAAGAGGAGGAGGGATGGAAAGAGAGGAGGACCCGTGATTTGCTTCGAGTGTGGTGGCCCCAACCACATTCGGGCAAACTGCCCCAAGCTGGGGAAGGGCAAAGGTGACTACGGCGGTTCGGGCAAAAACGACTACATCGACAAGAACCGCAACAAGAAGCCCTCAGCTCCCGCACAAGGCAAGAAGAAGTTCCGCGACCTTGGCAAAGCGAAGAAGCTCTTCCATCGCGTCCTCACCGCCTTCGACGACATCGACCTCAGCGAGGTGGAGGGGTGGAGCGACGACGATGGAACGGATAAGCAAGAACCCAAGGGCAGCGACGACTTCTCTGGCATGTGCTTCATGGCCCTTGAGGGCGAACTGAGCGACAGCGAGCTGTACTCCAACTCCGACGAGGTATCCCCCACCTACGACCAACTTAATGATGTTTTTCTTAAGCTAGGTAGATTCCATGCTAAATCTAGAGCTAGGTGTACCGAGTTGGAGAAGGAAGTAGAGAGTTTGTCACGGGAGCTTACTTCACTTAGATCTGTTCCCTCCCGTGACGATTGTGATGTTTGTACTGCTTTGCTGGATGACATGGAGAAGCTAAGGACCTTGTGATGAGGACATCACTCCTTCGGATGCAACCACTGATCCTCCAACCATTATGCAAGGTCCAATGACCCGAGCTCGTATGCGACAATTAAATCTAGAGGTGAGCTCGTTCTTAAGCGATCCTTTTCATAGTTTTGAGAATAGATTGCTACCTAATGATGTTATCTTGCTTAGGAAAATTGGAGAGGGTCATGAAGTACATGGAGATAGGTGTGGAGACGGAGAAGACCAGCAAGGACGTCCAAGTCAAGCCGGAGGCCCAGTCCAACTCGAGTTCGAGTCTACCTCGGCCTTCAGGACCAGCCTGCAGTAAAACGGACGCCCAGGACGCATACGGACTCCGTTTTCGACGACCCACATATGCATGGAAAGATAATTTCATAGGCTAACCAATGGCTTTGGTTTGAGGTCCACATTCCACCGGAGTCAACGGGAATCGTCGAAACAAGTCAGCGTCCAGAATCTGCCAGGGTGTTGCGTCACCGTCTTTTGGTCCGTTGGGCCGTGTATCGTCTTAGAGCCCGTTAGGGGGTGCGTCCAGGGGGTGTGACGACCCTTAGACCTTATATTAAGTCGTCACCACACATGTTAGGGTTGGGTTTTACTTTAGATCAATCTGTCATTGAACAGCCGCCGTTTTCGCTCGTGAAACCCCACTTTCGTGATCTTAATCATACATCTGCAGATTGTCACTTCTTTGAGCTGCGTTCTTTCGAGTTCTTGCCTTGTGTTCTTCCTTTCGCAGGCAGGGATTAGCCTTCTTGGCGAGGTCAACCGGATTAGTGACACGGTTGATAACCAGAGGAGTCGTGGTGCTAAGGTTGCAGGGTTCGGGTCTTTTGGATCTGAAGCCGGATCGGTGTGTCGCGTTCCACCAAAACGAGAGTTATCATCACCTGACGGAAAATCGGGAACCCCGTCCCCATCATGTGGTATCGGAGCTTCGGGTTTACCATCAGGTTCGCATCTATCCCCTAGTTCGAGTGTTTCGCCTTCGTCCCATAGTCCACTGCCATACTTAATTTTTTTTCTTTCCTGTCCTATAACCTTTCCGCGCCATAGCCTTTGCATAATTCAGTCTCAGAGTCCGTCGTGTTGAATTTGTGTCCTAGGTCGAAGCCTTGTTGCTGGTTAGTTTGTATTTGAGTCCAGTTCGTGTGTTTTCTCCCACCGTTTCCATCAAACCCTAGCCGCCTCCGCCAATTTTCCGCACTTTCTTCCCGTTTTGTCCTCTAACTCGGAGGCCCTTCTTCAAACGGCCATAACTTTCTCATACGGACTCGAAATCAGGCGATTTTTTTTTTGAAATTGGGTGAAATTAAATTTTACATTCGAAACTCCCCCACTTTGTCGGGTTCGGCGAATTTATTTTGCCCAAATTCGGCCTGGAAAGTTGAGTACTCGAGCTCCGAACGTTCATCACCGAATTTACAGCACCTTCTTTATTTTTTGTAGGCCACACCTTACATCAGATTGAAGTGAAACTTTGTGTGGTTCCTATTTTTGTGCTCTGCTCATTGAAAAAAAATATCAAAAAAATAAAAAGAAAAAGTCAAAGTTTCCCAAAAAAACAACAACAGCCCAAAAAATAGAAAAAAAGAGAAGGGCAAAAGAGGAACAATATCTAGAGGAGCACATAGAGAAGGGCAAAGTGAGATGTGTTAGCGTGTGCTGTCTTGGTCCTTGATTCAGATACTCTTGCTGTCCATCATCCTTGTTTCACCACCTTGTTTGTCACACACCTGGTACTTGGAAACCTTAGGCCAGCAACGAGAATAGGTATTTGGGATTATAATTCAGCATTGCTATCTGTTACTGACTTGTGTGCCACATATACATATTTTTCTCTTTGTGTGCCTTCCAAGCTCCACATATTCTTCAGATCAGTACAGAAAAAGACCCTTGCAATCTTGGTGCCACTTCCTCACAGGTATCACGAACCAGCCGCCGGTTGTACCATTCACTGCTTGCATTGGTAAGAACTTGGTAAGACGTGTGTGAGGGTGTGATTCCACCAACCCATAAATAGTTGATAGGGCTTTTATTTGATAACTAATCATGCCAAACGACGAGCCTACTTTGAAAAGTGACTTGCAGAACCTGAAGGAGCAGATGCTAGCAGAGGTGGCCAAGCTAACGAATGAAGTTAAAAACGCTATGAAGGATGTCGGCTATTCGCTTAAGAGTATGGACAGGCGCATGTCCACACTGACCGGGAAGGTTCAACAGCTTGAGACCAACCTTCCAAAGACCAGCGACGTCAACAGAGAAGAGGAAGACGACGAGATCCACGACGACGATGTTGTCTCCGGGGGAGATGGTAAGGTTGATGAGAGGGCGACACGCGAGAACACCCTACGTCGACGCCTTCAACGCAACCGTACAGGTATGAGCGGTAATGGAAATCAGCGCAATCGTGGTAATGTTAATAATGATGATCCTTATGCTAAAATTAAATTCACCATACCACCTTTTTATGGAAAATATGATGCTGAGGAATATCTTGATTGGGAGATGACAGTAGAACAAAAATTTGCTTCCCACCTTGTACCTGATCATCATAAGGTTAGACAAGCTACTAGTGAATTTAAAGATTTTGCTATAATCTGGTGGCAAGAATTAGCTAATTTGCATCTACAACCTGAGTCATGGGATAGACTAAAAGAAGCAATGCGTGATCATTTTATTCCTCCTTCTTATAAACGTGATTTGCGTAAGAAATTGCAGCGCTTAAAGCAAGGTAATATGTCTGTCCAAGAATATTATGCAGAGCTTCAAAAGGGCATTATTCGTTGTGGGGTAGTAGAGGATCCAGAGGATAAAGTGTGTCGTTTCTATGGTGGATTGAGGCGTGAAATTCAGGATATTGTTGATTATAAAGAATTTACTACTACCAACCGTTTGTTCCAGCTTGCTATGCTTGCAGAAAAAGAATTGCAGGGACGACAGCCACCAAGGAGCAGGAGCAACTTCAACAGCTCCTTCACGCCCAAGACGACGACACCGCCAACGAAGCCTTTCCCTTCGTCAAGTGCTCGTCCTCCAGCTCCACCAGCGAGCACACGTTCTTCAGCTCCTTCACCTTCGGCCGCACGCACCATGGAATCTGGTAAGACTCGTTTGCAGGAACCGGCCAAGAGTGCATCATCGGTGGCTTCCACCGGGCGTTCTTCTTCCATTCAGTTCCATCGCTGCCATGGACTTGGTCACGTGCAGAAGGATTGTCCTAGCAAGCGGGCATACATTGCTACAGAAAATGGAGGCTACATTAGCACTTCTGATGTAGAGGAAGACATTGTTGATGAAGCTGCCTCGGACGATGATCATGATGAAGATGGTCTTTCTTTGGGCATAGACGACGCAGGCAACTATCGAGCCATCATTGTACAGTGAGTTCTCAGTACACAGATGGAGAAAGCAGAGAAGCTGCAATGCCATAACTTGTTTCAGATTTTCTTCGTCATTAAAAATCGGCGTGCACGAGTCATCATTGACGGAGGAAGCTGCAACAACTTGGTGAGTTCTGATTTGGTTAAGAAGCTTGAATTGACCACGCGACCACATCCACATCCGTACCATATTCAATGGCTCAACGACTCGGGTAAGGCAAAGGTAACACAAACCGCCCGGGTGCATTTTTCCCTTGGTACATATTCTGATTTTGTAGATTGTGATGTGGTACCGATGCAAGCTTGTTCTCTTTTATTGGGTCGTCCATGGGAATTTGATAATGATGCTACACACCATGGTAGAAGTAATAAATATACACTTATGCACAAGGGACAAAAAATTACTTTGCTACCTATGACCCCTGCACAAATTGTACAAGCTGATAGAGAGAGAGTTGCTAGTGAAACTAAACAAGTTGATGCTAAAACTGAAAAACAGCAAGGAATTAAATTGAAAAATCATGTTATTCTTACTACTAAATCTGATCTTGCAGAGATTAATGATGTGTGCTATGCTTTGATATGCAAAGATGCTTTATTTTCCACTGATGATATAGCTAGCACTTTGCCACCTTCTGTCACTAACCTTTTGCAGGAATATAGTGACGTGTTTCCCACCGAGATACCTCCAGGACTTCCACCCATTCGAGGGATTGAGCACCAGATTGACTTGATTCCTGGAGCGAGCTTGCCAAATCGAGCTGCCTATAGAACCAACCCCGAGGAGACTAAGGAGATTCAGCGCCAAGTCCAAGACCTTTTGGACCGCGGGTATGTACGTGAGAGCCTTAGTCCTTGTGCTGTTCCAGTTATTTTGGTTCCAAAAAAAGATGGCAGTTGGCGCATGTGTGTAGATTGTATAGCCATTAACAACATCACAATAAGGTACCGTCATCCTATTCCCAGGCTAGATGACATGCTTGATGAGTTAAGTGGTTCTACAATTTTTTCTAAAGTAGACTTGAGAAGCGGATACCACCAAATAAGAATGAAATTAGGAGATGAATGGAAAACTGCTTTTAAAACCAAGTTCGGCTTATATGAGTGGTTAGTAATGCCCTTTGGTTTAACTAATGCACCTAGCACTTTCATGTGTTTAATGAACGAGGTTTTACGTTCTTTCATTGGAAAATTTGTGGTGGTTTATTTTGATGATATCTTGATATACAGCAAGTCTTTAACTGAACATCTTAATCATCTACGTGCTGTTTTTGATGCTTTGCGTGCTGCACGTTTATTTGGTAACCTCGAGAAGTGCACTTTTTGCACCGAACGAGTATCGTTTCTTGGCTATGTTGTGACCTCGCAGGGAATTGAGGTCGATGAAGCCAAGGTGCACGCTATACAGAGCTGGCCAACGCCCACAACCGTGACACAAGTGCGGAGCTTTCATGGACTTGCAGGATTTTACCGTCGCTTTGTGAAAGATTTCAGCACCATTGCAGCCCCATTGAATGAGTTGACAAAGAAGGGTGTTGCGTTTCATTGGGGAGAAGAACAAGAGGCGTCCTTTGCTCTTTTGAAGGACAAGCTTACTAACGTGTCATTGCTGCAACTTTTTGATTTTTGTAAGACTTTTGAGCTTGAATGTGATGCTAGTGGAGTTGGCATTGGTGGCGTTTTGATGCAAGAAGGTAAACCCATTGCTTACTTTAGTGAGAAATTGAATGGACCTGTTTTTAATTATTCCACGTATGACAAAGAATTGTATGCTCTTGTTCGTTCATTAGAGACGTGGCAACATTATTTATGGCCTAAAGAATTTGTTATTCACTCTGATCATGAATCACTAAAACATATTCGAAGTCAAAACAAACTGAATCGTAGACATGCTAAGTGGGTTGAATTTATTGAATCTTTTCCTTATGTCATCAAACACAAGAAAGGGAAGGATAATATTATTGCTGATGCTTTGTCTAGATGATATACTATGCTGTCCCAACTTGATTGTCGTATATTTGGGCTTGAAACAATTAAAGAACAATATGTTAATGATGATGAATTTAAAGATGTGATGGCAAATTGTAAAGAGGGACGTACATGGAACAAATATGTGATACATGATGGGTTTTTGTTTAGAGCTAACCGCCTATGCATTCCAGTTGGTTCCGTTCGTCTTTTGTTGTTGCAAGAGGCACATGGAGGAGGATTGATGGGACATTTTGGTGCCAAGAAGACGGAGGAGGTGCTGGCCACACATTTCTTTTGGCCAAGGATGAGACGAGATGTAGAGCGATTCGTGGCTCGGTGCGCCACATGTCAAAAAGCTAAGTCGCGGTTGAACCCACATGGTTTGTATATGCCTCTTCCTGTTCCTTCTATTCCTTGGGCTGATATATCTATGGACTTTGTTTTGGGATTGCCAAGGACTAAGAGGGGGAGGGATAGTATTTTTGTGGTGGTTGATCGTTTTTCTAAGATGGCACATTTTATTCCTTGTCATAAAAGCGATGATGCTGTTCATATTGCTGACCTATTCTTTCAAGAAATCGTTCGCTTGCATGGTATGCCTTCTACTATTGTTTCAGATCGCGATGCAAAATTCTTGAGTCACTTTTGGTGCACTTTGTGGAATAAATTGGGGACAAAGCTGCTGTTTTCTACAACTTGTCATCCCCAAACTGATGGACAAACAAAGGTAGTGAATCGAACATTGTCCACCATGTTGAGAGCGATCTTGAAGCGCCATTTGAAGATGTGGAAAGAGTGTTTGCCGCATGTGGAGTTTGCATATAATCGGGCGGAACACTCCACCACCAAGGTAAGTCCCTTCCAGGTAGTGTATGGATTTAACCCCCGTGCTCCTATTGATCTTTTGCCTTTACCTACCACTGAGAGAACACATAATGATGCTAAAGAGCGTGCTGAATTTATTCTTAAATTGCATGAAACCACTAAAGCAAATATTGAAAAGATGGATGAAAAGTATAGAATTGCTGGTAGTGAAGGTAGAAGGGAAGTTAAACTTGTACCGGGTGATTTGGTTTGGTTGCACTTCAGAAAAGATAGATTTCCAGAGTTGCGTAAGTCTAAATTAATGCCAAGAGCTGCTGGTCCTTTTAAGATAATTGAGAAAATAAATGATAATGCATATAAACTTGAGTTGCCACCCGAGTTCGGGGTTAGTCCCACCTTTAACATTGCAGATTTGAAGCCATACTTGGGAGAAGAAGATGAGTTTGAGTCGAGGACGACTCCACTTCAAGAGGGGGAGGATGATGAGGACATCACTCCTTCGGATGCAACCGCTGATCCTCCAACCATTATGCAAGGTCCAATGACCCGAGCTCGTATGCGACAATTAAATCTAGAGGTGAGCTCGTTCTTAAGCGATCCTTTTCATAGTTTTGAGAATAGATTGCTACCTAATGATGTTATCTTGCTTAGGAAAATTGGAGAGTGTCATGAAGTACATGGAGATAGGTGTGGAGACGGAGAAGACCAGCAAGGACGTCCAAGTCAAGCCGGAGGCCCAGTCCAACTCGAGTTCGAGTCTGCCTCGGCCGTCAGGACCAGCCTGCAGTAAAACGGACGCCCAGGACGCATACGGACTCCGTTTTTGACGACCCATATATGCATGGAAAGATAATTTCATAGTCTAACCAATGGCTTTGGTTTGAGGTCCAAATTCCACCGGAGTCAACGGGAATCGTCGAAACAAGTCAGCGTCCAGAATCTGCCAGGGTGTTGCGTCACCGTCTTTTGGTCCGTTGGGCCGTGTATCGTCTTAGAGCCCGTTAGGGGGTGCGTCCAGGGAGTGTGACGACCCTTAGACCTTATATTAAGTCGTCACCACACATGTTAGGGTTGGGTTTTACTTTAGATCAATCTGTCATTGAACAGCCGCCGTTTTCGATCGTGAAACCCCACTTTCGTGATCTTAATCATACATCTGCAGATTGTCACTTCTTTGAGCTGCGTTCTTTCGAGTTCTTGCCTTGTGTTCTTCATTTCGCAGGCAGGGATTAGCCTTCTTGGCAAGGTCAACCGGATTAGTGACACGGTTGATAACCAGAGGAGTCGTGGTGCTAAGGTTGCAGGGTTCGGGTCTTTTGGATCTGAAGCCGGATCGGTGTGTCGCGTTCCACCAAAACGAGAGTTATCATCACCTGACGGAAGATCGGGAACCCTGTCCCCATCAGGTTTTTCTGCGGCGTGCTAGCAGTGTGGGTAGCCAGCTACTAGGCACATAGGAGAGGAACATCCCGCACAACGTATGGGACGCACCGCAAGTGGGAGCGGCCCATACGGTGAGATGATGGAAGGGGCGAGGTATTTTGAACGGTTACTGTGATGGTTTGCTCAATCGTATGACTAAGGAATCGTGTGGGGCAACGAGTGAACTGTTTCTTATGGGTAAAGTGTGCAAACTCTGCAGAGTCAAAACTATTCGAATAGTCGTGCCCACGGTCAAGGGCGGACATGAGAACATAACAAAATATAGTTCTATTTCAAAAACTTTGAGGTAAAATGAGAAGATATGGAGGGCAGTGGGAAGCCCTAATTGGTGTTGTCCTGGGTGTCGTCCCAGTGGTAATGTAAACGGCTATAACGCTGAAGGTATAAGCATATGGTATAGAGATCATGTAAAGGTGGATGGTCTCTAGATCACTATTGATAAAACATTCTTTTACAAATCTTATGCTTTGGTTAAAATTGCTAGGTCATAGGAAGTTTTCTACGTAATATATTTCAAAAAAGCAATTTCTAGCAAATAAAATAACCCGAGCCTTCCCATGTTAAGCCATGCATATTATCTAATTGCATTTTGTGTATTGGCTCGCTGAGCACGGTGGTTTGTGCTCACACTCGCTCTCACAACAAATCCAGAATCAGGAATCAGATCACTACGCTTCAGTATACTCTTGGTCATGATGGCGAAGAGGATGAAGATGTCAAGGGTTAGGTCGCGAACCCCCAGTTGGCTGCCTGTGGACATGCCCTGAGGATCCCACCTGTGTGCTTCGTTTCCGCTGCTGCATTTTATTGATGTCGACCTAATCGGCCCATATGTAAATCTTCTATTATATTTACGTTTCCGTATTATATGTATTTTGATGTTCATTTCTGTATCTGTGAGCACTATCTACTGATTTAGGGAATAGTGCGGTGGAATTACAGAGAATTCCGGATTGTAAAATCTGGGTCCGACAACGAACAATGAAGACTGTCCCTGTGTGTCTATATGACGATCCCAGAATGGATTTTGTATAATTTCAGTATATGTAGATGATCTAAACATCATCAGGACATTGAAAGATATAAAAGAAGCAAGTTCTTACCTAGAGTCAGAATTTGAAATGAAAGATTTGGGCAAGACCAAATTCTGCTTAAGCCTGCAGCTCGAGCATGTCCCTGAAGGAATATTAGTACATCAGTCGACCTACACCCAGAAGGTGTTAGGAAGGTTTGGCTTTGAGAAGGCATACCCATCAAAAGTACCGATGATCGAGAGGTCTTTACAGCAAGAAAAAGATCATTTCCGACATAGGAAAGAGGGGGAGGAAGTCCTGGGACTGGAATTCCCATAAAGTGCAGTAGGAGCCTCACCGGTAGACTATAAATAGGGAATTGTACCAGCAGATTTTCTACACATGCAATCAGAAAAGCAATAAAAAAAGACCAGGAGTTCTCTCTACCTCTCTGTGTTTTCAATTTATTATTTCCTGTCTTCTGTGATAGATCTCGTTTCGCATTAAACAGAGAAATCGATCAGACTAATCGCCAGCGACAGGTCCTCAACACCGATCACCTCTCGACAGAATCGGCCTTGCATAGGACTAGGGGTGCAAACGGGTCGGCTTAATCCCGACCGATCCAGCACCGAATCCGATTGGTACCGAATCCGAAGAAAAAATATGGGTTAGGATATGGTAACAGCAATATTTGTCCGAATCTGATACGTCTTCAAGTTTGATTTCAAGTTAGTGCTACTATTTGACGTTTCATTTTCTTTTGCAATGGTAAAATAAAATCTTCCACATCAGCTATTAAGTAGTAACATCAAGTTCTTGACAGTACGTCCTCCTACTCCATTTGCTGTACTGCATACATTCCTTACAAACGGGTTAATCCTGACCGATCCGGCACAGAATCCGATTGGTACCGAATCCGAAGAAAAAATATGGGTTAGGATATGGTAACAGCAATATCCGTCCGAATCCGACCCGTTTGCCCCCCTACATAGGACAAAAAAATCCGAAAATGGCTCTAACCCTAACCGCTTCGAACTAAAATGTTGTCATGTGAAAATAATATTATTAGGTTTATCACAAAAAATAATAATTTCATTGTTTTTAATAGACTGCCATGAAATATGGATTGCATCAACACCAATGGCTCATCTTTCCAAGATTTCACATATAGATTGAATGAACGGGCTCGCGATTGGTCTTTCGATTCCATCGGGAATACCACATTCGAAATGAAGCCTAAATAAGTTTCACCGGAAGGTGATCTACAACATAACACGTCAAGTTCAACAGCCCAAAACGATAAGTGCTAACAAATTACAACATGAACGTGATTGGGCCGTAATCATGAAATATAACAAATTAAAACTTGAGAACGCATTGTGCTGTACAATGAAATATCTGAATCATAGGCATGCTTATGTCAGTCGCTTCCGAAGCTGTAGCTGAATCGCAGTGATGGAGGTCATATCATTTACTTGTCCGACAAAACCTTGGAGTGAAGACATCAGCCTTACGGGAAGAATCTTCTAACCTTTTTGCATTCAACCGAAGGGGGAAAAAGAATCAGTAGCTTTCCAGCACAGAGAGAGCAGAGAAAACTCAGAGTGCACAAATTTTAGCCGTAGGCATGCTGGGGTTCCGTAATAAGAGTATGAGACTAGGTGGGTTCTTTTGGACTGATGGTTTATAACTTATGTCTTAAATATTTGAATTCTAGCTGTATGCAAGAGATAGGCCGTACAGAAAAATAGTCGCATGCAATTTTAGCCGGTATAAGCTGAAATCAATACACTTTTTACTATAATCTTCCTATTGAACCCGTCTTGAACAAACGCACTGTTTAAAAGCTAGTTACTGTAGACAATACAAATATAAGCCAGTTTTAAGCTGAAAAGAACCTAGCCCGACTTCATAGTACTTTAATTTTAGAAAAATAAAACAGAGTAGAATAAAAAGGTTACCTGCTCCAAAGTTAAGAACATTATCACATTCCATGACCCAACTCGACAAAAGTTTGCAATGAACCCCTTGTAGAAAGCAAGAAGACCCTGCAGAAAAGAACCATCATATGGATATAGTGATGATTTGCTGCAAAACATCTATGACACTACACGTTCTAAATCAGTGGAGAATGCAACCCATCCCTCAAGCGCAAGCATCTATGCAGATCAATGACCAAAAAAGCTATGGTTAATGTTACATGTTCCTACGGGAGGTATGTCCTTATAGAAAGTGTTTTACACTGATTGAGTGCCATTAAAAGTGGGCACCTGGTGATGACATGGCATGCCATTTCATCAATTTTTGCTAATGTGGCATGCCACTTCATTAAACTCCAACTGATGTTGCATGCCATATCACCAAAACTGTTAAGGGATAGCGGCCCAATTGAAACTGAAACCAAGTTTGGGGACCTAATTAATGCCTACCTGTTTTTCGGTGCCCAGAGATGTAGTATGGTTGACTCCTTTGTCCAAAACATTGACAAAATTGATCCAAAAAAGGGGGGCCAATTGAAGTTTTCAGTAAAGAATGGAGACCAACCTATGAAATTTACTCCCAGTCTCCCACTACTACTGTTCGATAATATGGTCGCAATTAGCTATGAAAGCAAGGCTTTGGAATGGGCAAAGGGACACATATATAAGAGTACAATTTTTAACACCTTTTCTTTTCCTTATTGGTTTTTTCCCATGGCAGACATAGACACTCTAAAAGCTCTAAAATTCTCTAGTGCTCTAAGTAAAGGCTAGACTAACTCCAAACTATAGTATAGGCCTGTTTACAACACCATTACAAACATGAGAAGAAACTAAAGGGAAAAATTTATAGCCATGCACATGCTTAGTCCGTGCACTGCTGCAAAATGCAGCCAAGATGCCCCCAAACAATCCAGCAAACAGGTAGTCAGCAATGAAACAGTATTTACCTACTGGATGATACATAATCCAAGAATCCTAAAACAAACATGCTAGCAGAATATCTCAATCTGCAGAAAAGCTATCCACTAACTCAACAATTCAACCTCCATCTAACTAGATGATCATCCAAATACTAGCAAACTAGCAGAACTTACGTTTCAATATATTCTCTATAAAAAAAACATATTGAGGAGCAAATGGACATGGTAAAGCTAATGAACTGATAGTTCATATAGAATGTCCACGGTAGCTAATATCTGTAGGATCCACTGAGTTTTGGACACTTCATTATGTGCAACTGAAATACGAAACTGTACTACTTATGCCGTTTTGAATCAACCATTGATGAAGCCATCTCTTGCATTATAAGAGTCTATTTCAAAAGTGGTGATTCTAACTAGTGCTCTTGCTAAAACTCTAAATGCTGGATTTAACCTTACTAAGCTTGATATATCATTAACACTCTTTATGCCCATCACAGGCTGGATTAAGTAGACAGTTCCCTTTCTAACACTTAACCAGTCCCCATAACTGAATTTTCTGGAGAAAAAATAATTTTCCCAGGGAGTGTTGCCTTGCATGAACAAGACACACAGAAATGGAACTCACAATTTTGTAGTACATCGATACCTGGGTCCTGGATGAATTTAGTAATAACCTCGGTAAATTTAATTTGCTTTCTACCATTTTAGTTGCCAATTAGAGAGGTATTGATGATATCTCAAGGGTCAGGCTGAAAAAATGGAGAGCTCCCCTTTCCTGGTTCTCCTGTAGCTGGATTCCCCAGAACCACAAGAATCCATAGACTATTGAGTTTCATGCACCAACCAGTTCACCCAAAAGCTTAAGCTGATGAGGAAAAATGGGCAATTCACTTATACTTCAACACTCCCCCTCACGTGTAGGCTCTCTTAGGCCTAATACGTGAAATAGAAGTGGACTGCAATTAATTTTTTTAATTGCGTCAGCCAGGTCTTGAACTCGAGACCTCTTGGCTCTGATACCATATTGAGTTTCATGCACCAACTAGTTCACCCAAAATCTTAAACTGATGAGGAAAGATGGGCAATTCATTTATACTTCAACATAGACCAGAATAGGCTGATGCTCTTCTTGAGCTTTTGAATCCACAAGTACCCCGCGGTGGACTAAAAACCACCCGACCTTGCGGGTATGTAATAGTTATAATGGAAATATATAAAAACGCAACAATATTCCCTAATTTGGACTGTGATCCATCCAATTCCATAATGTATATCCCATTGCTTAGAAACCCACAAAGGCAAGCCATATTGTGACAGTTTACCGGTTCTTCGTGTGTCCATGGGCTATTTCAAGGGGAATGGGGCAATGAGGGAAAGATTGGGGATTAAGGATGGGCTACATGAAAGATCTGATTGGATTAGGAGCACGAAGCAGACTGCACCGATGACAGCACCATAGGTCACATTGCTAGTACTCCCCATCCCAACAGTATCCAATGGCTGTCGTGACCTCCCCACATTGCAGGAGTAGCATCAGCAACAATGAGAAAGAGGCTGAGTTGTTGCCTAACTCGACTCCCATTATGCATAAGCTGAGCAACCCAACTAGACACTTCTGGCAAAAAAGCTCTTCGACCTACTTGAGGTGAATTTCTATTTAGAACAAAACATCAGTTATATTCTCTCTTTTCATTCAAGTATGGATGAAATTAAAGCGACAGGTATTTAGGGCAGAGGTATTGACATAATGGACATTGGATATATACACATATGAGCTTGACAAGAAAGTCCCCAAGGGGAAATGACTTCTGTTGTTCACAACAAGTGTTTGAATATTGGTGGTACAATAGAAAACTCATCTGTTATGAAATTCTTGAAGATTTGGTGGTATACAACAGCAGAATTCTGAAAAGTCAGGGAAAGGGGTTTGGCGTACATCATTCTTTAATGTCTTGACAAAACAATCAAGTGTACTTCTGTATGTTGAATCACCCATCATTCTTGATTTCACCTACATAGAATTCACACATAGTTAAATTCTGCCAAAGCTAAAGCATTCATCAATGTAGAAGATAATGGGAATAGTGAGCTAAACTGCTAAACACATATTGCAACTGGGAAATTGGTATATTCAAAACACAAGGAGTACTGCGCCTATACAGCATTTGCAAAGCATACCACATCCACTGGGGAGCCAATGCAAACAGCAAAAAAACCGGCACCAAGTCCAGCTAAAAGATGGGTAAAAACGTTATCAGTAAACCCAGGGAATTTCAGAAACATCTGCATGAACAGAACAAAATGATTGTTAGAATAGGATAGGATTTCTTGTTTCCTTATATGTCTTGATTTCTTTATTTGTATATAGCATATTCCTTTATAATATTCTCTTATACTCTATATATATATTGTCCTTTAGACCTTATGAATATACACACAATATTCATAATATGGTATCAGAGCTAAGACACTAAACGTAGTTTTCCCACATCCGCTGCCGTCGTCGGCTCACAATCAAGCCACCGCCCTTCAGGCCGCCACCACCCTCCTGTCGCCGCTATTCTGCCCCGCTGCTGCCGCCCGATGCCTCGGTCCATCAGCCGCCCGATCTGCTGGCCGCTAGATGCCCGACCGTTGTCCGCCGCTCGTTGCCTCCCCCGGCCGCCGGAGGGATAAACATCCGTCGAACAATGACGACTTGAGGTAGAACGGCGCTAGAGAAAGAGGGCATCAATTGGGGAAGGAATAGATCTAGATTAGCCAGTCTAGGAAAAAGACCAAAATTAGGAATCAGGGACTTGGAACACTTCTTCATTATTCATTGCTTGATGATAATAGATACATGTTCCTTTTATAGAGATAACTCGACTTAACCTCTAAGAAACAATCTCTATCTCTAAGGAAACTTATCTATAAGATAGTAAATTCATACAATAAGGAAACTAACTATTCTTATCTCTATTCTAACTAATCTAACCCCGACACGCATGTTGCTACAGTAGATGGGTATTGTTCACGCGTGTGAATAGTACCATGAACAGTTTTCGCACATTACAGATATACTCATCACTGGTGATGATTTCTCATTCATCATGTATGTGAAGAAGCATCTCAGTGAGCAGTTTCTGATGACTGATCTTGGTTCACTTATATACTTCCTTGGGATTGAAGTTTCTTCCATGTCTGAAGGCTACTACCTCTCCCAGCAGAAATACATCCAGGATCTTCTTGATCGGTCTGGTCTGACTGATACTCGCATGATTATTAAGGCGTCGAGATATCAGCGATATCTAGTCGCCATATCGCCGTGGCGGACGAGAGGTCCATGCCGTCAGGACGGCGTGGGTGCGTTATATCCCGTCCGTCATGGCGGCGATATGGTGGTAAGGCATCGTCATGGCAACATTATGGCGATAAGGTGTCGCTCGGTGGACGCCATAGGGGTAGGGGGTTAAAAGTCAAGTACTACTCGAGTCATACCTCACGGGTTGGAGTTTTGGAAAGTCTCCGCCGCCGCCCGAAAAAGCGAGAGGCCGCCACCGAATCCGCCATCGCCGTCGCCGGATCCGCCGACATAGCCGCCGGATCCGCGGGATCCATCGCAGCTATGGGATCCGTCGCCGCCGCCGGATCTGGTCTCCACCGCAGCGCCGCCTCCACTCCTCTAGTCCACCGCCACCTCCTGCTTCGCCGACCGACTCACTGCCGCCTCCTCCAATCTACCCGCTGCTGCCTCCTGTCACCGAGGCCCGTCTGGTCGTCTCATCTCCACTCGGCATTCATCAAGTGAGTCACTCCACTCATATGTAGTGGTTGTGCTTTGCTTTGCTACTACTACTAGTTACCACTGCAACAGTACTGCTATATCACTGCTTTGCTAAATGTATGGCTTATGCTTTATTAAATGTACTGCTATATATTGATATGGTTGATATGCTTTGCTAATTGCTACACTACTGATATGCTCAATGTGCTACTGCTATGTAGCTCTCTGCTAGTGCTCCTAGTGTCATACAATCATAATCATATGCTAATGCTTGTTTGCAACATGCAGAAGCACGACATATCACAAATGGCAACTGGAAGCACAGAGGGCTCTAACGCCACCTCATATGATCCAATGACTGATCCTAAACAGAGGGCAAAGTCAAATGATCCAGGATGGAAGCATGGGTTTTCGCCAATAATTGGCAACCGAGATTCAGTGCAATGTTCGTTTTGTGGCAAAAGGGTACATGGAGGAATAACAAGGCTCAAGGAGCATCTTGTGGGTGGGTTTGGAGATGTTCAAAAGTGTGCCAAGACAACCACAGCAATCACACGAGATGTATGATACTTTGATGAAGAACAAGAGGGAGAGGCCACACTTCCTAGATGACGATGAAGGAGAACAACAAGATGGAGAGCATGTGACAGAGGAGTCCCAAGATGTTATTAGGAGTGTTGTGTAGCCAAGTTCAGGGACAGCTGCCAAAAGAAAGCAATTTGCCTTGAAGTTCAAGGGTCCAGCACCAAAGATGGCAAAGGTGACCAAGAAATCCATTATCTCAATGCTTCGACGTACACCCACGGAGGTTGTAGAGCAAAGACATGACAAAGGGGCTTCTCAAAGTAGCATTCAGATCACCATGAGGACTAAGGATGCTAGCTGATTTGCTAGAGAAGTGGATCATGAACATCGAAAAAGCTAAAGTTGTTCAACTTGTCATTGATAATGGTGCTAACTATAAGGCAGCGGGCAAGCTTCTCATGGAGAGGATTCCTACACTTTTTTGGACCCCGTGTGCTGCTCATTGCTTGGACCTTATGTTGGAAGACATAGGGAAGTCGAAGAAATTTAAGAAGTCCATTGCACGTGCCCGACATGTCACTATTTTTATTTACAAGCATGGGAGGCTTCTTAGTGCAATGAGGGAGAAGATTAGTGGGATGGATCTTGTAAGACCTGCAACTACTCGGTTTGCCACAGTATTCCTTACTTTGCGGAGTTTGCACAAGCACAAAGATGCTTTGAGGTATCTATTTGCTGGTGATGATTGGACTATGGCCAAATTGATAAAGACGGAGGCTGGAAAAAAGCATATGCCATTGTGCTTTCTAGAGAGTTTTGGAATTCAGTTGAGGATAGCCTTAGAGCTACACAGCCACTTCTTGTTGGATTAAGGATAGTTGATGGTGATGAGAAGCCTGCTATGCCAGAGGTTGCGGCATTCATGGATCAAGCAAAAGAAAAGATTAAGGCAGCCTTCCCTACCCAAAATAAGAAAAGTTTCCTCAAGAGCATCATGAAAATTGTCAAACAGCGTTGGGAGAAGCAAATGGACACCCCACTGTATGGGGCTGCCCTCTATTTGAGCCCGTGGAAATTCTTTGCCATCCAGAAGAAGGGTGATGATGTATATGTTCGGGAGTTAAGGGGTTGCTTCACTGATGTGCTTACAAGAATGATAGAAGATGAGGATCTTGAAAACAAGATCGATCAACAAGCATTCTCTATGAGAAGCAACGCAAAGATGTCTTTTCAAATAAAATATCAATCTAAAACATCAACTTAAGGAGCCCTCATAAGTGTTTTAAGTTTTAACTATTAAATTTCAGCATGTATGTTATTTTTAGTCCTAAGTTCTAATATTAATATATGTATGTATTTTGTTATTTTAGTTTATTGGTGGCGTTCATATGGAGGTAGAGCCATTGAGCTACAAAGGTTTGCAAAGCGTATCATTAGTATTTATGCTTCATCATCCAGTTGTGAGCAAAATTAGAGTATATTTAAATTTATAAGTCAAGTTGATCACTTTTGTTTTGTTAGCAAAATTTCAGCAAACATATTATTATTTTTTGCTTGCTTTGATCATTTGTAAAATCCATACCAAGAAAAGGAACTGGTTAGAGTACAAGAAATTAAATGATTTGATCTATGTTGCATACAACCGAAAGATGACAAGTAGGTTTCAAAAGCAACATGAGGAAGGTGGCAAAAGTTATGACCCTTTGGTCATAGAAGAGTTTGATTAGGATAATGACTGGGTTGACCCAATGGCTGAACCACCTCAAGGTGCTCGTGGGTGTGTGTGACCTTACATGGGACCATATTGATGAAGCCATTGGTGCATCACGCGAGCTTCAAGATCGTAATCTTCCTAGGAGGGCTCATGGTGAGCCTTTGACCTACACTCGGCGTGTGAGATGTACATCAAGGGTGGTTGAAGAAGATGAGCCACACTCGGGCAATAAAGAAGAGGAAGAAGAGACTATGCTTGATGACGATGATGTGAATAATTATGATGAAGATCCAATCGATACTATCCAAGATGGTGATGGGAACAACATGGTAGCATCTATCAATTTAGATGAGTTCGAGTTAGATGACTTGAGAGATGAGAGAGTTGGACTTGGATGATTTTTGTAAGATGAGAGTTGAATTTATGTTATTGTTGTGGACTCTATGCTTGTAGAGTATGGACTTATGTTGGTTGTGTTATTCTTGTCATTTTACTCATTGTTCATGTAATTGTATATTTTAATTCTTAATTATTCCCTTCATATTGACCCATTTTCATGTAGCTTGTGAGTTACGAGAAGATATAGCATATTATCAAGCATGAACAAAGTATGGCATTCAATCCATATTTACTCAATTAAATGTAATATCAAATATGCATTACTGTAATGTATAGTAACAAGCTATATGTTGCAACTTGCAAGTTACAAGGGGATAGGTGCTACATAGGCTCAAGAATAGACAAAATCAAGGTATGCATGTTCTACTAAATCGTCGATTTAATTTGCTACCAAAGTAGGTTAAGATGTGTGTATGACGTCGCCACGCCGCACGTCATATGATGTCTCCACGCCGTGCGCCTTAAGCGATATTGTTATGTGAAGGTGATGAGTCGCCGCATCTTGCCGCATCACCTTAATAGCCATGGATACTCGCAATGTTGACTCCCATGGAGTCCCTTCAGCTTCATGCTACTGATGGTGATTTTCTTGATGATTCTACTCGATATCACCATCTTGTTGAGAGTTTGGTATATATTTTGAGCACTCATCCTGATATTGCTCATATTGTTCATATCTTGAGACAGCTCATGGCTCGTCCTACTCATCTTCATTATAGTCATCTTCTTTGTGCTCTTCGCTACTTGCATAACACAATCTCTCGTCGTTTGTTTTCCCTAGCTCTAACTTACTACAGCTTCATGCATACTTCGATGCGACCTGGACTAGTGATCATTTTTATCGTTGTTCTCTTTCTGCTTACTGTGTTTTTCTTGGTCCCTCCCTGATTACTTAGAAGACAAAAAAACAAACTGCAGTTTCCCGTTCGAGTGCAGAGGCTGAGTTGAGAGCTATGGCAACAGTGACAACAGAGGTTACTTGGTTGAAGTGACTACTTGCAGACTTTGGAGTACCTGCGAGGGGACCCACGACCCTTATATTTGATAGTACAGGTGCTATCAGTATTGCCCATGACCCAGTGAAGCATTAGCTCACCAAGCACATTGGTGTGGATGCTTTATACACTCGCTCACAGGTGTAGGAGTGAGTACTCGCTTTACAGTTTGTGCCCTCAAAGTTACAGATTGCTGACTTCTTCACGAAGCCGCAGATTAGGATACAACATTTGTATTTTCTCTCTAAACTCAGTGTGTATGATCCACCATGAGTTTGAGCGAGGTGTTAGAATTGAATAGAATTTCTTGTTTCCTTATATGTCTTGGTTTCCTTATTTGTATATGGCATATTCCTTTGTAATATCCCCTCGTACTCGTTACATATATTACCCTTTGGGTCTCATGAATATACACATAATATTTATAACAATGATGAACAGTGATAACTAAAGAAATGACAAAAGGATGAGAGAGAATCAACAGGAACCTGTTTGAATTGGTCGTAGCTAGCTAACTCGGCAGCATTAATTATGGCATTCCGTGCAATATTTGGACCAAGGCCAGTCCACAAAGCTCCAATACCTTCCTGGAAATATAGAGAGTTTACAGGCCATGGGCAAGAGGAATAATCTTATAAACGTACTGCCATTAGTGCCATGAATTGTAACAGGAACCTGTCTGATTATGGTACCATACGCATTAAGGGCTCCAGAATAGTGCCTCTTGACAGCGGTAGCCTTTCCATCAGCTTGCAATCTCACTTTGACAAGATCAGTTGGATTCGCAACAACAATCGCTATGACACCTATGCGTATATAGAGAATTCATTTAGAAAGTGTTTGGTTCTCCACATTGACCTAGCCTGGCCCCTTAAAGTGAACCAGGCTTACTAGGGACAGGCTCATCGCATGAAATTTGGATGTATTGGAAGTTAATTGGTTCGTTCCATTGGTTTAGCCAGGTTCTCTTCGGAAGTTATTTGGTTGTTGCATGAGATGAAGATGTGCAAATCTTGCACTAAGATTACCACCGCTACTATTGCTACAGATTTACAAGAGTGCAGTGACATTGTAAAATTTAAGATTGGTTACAGCAGAATATTTTAATTCTCACGTGATATGTTCGTGATTTCTTGCATTTAGCTATGATCTTAAAAAAAAGGCACTTTAATATGTGATGAACTTGACATGAACAAAGAAACTCATGTTTCAGATATGCAAACTTAACAAGTGAATTTAAAAGCGCAGTTCAAAATGAGATATAATGGTTAAACGAGTGAATCATGATTTACGTAGTTAAATAATACCAAGATGTGATGATAAATTACCTAGCAAGTGCAGCAAATGAGAGATAAGGTGGCCGTGTTGTGAAAGGAGTGAACTATTTCCATGTGAAGGGATGAGGATATACATACCAGTTGTAAGAGCAGCCAGAATCTTGCTTAATAAATTGACTTCACCCACAAGAGTACCCCCCACAAAAAAAGCTTTCACCTGCAAAGAAAGGGAAGGAAGAGTGCTGTTGTCACTTTTAAAGAGGGAGGGGAATGCCTGCAAAGAAGGAAATGTGAAATAGAAGGAGCACAGACGGGCTCATACAAGCCGATGCGGAGGCCACCATACAGGCACTGGCGGTGAAGACCAGGGATGATGCCCTTCCAAAGTGCGGCCACCCCTTCCTCCCTCGCAATGCACATCATCGTGCCCAGCATTCCTCCAGCACCCCTTCCTCCCCCTGCAACTGCGGCGGCTTTATTTTGCAGCTGAAGCCGCACTTTGGCTGTGTCCAGAGGAATGGTGCACACCTGATCACAGCAATAATCTCACCTTATAATTCATACTTAGTTGGAATGAAACAAGAATCGTATCCAGGTATGACGGCAAACCCTAAGCCAAGCGTGATGTAGCTCAGCTGAAATGATCCAGTCTCTCCAACACTTGTTGGCACAAGAAACATATCGAGGTAGGTGGTAACAAAAATTTGCTACTCCACTTTAAAGAAAAATTCTTGTATTGTAGAGGACGACTTGACGACTCAAAGCAGCTATCTTTTCTTGTATCCTCTTGTAAATTAGTAGGCAGTCTTCCCAATCCAATTCCCAATCGATGTGATGTGTCAGCCCAGCCAGAATTGAGAGAGATTAGAATGCGGTGTACCTCAGCGAAGCAGGCGGCGAGGGCGCTGCTGATGAAGACGGCAGCGAAGGAGGCCGCCGCCATTTTATTGTGCTCGTGCTCGGCGCGGCGGCGGTTTGTTCGGGCACGAAGGCTGGCCCTGTTCGGTTTGGTCGCAAGTCGCGATACCACGGTAGCACCTGGACTAGTGCCGTTCGTCGGTGGATCAGATCCAGATTCAGATCTGCGTAACCTCAAGAGTCAAAGTTGGTTCTCGTCTCACCGATGGACACCAATAATCAAAGTTTAGTACGGCTGGATTCGGCAGGGCTTTTTATTTTTATTTTCACTATAGTAGTTAATTTTTAAATTATATATCTTTTAATATAGAATCTATAAATCGATTATAGTAGATACTATACTAAGTTCAGCTATACCGAACAAAATCACATACGACTGTTTCTCTTTTCATACTATCTCTTACGAACAACCAGAATTCAAAAACCAAAAGCCACAACCCTGACATCAATTCTCTATAGCCTTTGCTATGTAAGATACCTAATGATGTAGATAAGAGAGAACAAAGAGAGAGAGAGAAAGTCGTCTAGCATACAACAAATATCTATAAGCCCCTTACATAAAATTATTTTGTGTTTGTATCTATATATCCTACATGTTTTGTGGCCCTGTTCTGTAAACGGCGTACACAAATTATGTTCCTATATAGATAATTTCTAGTTTTGTCTATATATGACATGCAATGTATTACAGACAACAACCGTCTATAACATTTTATATATCTAAATCACTTGTTACTAAGCTCATGGCACATTAGAATTTGGGTGATAAGAAAGACAGTGAGAGAGAAGAGAGAGAACTTGTTTTGTGCACATGAAGTATTTGTACCCTACAAACGATCAAACGGCTAATATTCATTCCATATCCTAAAGTGCACAACCAATTCTAAGCATTGATGTTTGTAATCCAATGGTCTAGATCCGAACTATATCATGCCACCCTTAAAAAACTATATCATGCATATATTAGATGCAAATAAATCCTTCGTCAATCTTTAATTGGCTTTTCCCAAATAAACCATCTGTTTAATATAAAGTAAAACCATCGAGATGTATTGTTGCATAATAATATTATCGACTGATGAACAATAAAAGAAATAAATCACTCAAAATGGCATATCATTATGAATTTATGTAATTGATCACAACATTGTCATGCCTCCGACCAGTAGACTTTTTACCGTGCTTGGAAGGTACTTAAGGTACCTCAACCAAATAATGTATCAACCGTTGATGGACAAAGGATAACTTAGGAATAGAGGTGTAATCGGAGAGGATACGGGCGGATATCACTTATCCTGTATTATATTTTATATTTTTTTCTTGGAGTCGAAGTCGAACATAGATAATACTGAATACACATTTTTCCATTCCATATTCGTTCTATGAGCCTTCAACAGTCGGTTGGATGAAAATTATCCACTTCTTTACATAGGACATTGGACAGTAGAGTGCAATCAGAGCGAATACGGAGAGACTAATCACTGAGATATCGAAGGAAGAGTACTCGGTATTCTCCGCCTATTTAGATATGACAATCCGCCTATATATTATCTTGGTCCTAAGTGAAATCATAATTGATTTTCTCATATCACTTGACATAGGATATATACCAACAGATATCACTCATCCCGTATCCTATTCTATTTTTTTCTTGGAGGCGGAGTGAGGCACGGATAGTACCAGATACCCATTTACCTCTTCCATATTCGTTCAGCGAGGCTTCGATCGGTCGGTCGAACGAAAATTATCTGCTCTGTTTACGCCTCTGCTTAGGAAAAGAATTTATTGAAAACATGAATAACCGCATTGGCACATCTCCACCGGCCCTCCTCCATACAAGCCACTTCTCCTCATCCCCTCCATTAGTCCCATTAGGACTGTTCATTCGGTTTTTTCGGTTTATACGGTTCGGTAAATACGATTTGATAGGTAAATACGGTTTTAGTATTTTGGGAAATACGGTATTTTCTAGAATACGGTGTGGTATCGGTAAATACCATCTTATTTCGGTACGGTATCGGTTAATACCAATTTTACCAAAGTTTACGCGAATTGTTAAATGTTAATCTCATCTCCAAGACTCCAATTCTCCATTCTAGAATCAGAAATTCAGGAATAATCAGAATAGCAGCCAGCCAAACAGCAGACTAGCAGGCACTATCACATTCTCACAGTCTCACAGTCACATAGTCACACTATCACATTCACAGACTCACAGCCGGTCAGCCGCACAGGCTACTTACAGCAGGCAGCAGCAAGCCAGCAACCAGCATACAACATTACAACCAGTTAATGAGTTAAAGACTAATCTGGTAATAGCATTCTACCAATTAATATTTGCCAAATGCCCAAATGAAACAGAGAGAAAGCCAGAAAGGACTTGTTGGCTGCTCCAAGGGAATGTCAAACTTGGAAACCTGGTTACAGTAACAAGTCATAAAAATTCATAAGGTGCAGCAAAAACACTTCAGATGCTATCATAATTACACTAAGCAGCCCAAGGATTGTATTAAAAGAAACCATGGAATGTCAAGAATATGCATAAAAACTAGAAGCAAACAAGTCCACTTCCATGCTTTCAATTATTCGAAAAGGATTGTGGAGTCCAACATCAAGAAAAGGATCTAATTCATCAATTTGACTGGCCCCAATCACATAACACCAGATTTATTCCTTTTTAGCAGATCTTTATATATAAGAGTAATGCATATATCCACTACAGCAATCAAGATTTATACCCCATGAGACTGCATTGGGTTTTACAGTAAAAAATAATTAAAAGCTAAACCATCACATGATTTAAATATTCTAAGTATTCTCACCAGATCAGACCTAACACGCATCATAGCAATCACACGCACGTAATTAACAAGAAGCAGTCCATATTGGAGAAAGAAATTGACCTTGCAGGCAGTCGCAGTTCTCGGCCTCCTTCGCAAGATCCGAGTGACTCCGTAACTCCGGCGTCTTGGGAGAGGGAGGAGGCCGGTGTCCGGGCCGGAGGTGGCGGAGGCGCGGAGCACCGAAGGAGGCGGAGGCGGAGCCTGGGACTGGGGGGAACACCGGCAGCGCAGCGGATCTGGCGAACCGAGTGGCGAGGTGGCGAGCGGCGAGCGCTAGGGTTACGAAACTCAAGCTCGAGCGGATTTGGATCTGGCGACTGGCGAGGCGAGGACCGCTGAGGGGCGTGCATCGGTCTGCGCTGAATCGCTGATGCGGCTAGGGTTAATCACTTGCCTCTGCCGCATGCGTGGGCCTGTCGGGCCGTCGCCCGTCGGTGCCTTGCTGCTGGTGGGCCGAACCCGAGACCGCAGACGGCGCAGAGACGCACGCGTAGGGCTGAACCGCACGGGCTGTTCGGTTTTTTCGGGAAAATCGGTTTTTCCTCGGTTTTTCCTGAAAAAACCGAATCAGAGAAATGCCACTTTTCTAGCTACCGAACCGAATACCGAAAATCGGTCAAACCGAGTTGACCGGTTCGGTTTTTTCGGTACGGGTTTTTCGGTTCGGTTTGAAACTGCACAGCCCTAAGTCTCGTCAATACGAATGAAAAGCACCAAGTCATTGGTCCTATCCGATGCCACTGTAATTACATGTAAATCTTAAAGAAATTATGTACTTTATGTTCAATTACTTAGTTTAGTTACAATTTACCTTGTGTCCAGGAAGGAAAAGAAAAGGTCGATTCAATTCTTAGTACTGATCCAACGTATGGCTGTCCAGGGCCGTAACCTAGCTTCATCCATACGGACATAGCCATTGATTGTTTTGACTCAGGGTAAGTCCTCGTTTGAAAACTGAAAAGGCAAGCAGTAAGGTTTCGCAATTCACTACTTGAATGGTGTTTTACCTTCCCTTTCTAATTTGATAGAAATTAGATATCTAACATTCAGCCTTATCTTTAAGTTAATACCTGCCCAAAAATTTAAATACCTTTCAATAGATATGGATCATCGGATTGCAACTGATGAACGGCTATCTTAACTTTCATGCATCATAGTCTCTAAATAAAAACCTTATGTATAATGTTTCCCAACAGCATAAGCGAAATTAACGGAAGAAAAATGCCGCGTTGATCATATCAGTTACAATTATACCCTGGTAATGAAACACGACCCAAGGAAAAAACAATTAAAGCACAATTTTTACTCTCCCTTGTTTCTTCTGCCTGTGCATTGCTTCGTTTTATGTGTCTAACTTGAGGCATCATCAACAACGTTCATCTTTTTCTCTAGCTCACTCACAGCGTTAGTAAGAGATCTCACATCCAAAGCTTTGACCAACGTCCCATTAGAGTCACACTGCATAAAGTAGACGCATGATTTACCAATCATTAGATCAGATGGATCGTTTGCCGCAATAACCACAATTCTTACAAAAAAAAAAGAGGTATGTTTATAAGCAAAAAGCTCATTAAGTAAATAAGTGCTGGGTAAGCCTCGAAAAGCAAGTGCAGATGAAAAGTATGTCGAAATAAACCCTGACCTTTTCCAGCAGTAGAACACGCTCCTTGAGCTCATGAGCAGTAAAAGCTTTCTTGTGAATTTTCTCAAGGACTTTGAGCAGGTGCGGTTGAAGAAACTCCGCGCAGTGGATTTCAAGGTTACAACTGGGGAAGGCAGACTCACATCCAGCCTGGAAGAAGGCGAATCATGCGACAATTTTAGGGTTCAAATTAACCTTGCACGATCTCAAGCTAACATTATTGTACTGCTGGTTTTAAAAGATAGTTGGAGATTGTGATCAGGTCAAGGCCAGACCTGGTAGAAAGGACAATTAGTGAGCTTCATGGGGCACGCGGTGATACAATGCCTGTCCATTTCACGCCTCATTACACTGAGCTCGCAGTGCTGCTCACAGGGAAGGATCTTGAACAGGCACACCGAGTCATGCTCCTCGACACGACAAGCAGAAACTTTGGCTCTGCAACCCTGATTCTGGCAGCTCACAGGCCTGAAGCTGCAATATTTAGCCCCATGCTCAGTTAGCCTCTCTTCATTTCCAAACTTGTCAGGACAGTGAAACTGGGTTTTCAAGTCTACATTCCTGAGGAGGATCTGGACGACGGCTTCTCTCCTTTCCAGCGGCCAGAAGTGGGTCATCTCCATTTCCTGGACAAAGTCGTCGATCTTGTCCTCGCGACTGTCACTCGACGTCAGCCATCCGGAGACATGGCTGAGTATGTTCCTCTTGGTGCTCCCAAAATCATCAAGAAAGATGGCTACGATCTCATTTGGATCCTCCTCCATCGGGGGGGAATCGGTTCCGGTGGCGACTGTTGCTTCGCTTCTTTGAATTATGTAGTCTACCATCTCCTTCCGCAGTTGAATAGCAACTGAGGACGGCTTCCTAAAGGGATCACCTGCGGTGCTGTCAACGCATGCTGTGGCCAGGCCAGCAAGCAAGAGCTGCGCTAGTTTGTGCACGACTTGAAGATCACAGTAGGGGCAAGGGAGGAGTGAAGAAATATCGTCACCTCTTACTGCCCCTGGCTCTGGAGCTGGGATGTCCAATTCCATTTGCAACTTTGCTGTGTTACCCCAGTATTGTAGAATCAGTTTTCAGTGCAACCTCAACTGTTTACAAAGGAGAGCAAGACTAATTGCAAGCCGTTGGCAGTGACCAATCAACACCTGCAACTGCAAGACTATCGCTTCAGTAAAAACGATGTCATGTGTCGAACAGCCTAGTTCAAAATGCGCAAAACACATGCATATCGGAAAATGTGAACCGGACTGGACACCATTTCGGTAAAAATATTTACTTGCATGATTGCAACTTTGATTTGCTGAGTAATTACCTTCTCATCGTCACTGCAAAAACGCCTCCAAAACCACTTCAGGAGGTTATTTACACCAATTGTAGAATGTTAGAGGGTAGAATATACGGGTTTTTTTTTTAGTTCAGGGGCTAAGCAGCTTACAACACTGAATTTCGGACTTGTTTTCCTAAATTGCACATTGACTCCTTTCTTGCCATTGTTTGTGCTTATCTCACTCTCGTATCATGATTAGTTGTGAAAACCCGCTAACGCATATACTGCCACTGGTGAAAAGAAAGAACGAGAACTGTATTAAGTTTCTCTTCTCTGCTTCTCGTCAATTTCTTGTAACTAATCAAGACATGAGAGTGAGATAAGCACAAAAAAAATGGCAACAAAGGAGTCGCCATCTATGCGATGAATATACAATATATGACACGAAAAGAACTGCAAGCTAACGCAGGATACAGAAAGAAAACAGAAAGAAGAGCAGCATACTCTATTGGAAAAGATAACGCAGGATGGAATTTACCAGGGACTGGGATGCAGAGTAAGTCAAGAAGAGCTCGATAAGCCTACGGATCGGCGTCCAAAGCCACCTTAGCTTAGCACGCAAATTGAAGGAAAATTGGTGACGATCTGATTGGATTGGAGATTAGCGCACAGTAAGTTATCTTCCTTTCCTTTTCTGCAGCTATGGGGAAAAACAAAGTCAACTCAGAAGAGAGGGAAGGAGATGAGAGAGAAGAGAGAAGAGATGTCTATCCGAAGACAGAAGAGGCTGGCCATCTTCCGTTCCATTCCTCCCCGAGAAGTCGCGAGCAAACTGGCCTCCTGCTACCCAAGGCTATTGATTGAGGAGAATAAAAATAGAAGAAGTGAAGAAACTTTTCTAGGGTTAGACCTCATTTCACCTCTATGGGCTAGTCTTGGATAAGCTGTACATAGCGTGTGCGCACAAATCTCTGCGCAAGGCTCTCTAGTCTCTCCCACCTCCTTTTCTCCCCCACAATCCGAGCGCAGCCATCTCCCTCCTCCTTTCCCCACTGATGGCACGCCCGCCCCCATCAGCCGCAGACCACGTCGACGGCCTGCCGGCCGCCGCGCAAGGATTCCCTCTACCGCCGTCAGCACCTCCGCGTCGTCTCCCTGAGAATCCCCAGCCGACGAGCAAGGATTCCCGCCGCTGCAGCCGGCACCTCCTCGTCGTCTCCTCGAGAAACCCTCCTTAGCTCGACCGCCGCCCCACGCACCAGTCGGGTTCGGCCTTCCCCACCTCCCTCCTTAGCTCGACCGCCGCCCTACGCACACTCCATATGCCCAAGCCATGGTGGAAGTGGTGTGCTTATGGCGCCGTGGTGCCATAGATGAAGTGATAGTGGCCATAGGCCACTTCGACCACGGCCCCATGACCACAACACTTTGACCACAGCGCCACGACCACGGCCACTTCGGTCTCGGGGTGGGTATACTCGGGGAGGCGACACAGAGGTGCTGGTGGCGGCAGAGGGAATCCTTGCAGAGAGTCCAACAGGTCAACGCCGCGGTCTACGACCGACGGGGGCATGGGAGAAAAGGAGGTGGGAGAGGGCGGAGATTCATGCGCGTGTACCATGTGCAGCCTATCCGAGGTTGACCCCATGGAGATGAAATGGGGTCTGACCCCAGAGAAGTTCCTTGCGAGGCCTTTACCTTAAATTGGTAAAATTGAAAAAATGCCACTCCAAAAGAGAAAATTAGTAAAATACCACTTTTACACCTGGCTCTCCTTCCACCCCCATCACCCACTTCTTTTCACATGGCCCAACACGGCCCAGTTAGACACGGTCCATTTGGTTCGGCTAACTAAATGACCATGTCGTGCTAGGCCACAGGCTGAGCTTGGGACCCAGGCATGACCCAAGGAGATCCTAGGCTGTGTCAGGTTGGGTCGGGTTGTTTAGCCCGACAGGTCGTGATAGTCCCGTTTAGCCTATCTCGGTCCAAAATTTTGAAAAATTACAAATAATCCAAAAAATGTTTAGAATTAAAAATTACAAAAAGAGATTATATACCCAAAAAATTAATTTAAATTTTTTGAGCTTTCCAACAGCTATAAATGACTCAAAAATTCACCTGTTGCCCTGCCTAAATGGGCCTTATCATGCCTAAACAAGCCGGGCCAGCCTATTGAGCTGTGGTGCTGACCCAAGCACAACACAACCGATCGAGCCAGGCCAGCACAACCCATTTAGCTCATGGGCCCTATGAAGAATTTAGTCCCTTTATTATGTATTCACGGAATCATTATGTGTTAATGGAAAGTTTTTAATGATTAATGATAATCAGATGTGCAGCTTTATTAGAAATTAATTTAAAGTCAATTCTCTTTCAAATGAGTTAATTGTTTCCAAAACTTATCTTAGAGTATATAATTATTATGTACATGATGTATGCTCGCAAATCGACTTATTATCTCATTACTTGTGATTTGAAGTAAGGTGATTCTTGGAACCTCAGCCTCAGCCATGTCCTCATCATTATCATTGTCATCATTTTCTTCTTCGTTTTGCACATACCTTTCCCCTTCCTCATCTTCTTCTATAGCTGCCTCTTCTTCTCCTTATTCTTCTTGCTCCACTTACTCTTCTTCCCTCATAATGTGCCTTCCATCATGACGCCTTAGCTCACATATGAAGGACATGGTCTCAGGATCACTATCTTCTTGTGCCTCTTGAGCCGACTTGTGACAAGCCAGCTTATGGGAGGCTACCATGCAATGAGAGGAGGAAGGGCCTTCATGAGGTGTATAACACTCAATAGGTTCTCCTTGGGAGAAGCATTCTTACAAGTGGATGCCTTGGTTCTACCCGTGATCACTGGATCAAGGAAGATAGCAATCAGGATTGAGACAAATAGGGACTCAAGTAATTATGCATGGAAAATTCCTACTGTTTTAGTTGGAGCAGTATGATCGCACACAACACATCAGTAGTACCAGAGCAGTAGTACCGTAGTGCTGCGGGCAGTAGTACCATGCCTGCTAAACAATTCCACTCGATTTGAGCCAAATGCAACAAAACTTAGATCATGCATAATGTAATGCAAGAAATGACTTCCAATGTCACCGATCTTAGTCTCCTAGCGATTTTACCAAAAGAAATTAATAATTCCATGCACATTTTCTCTAAACCCTAGAATTGAGAGAGAGCAACAATGGGGGAAGGAGAGATATTCCATGGGGATTACCGAGTGGAACAGAGGAGGAGCAATGCCAAGACTTGAATTGCCTGGAGTTGATGAAGAGAATAGCACAATCCTTAGGGAAATGCTCTTGGAGAAGAGAAGAAACAGAGAGAGAAAGAGGGAGGAGCAAACTATGGCTTTGAGAAGAAAGAAATGGTTGAACCATTGAGAAAACATAAGAGAAGATAAGGATACAATAGCAACCGATTCTAGGTCCACTGGACAGGAGGGGTAGTACTACACTTATAGTAGTGGTCATATGCTGCGGTAATACCATTTTCCTAGACAAAACAGGGAGAAGGTCGAGATGCAAATGATCCTTAATGGTAACAATCAAAATAAAGAATTTCAAGATCATTATGCAGCTAAAGAGAATATGAAGCCAAAATAAAATAGTTTTTTAACAAAATAAAGCCTTTTTGAGATTTTGAAGGAGACTTGAAAACAAGTTATTCATAAGAAACTCAAAAACTTTAAATGAGAGCAAATCATGGCACATGAATTCAAGCAACACTTGAAAAGTATATGGTATTTAACTCATTTCTCAATTTGTAAATGCGGCTTTCATCTAGTGGCTTGGTGAAGATATTCACTAATTGGTTGTTGGTCATTATGTGCCTAATAAAAATGTCACCTTTGCTCACATGATCTCTTAGGAAATGGTGACAGATGTCTATGTGCTTGGTTTTTGAGTGTTGGATCGGGTTATTTGCTATCTTCACGGCACTACCATTATCACACAAAAGAAGCATACTTGTGAAATCAATTCCATAATCCATCAATGTTTGCCTCATCTATAGTAATTAAGCAAAACAGCTACCCGTAGAGACATACTTCGCTTCGGTGGTAAATATGGCAACAAAATTTTGTTTCTTGGAGAACCAAAAAACTAGAGATCTACCTAATAGTTGACAACTATCGAAGATGTTTTTTCTATCCATTGTGCAACCCGCATAATCGAAATCAGAATAACCAATTAAATCAAAATTTGCACATTTATGATGTTATGAACACCGCTTGTATTCATCATGAGATCAATGGGCCAGTATATATACACGTACAGGTATAGCATATATGTAGATAACCCCTTACACAACAAAAAAATATACAGGTAAATATATATCTAACACCCCCCCTCAAACTTATGGTGGATCAACAACATGAAGTTTAGAGAGATAGAAACTGTGCTAAGCTCTAATCTATGCCTTTGTGAAGGAGTCTACCAACTTAAGCTTTGAAGACGCATACTAAAGAGCAACAACCTAGTCCTGCACCTATGTCCGCATGTAGAATGCATCAATACCAATATGCTTCGTAAGCTCATGCTTCACCAGATCTTTAACAATGCTAATAGCTCCTGTACTGTCAGACAAAAGAGGAGTCGGTACAGAAATAGAAACACCAAAATCTTTAAGTAACCACCATAGCCAAGTAACCTCTATAGTCAACAAAGCCATAGCTCACAACTCAGTCACAACACTCGAATGAGAAACTATTTTCTTCTTCTTAGCCTTCCAAGAGATAAGAGAACCACTAAGAAAAACACAATAAGAGAGAGAGACTGGCGATCAGATGGATCACTAGCCTAGGTGGCATCAGAATATGCCTAGAGTTGTAAAGAGCTAGAGTAAGGGAAAAAGAGACGACGAGATGTAGTTCCATAAAGGTATCAAAGAATACAAAGAATATGACTATAGTGGAGCTGAGTGGGAGCAGAAACAAACTGACTCAAGATATGCACAAGGTACGAAATGTCAGGACGAGTGATACTAAGATAAATAAGGCTCCTAACAAGATGATGATGGCAAGTAGGATCAGTACGAGGCTCACCGTCAGTAGGACAAAGATAAACATTAAGCTCAATAGAAGTCTCAACTATCAGCTGATCAGTAAGAGAGGCATGATCAAAAAGATCCTATATATACTTTTCTTGGAATAGATAGAAGCCCTCAGGGGTAGAAATAACCTGAATCCCAAGAAAGTAGCGAAGGGGACCTAGATCAGACATGAGAAACTACTCATGAAGATGCTCCTTGACAAAAGTTATGTTCTAAGAATCATCTTCAGTAATGATCATATCATCAACATACAAAAAGAGAAGCGTCCGACCATGAGGCGAAGTGTGAATAAAAAGTGTTGTGTTGTAGCATAGCTACAACAGTGGGTACAGAGTACCCTTCTCCATGAAAGACATTACACTAAGAGAGGTAGAGAGAACTGGTGAGTAAGAATGAGTGGATCTGCCCCTTATACCCCTCTTGGGGGCTTATATATATGAATAGGATAGGATAGAAAATTCCTATCCTACCCCTTAATAATTACAAAAGGTGAGGGTACATTGGTACATTCCTTTATACACATATCCCTATACTATTAGGTCTATTACATATTGAGCCAGTTGCAAGGCCCCACCACGGGGGGTTGGGCCACCCCTACAACAATACTCCCTTAACAGCAAGCGTGGAGGTCCCGATGGGTGAGCTGGCGTGACCAATTATCCTAGCCCCCATCCCCCACCATAAGCACAAAGGTCCCAATGAGCGAGTTGATGCAATTGGTAGCTTCATCCCCTCCGATGTTGAGGTTGCGACCGTGTCATTGAGGTTGTATTCTGACGTGGGCGGCACATAAAGGCGTAGTCATCGGTCAGGCCGCCTCTCCAAGGTGATGCCTACGAGAAGGGCGGCAAAATCTCACAACATAGCTGAAGGTGCCCTATCGAGGTTGAGCTTTTGAGGTGGAGTTATGGGTCAAGCCGTCCCTCCGAGGTGATGGCTACGAGGAGGGTGGTGAAGTCTTGCGACATAGCCGAAGGCGCCCCATCGAGGTCGAGCTTTCAAGGTGGAGTCCTGGGTCAGGCTGCCCCTCTGAGGTGATGGCTACAAGGAGGGTGGCAAAGTCCCACAACACAGTTGAAGCGATGCAGCCGGAGGCACCCCATCGAGGTGGCGCTTTCGAAGCAGAGTCATTGGAGTCTCAGTCGCAAAGTGGTCCGACAAAGTTACGCCCACGAGGTGGTCGGACAAGGTCACGACCGTGAGACGGTTGGGCGAGGTCATGACCGCGAGACGGTCAGACAAAGCATTAATGACCACGAGGCGGTCGGACGAGGTGAGAACCGTGAGACGGTCAGACAAAGCGTCAATGACCATGACGTGGTCGGATGAGGTCATGACTATGAGATGATCAGACATAGCATCAATGAGCATGAGGTGGTTGGACGATGTCACAACAACGAGATGATCAGATAAAGCATCAATGACCACGAGGTGGTCGGACAAAGAGTCTACGACTGTGAGATGGTCAGACGAGGCCATGACCACATGGTGGTCGAACAAAACATCAATAACCACAAGGTGATTGAACGAAGCGTCTACGACCACAAGATGGTTAGACGAGGTCACGACTGTGAGATGGTTGAACAAAGCATCAATGACCATGAGGTGGTTGGACGAGGTCATGACCGCGAGGCGGTTGAACAAAGCGTCAACAAGCACGAGGTGGTTAGATGATGTCACGATTGTGAGACATTCAGACAAAGCGTCAATGACAACGAGGTGGTTGGACGAAGTGTCTACAACCGCGAGGTAGTTGCACAAGGTCACGATCGTGAGGCAGTCGGATGAGGTCATGACCGCGAGGCGATCGGACAAAATGTCAATGACCACGAGGTAGCCAGACAAAGCATCTACGACCACGAGGTGGTTGGATGAGGTCATGACCACAAGGTGGTCAAACAAAATGTTAATGACCACGAGGTGGTGGGACAGAGCATGTGCGGCCTTAGGGCGGTCGGACAAAGTCATAACCATGAGGTGGTCAGGCGAGGTCATGGCTGCAAGACGGTCGAACAAAGCATCAACAAGCACGAGGCGGTCGAACAAGGTCACGACTGCGAGGCGGTCGAACAAAACATCAACGACCATGAGGCAGTCAGATAAGGTCACGACCATGAGGCGCTTGAACAAATTGTCAATGACCATGAGATGGTCGGACGAGGTCACGACCGCAAGGCGGTCAGACAAAACATCAATGGCCATCAGGTAGTCAGATGACATCACGACCACAAGATGGTCGGACCAAGCGTTAATGACCACGAGGTGGTCAAATGAGGTCATGACCACGAGACAGTCGGACAAAGCATCAATGACCATGAGGTGGTCGGACAAAACATCAATGACCATGAGGCGGTCGGACAAGGTCACGACCGCAAGGCAGTTGGACAAACCATCAACGACTACGAGGTAGTCGAACAAGGTCACCACCATGAGGCGGCCAGACAAAATGTCAATGACCACGTGGTGGTCAGATGCGGTCACGACTGCGAGGCAGTCAGATGAGGTCATGACCGTGAGGCAGTCAGATAAAATGTCAATGACCACGAGGTGGTCGGACGATGTCACGACTGCGAGACGGTCGGAGCAAGCGTCAATGACCATGAGGTGGTTGGACATGGTCACAACCACAAGGCAGTCGAACAAAGCATCAATGACCATGAGGTGGTCTGACGAAGCGTCTATGATCACGAGGTGGTCGGATTAAGTCTCGACCACGAGACGAAGCTATGACACGTGCAGCCCGTCCCCACCCTCCAGACTTGGGGTCGACGAAGGCAGCGGCGAGACGGAACTCTGATGCATGCGGCCCGTCCCCCACCCTTCGGACATGCAATGAGATGAAGCTCTAAGGCACGCGTTTCATCCCACACCCTTTGGACTTGGCGTCGCCAAAGGACGCGGCGAGACGAAACTCTGGCAGGCACGTTCTGTCCCTACCCTTCGGACTCAAAATCGATGAAGGCAATGACGAGATGAAGCTCTGACACGCGTGTTCGGCCCATCCCCTGCCATTTGGTCTCACAGTCGATGATGGCGACAATGAGACGAAGCTCTAACATGCGCGACCTATCCCCCACCCTTCGGACTAGGCATCGACGAAGGCGACGGATGGAGTCACGACTGCAAGGCGGTTAGACGAAGCGTCTATGACCATGAGATGGTTGAACAAAGTCACGACCGCGAGGTGGTTGGACGAAATGTCTACAACCACTAGGTGGTCAGACAAGGTCATGACCGTGAGGCAGTCGAATGAGGTCACGACCGTAAGACGGTCAAACTCTTACGGTCAGACAAAGCATCAATGACCACGTGGTGGTCAGACAAGGTCAAGACCACGAGGCGGTCGGATGAGGTAACGACCGCAAGATGATCAGAAAAAGCATCAACAACCACAAGGTGGTCGGACGAGGTCAAAACCATGAGGCGGTTCCAACAGTCACCGTGTATTTAATATAGTGGTTCCAAAACTTCGAGATACACTTCTTCTACTTCTTCTCAGCAGGCTCAACTTCTCTGGTGCAAGTCACAATCCCAGTAATAAACATATGCTTATTACTTAACATAGATTTTCATTCAGCAAGCATTTTATTTCTTACTAAACAAGCATAGAGTGTAAAGGGTGTTGTCACTGGCCTTTACTAAACAAGCATTCTATTTCTTAACCATATGCTTCACATAGATTTTCAATCAGAAGCAATAGATGTGACAGAACACATGATAAAGGCAAAATTTACCCAAAAATTAAGCATGCTAGCAAAATAACAACAAACAATTCTATGCTAATCAACTACATAATAAACTGAAACCTGGCACACAATGAGATGCTGAGGAGAGTGATTTTCTTGACAGGATCCAAACCAGAAATAATTCATTAGTCAATACCATGGAAAATCAACTTGTGATGCATTTGATTTTGTTCTCATAAGTCCGACAAAAAAAATCACACATCAGTAAATACTACCAGTATACTAACCGCACACCACTAAGGCACTAACCCAAACTAAGATCTAATACGAGTGTACAACCCACCGACGTTGCAACAACCATCAAAACAAGCAATCGTAAATAAATAAATGATGCTACATTTCAAGAAGAGGCGGAGATCCCACCTGGCCGGCGGAGAGGCCAGGTATCTAACTCCGTTTTCGTATTCGGTAACTATCCGAAAAATACCCCGATAGTTCTGTATCCGTCGGATAATGCTTTTTTCTGAACCCGTTTTCATATCTGACAAAAAAATATCTGAATTCATTTTCGTATCCGACAAAAAATATCTGAATTCATTTCCGTATCCGACAAAACCTTCGAATATCCGAAAATTTGCTTCGAATTATATCCGAATTAAAATGGATGGACAGATAGTCGGGGAATATCTGCTCCATTTGCACCCCTAGAGTACACCATGACACGAGGCCTCTGTGCGATTTTTTTATACTCTGTAGAGTTGCCCGGAATGGCTAAGTTCCCAGTGTTATGTACTCTGCAGAGTACGCCAGGGCATAGGGCCATCGTGCGATTTTTTATACTTCGTAGAGTTGCTCGGGATAGCTAAGTTCACGACGCTTTATACTCTGTAGAGTATGCTAGGGCGCAAGGCCACCGTGCAATTTTTTATACTCTGTAGAGTTGGCTGGGTCACGAGAGGATCCCAGCTCTGGACTCAGACGAGTCAAAAATGGTGCAGAGATGTGCTACTGAGAGACCATGTGGTCGTGACCCCATGAGAGTGATGAGTAATTGACAAGGGTTTAGGTCAGTCGAGTTTGGTTCGGGTGGTTTGGACCATGTCGTTGCGTGGTGCAACGGGCTTAGTCGGTTTGGTCAAGCTTGGTCGTTTGGGATTAGGATGCCTATTCTGTGATTCGACAGGTTTGGACTTCGTCATGCATGAGTATGATGTGTTTATGCTATTTACGCGTTCATGTATCGAGCGGTGCTATTTGATGTGTTTCTTGTCTGTGTTGGCTGCAGGACATCGAGGTGGAGTCGTGGCGAGGCACGGGTGACCGGACTAGGCGCAGGTGGCGCTGAGGTCAGAACGGTCGAGGTGTGCCGAAGACGGCGAGGACTCGAGGACGTCGAGGCGGAGTCATGGCGAGACACGGTGAACCGGACTAGGCGCAGGTGGCGCTGAGGTCAGAACGGTCGGGAGGTGTCGAAGACGGCGAGGGCTTGAGGTGGCTGCGAGGCTTGCAAGGCAAGAAATGAGGAAGCTTCCTAGACGGTGCGCGAGGGGCGTTTTGGTGAATACGCAAAGCTGCACTAAAGGAAGTGAATTGTGGGTAAAGCGCAAAAGGTTAATGGGTAAAGCAATGGTGAACCCACTAGTGGAGGCTATAAATAGAGAGGGTGTTCTCTAGTAGTCTTCATGGATTTTAGGGAGAAATAGTGTGCTGAAATTGAGAGAGAGTGGGTGTAACAGTTAGGGTTTATTTGGTTCTCTCCATGCAATGAAATGAGCATGAAATGAGAGGATGAAAATGAGAGTGCGGTAAGAACACTTATTTAATCATTCATCTCTCTTCCTATATTTCAATATAAGAATGTTTGTGTTCGAGATATTCTCTCTGTGATTTTCTCTGTGTTTTTAGTCCCTCTCGGTTTATGTTGATTTGAGTGGGTTTTTGTGTTCTTGAAGCTGAATCCTTTTGCTATAAATTGGGATAGTCACTTTTGACCTCTTCATCCCTATGAGCAAAAAGAGTGATTCAAAGGGTATTTTAGTTGGTGCCAATCTGCTCTTATTTCCTTCTTTTGGCCAGCAAAATGTATGCTATATGCTGCTGTTTGCATGATTTATCCAATGCACTAGCATGCATGTTCGGCTGCAGCTACTAGCACTTCTTTTGTTTTGCCGAGTTCTTCTCAGTGTTTGTTCCCTATGGTGATCTCTGCATTTCTCCTTGCGGCAAGAGCAGGTCTTTTCAGCTTGTGGTTTGGTCCAAGTTTGCTCCTATTCTGCATGCTTTCTTCTCCTTCTTTTTAGCCTTTTCTTCTCTTTTGTTTTGCTATTTTGCTTTGTCTGTTTGGGAGCAAAAACATCCCTTCGGCCAGCAGTAAAAGTTTGTAGTTCGGCTAGCAACAATAAATCAAAGTGACCACTGTTTCTTTCAGCTGCATGTACTCTTTTTGATCTCTTTTTGCTGCAGCAAATTTCAGCAGAAAATCAGCAAGAGACAATCCTTTTTCAGTAGGTTCCATCTTCCTGCACAAAATCAATTTCGGCAGCAGTTACAATCATTAATTGATCTCTAAATTGAAGAATAGCTGGGCCAACCAATACCTCCTCATGCTCTCGGCCAGCAAAGGATTTCTTGGTAGCTCATTCTCTTGTGATTCTTTCTTGCCGACAACCTGCATGGATTTGGTAGCCTTTTTTTAACTTTACTTTCCTAGCAGTTTCTTTGTGCTTTTGGCCAGCAAACAAGTTGGGGGCAGACTGCAGATTTAGCCAGCTCTTTGTTATCTCTTTTTTTTCTTTAGAAGTGCTGCAGCAACATCCATTGGTTTCTCTGTTTGCAATTTGAGTTTTCAGTTCAAATTTCTTACTTGGTTGCTTCTTTTGTTAACGCTCGTCCCAATTCAACTTCATAGCTCCATAGCTATCGGAGAAGAAAGAGGTGCGAATTTTCAGGGCGTTTTTAAAGTCGACATTCACCCCCCTCTGTCGCCATTTCGGTCCAACAGCTACGGTCATGAAGTGGTTGTGGCGAAGCCTAGGACCAGATCATGGCTGAAGAAAGGGTCTACAATCATGAAGTGGTCAGCACAAAGCCTACGACCCTGTTATGTTTGTAGAAGGGCGTACGATCATGCGGTGGTCATGACAAGACACGTGACCATAGCATGTTTGTACAAAGGGCCTACGACCTTGTAGAGGTCGTGGCAAGGCTCATGACCATATCATGGTCGAAGGAAGGGTCTGTGATGCCGCGACCACTAGGTGGTCAAGCGATCATCGACAACGAAGTCACGACAAGGAAGTGGTCATAGAATACCCAACGGAGCCGAGACTGATGAAGTTGGAGGCGTGGAGCCTAGGTCGATGGAGACTGGAGTGTGCGAAGGCCGGTGAATGCAATGCAATGTCTAGTGGAGGCCAGCGGAGGCCACACGAGGTTCGATGGAGGCCAGTGAAGGCCATGGAAAGTCCAGCGGAGCCGAAGCTAATGAGGTCGGAGGTGCAGAGCTGAGACCAACAAAGGCTGGAGGGTGCGAAGGCCGGCGAAGTCTAGCGGAGGCTAGTGGAGACCACGTGAGGTCTGACAGAGGCCAGTAGAGGCGACACGAAGTCCAACAGAGATAGTGGAGGCCACGTGAGGTCTAACAGAGGCTAGCAGAGGCCACGCAAAGTCCAGCAGAGCTGAGGCTAATGAGGACATGACCACGAGGAGTTGATCGAGGGCCAATGAAGTCCCAACTCTGACGAGCATTGATGAAGTCACGACCGCGAGGTGGTCAGACGAGTGTCGGTGAAGCTTCAACCTCGAGGGATTGGATGAAGTCGACGGTAGGATGAAGGTTCTGTAGCAGGCTTTCCATCCCCACGCTTTGGACTGGTGTTGATGAAGTCTTGACCTTGAGAAGGTCATAGCTATCGGCGAAAAGTTGACCACAACACGGTCGTAGATGAAGCCTTAAGCGTCTATGACTACGGAGTGGTCAGAAAAAGTCGTCGACCACAAGGTGGTCAGACAGAGTAGCGGAGGCTCGATAAGCTATGGCTAACGACTGTACTCATGTATACAGAGATCTCACATGGAGGATATAGCCTGTCTTTGCCATGCGTGGAGACGATGAGAAATGCTGCTCCACCTCTGCAGCTCAGAGCTGGTCTACATCACGCACAGAGGCTGACTCCCTCGTGTTTGATGACGAGAAGCACTGCTCCACCTTTGCAGGTGCAATGGGGCAGCCGCCGGAAGTTGCCCTAGATATGGTAGCATTTAGGGTGCTCGTGGCACGAGCACTCTGGTGGTAGCCTTCTCTAACGCCTTCCCTTACACAACGTCTTGCACGGTCCCCATTGATGACGCCAACTGTTGTAGCATGGCTACAACAGTGGGTACATGGTACCCTTCTCCATGGGAGACATAGCACTAGGAGAGCTAGAGAGAGAGCTGGTGAGTAAAAATGAGTGGATATGCCCCTTCATACCCCTCTTGGGGGTTTATATACATGAATAGGATAGGATGAGATATTTCCATCCTACCCCTTAGTAATTACAAAAGATGAGGGTATATTAGTACATTCCTTTATACACATGTCCCTATATTATTGGGCTATTACATATTAGGCTAGTTTACAAGGCCCCACCATGAGGGGTTGGGCCACCCCTACAACACGTAGAATCATGAGCACTGGTAGAGAAACTAGCTATAGTGATAATAGAAGAGAAACGATCAAACCAGGCACGAGGAGCTTGCTTGAGGCCATAGAGAGATCGACAAAGGCGACAAACCATACCTTTAGGAATCAAATGCCCAGGGGGCGGCTGCATGTAGACCTTCTTACATAGCTCGCCATTGAAAAAGGCATTCTTGATATCTAACTGAGAGATATGCCACTATCAAATAGAGGCCACAGTAAGGAGAGTGCGAACAATGCTCATATGAGAGATAGGAGTAAAGGTCTCATTGTAGTCATGACCATGCTCCTACTGAAAACCACGCGCTACAAGTCAACTCTTGTAGCGCTCAAGAGAACCGTCAGAGCGGGTCTTAACCTTAAAGACCCACTTGCATGTGATAGGAGTAACACGCGCAGGAAGAGGAACAAGATCCAGCGTGCCTGTACGCTTAAGGGTAGCGATCTCCTCTGCCATCATATGCTGCCACTCCTGATGAACAATAGTATCACGATAAGAAGTCAGTTCGGCAAGAGCAGCGGCAGCAAAGCCAAAATGCTCTGGAGACCGAATAGACTGGTGATCACGAAGAGCATATCAAGGAGAGGTCGAAGAATACTCAACTCACGGATGATGAGTATAGTAGAAAGAATAAGAAGGAACAAGGTCAAGAGTAACCTCTGGAGAGGGTGCCAGTGGCAAAGAAGGCGTCGACTATGAAAGAGGCACCAGAGAGACCACAGGCTGTGGTAGAGTGGTGACTATGGAGGTTGAAGGAAAAGTTAGAAAAGAAAGTGGCTCGACAAGAGATGCTGAAGTGGAGGAAGGAGAAGGACGAGCATAGAAAGGACGAGACTTATCAAAAGTAATATCTCAAGAAATCCACATCCATCGGCCAAAAGGATCCCAACAACAATATCCCTTGTGCTCAGCGTTATAGCCTAGAAAAACACACTTCACGGACTGAGCAGTAAACTTGGTGCACTCACAGGGTGCAAGAAGAACATAGGACACACACCCAAGGAGGCGAAGAGTGGAATAATCATAAGTCTTACCACAAAGATGCTCAACTGGGATCCCACCCTAAAGAGTAGAAGAGAGTTGAATATTGATTAAAAAAAGTGGTAGTAGAAACAACCTCAGCTTAGAAGTATGGTGAACAGTAGAAGCTAGCATGAGAGCACAAGCTATCTCAAGAAAATGACGATGCTTTTGTTCAGCCACCCCATTCTGGGCATGAGCACCGAGATAAGAAAACTAAGAGAGGGTGCCTTGCTCAGCAAGAAAATCACAAAGAACTCCTGACAAGTACTCTCTAGTGGAATCAGCATGAAAAACATGAATAAAAGGGTCAAACTGAGAATGGACCATGATGGCAAAAGTATTGTAGATGGATAAAATCTTACTATGAGATAACATAAAGCATATCCATATATGCCAAGAAAAATCATCAATAAAAATTATATAATATCGATGACCTCCTTTCGAAACGAAAGGAGCTACCCCCCATACATTAGAATGAACAAGATCAAAAGGACGTTGAGACACTGACTTATTAGAAGGATAGGAGAGTTAAAGCTATTTGTCAAACTTACAATCCTGACAATTTATAGAAGCATTACCAGACACAAACCCAAAAAAGACCATGATAAAGTAATGAAGACATACACGATCTACAAAGATGTCCTAAATGATGATGCCACTGAGCAAAAGATGCAGTGGTGGATGTAGCAGATGTAGAGGCGACAAGACTGACAGGGGCAGTTGAAAGAAGATGAAGCCAGTCAAGCTTCCAGAGCCGTCATGAGTCATGGTGGCAAGGGCTAGTACCAACCAGAGTCCCTATGTGACAATCCTAAATACAACAAGAATCAGAATATAGAATAACACGACAACCATGATTAGTAAGTTGACTGGCAGATATGAGCTGCATGGTTAGTTTTGGAACATGAGAAATAGCAGGAACATGAAAGGATAAATTTGAAAGAGTGCCTCGTCCTACAACAGAAAGAGAGGTACCATTTGCTGTTTGAACAGTGATAGGAGCAGCCAAAGGACTAATGTAAGTGAGATTGGTGGAATAAGATATCATATGAAAGGAGCCACCAGAATCAAGAATCCAAGGTGATATACCCGAGGAAGGAGAAGTAGAAGGTGTGTAAGTTCAAGCTCCAATTAGATTGGTTTTGGTGATTAATGACAAATATAAATATGAGACTAACTCGATTAATGATAAATTTAAATATGAGCCTAACTCATTAATGACAAGTCTAAATGTGAGATTAACTCTTTTGTTGAATATGTTATTGCTTAGTCTCGTTTGGATAAAAAGGTGAAAATCATGGAGGTATGTATTCGACGTTATATTCTTATCTTGTTACAATCCTAAGATCCAATATATAGGTTGAACTCCACAAAATATCTAACTTGAATATGTGCATATATTTTTATTACACATTCTTGTATGCACACATTTAGGGGGACTTCACTCTGTGTTTTGTGGTTGCATTAGTATTGATCCATATTTCTTTTTCAACATATATTGGGTTCTCTACTTTGAAACATATCCTTTGAGTATATAAAACTGGTATAGTCCATATATACTCACATTGACTCATATTGCTTTATACTCAATTATCAGTGTATGGGACTAACATGATTATCAAGTGTTTGAAAGGTTTAGTCCCAGATTTTGCTTGACGACTTGAAGATGCATGCTAAGGTTGACAAGAAGATCGACATGGCTTGAGACAAAGGTCATGCATGTATTTGAATTTAAATTCTAAATCCAGCTATGCATTATCAGGATAATTGATGGTACTAGTGTATAATTGGCGGTACTATCGTAGTGCAGTATGACCAAGCGGTGTGTGTGTGCGGTAGTACCACAACTCAGAAGTACTGACCTTTAGTTGGCGGTATGGTTTTTTCCAAAGAGTTCCTTTGAAGCTATTTTGCTTCTCTGGAAAACGGTAGTACTGGAGTTTGAACGGCAAAACTACCGCAGCGCAATATGACTACAATTCCAGAGTGGTACTACCAGACCCCAGAAGTTCCAGATTTATGGGGCGGTGCATTTTTTCCACAGAGTGCCAAGATGTGGCCCTCAAGACAAATGGAAGTATCACGTCAGAAATCAAAACTACCGGAGAGCGGAACTACTAGACCTTAGATGATGGTAGTACCGCACTTTAAGTTTAAACGGTTTTATATTCAATTTATTATCTCATTATCTGTTGAGATTGTCATCAACTATCAAAAGGGAAAGATTGAGAATCTAGTCCCTCCATTATGAGTTAATGGTGAGCTTTGGTAATTAATGACAATCGATTTGTGGGACTAACATTTTTCATGAGTTGGATGAATAGATTAGATTCCATGGTGATGAAGACTTTAGATGGGTTCATGAGTTAAAGGTCATCAAGAAGATGATGCTTCATGTGTTGATGCACATCAAGATTCCGAAGAGAATAGGATCATAAGTTAATCAAGATCCCAAGAAGAAGATGATCATGAGTTGATCATCAAGTCAAAAGAAGACAATGACCCAAACTTAAAGTGAAGATGTACATCATCAAACTTCAAGAGAATGCTCAAGGCAAAGGTATAATTAGCTAAGACTAAGGATGTGTTTCTAGTCTTTTACCGGTCTTGGTGTTTGGTTGGAAGACCAGATTGCTAGTATATGTTTGCCGTACTATTAAGAGGGGTCTTGTCTAGTAGCTTAAGTCTCACCATGTATTGATAACTCAATCTCGCTTGCTCTAGCTCTCCGTGGCATGATGCCATTATTTGCGAATGTATTTTGCAAATAGTTGAGGCACATGCATCTAATCCTTGTAACATGTGACTATACTTTGCAAATGTATTTTGCAAAAGGTTAAAGTTCATGTACCTACTCCTTGTAGCATGATCAAGTTTTTAAATGTGTTTTGCAAAAGTTAAAGATCATGCATTATCACTTGGTATGTTCTAAGATTGTTTGTTGCTATTTCTTTTGACATTAGACCATGGTAGTGACTCTTTGGATGTCTTGTGATTTATGCATTGATCTAATAGGTTGTATAGCCCTCTGAATAAAATTTCCATAGAATCCAAGATCACTTAATTTTGACATCAAAATCAAAAGTTATAACCATTTTTCCGAGTGTCATCCGTGTTGAAAAACCGAAAACGGAAGTACTGCCCTTATAACTGCGGTAGTTCCAAAAAAATGTAAGTACCACTTTTATAACTGTGGTAGTTCCGCAAATGGCTAAATAACATCTATTTTTCTAGCCGTTATAATGGAAAATGGAAGTACCACTCCTATAACGGTGGTAGTTCTGAAAATCCTAATTTTGTCTCCAACGGCTAGTTTTGAGGTGTGGGGTATAAATACTCCCTTGTGGCCAGTTGGAACAAGGTCTTTGGCACTCTATTTCACTCTTTTGAGCTAGTGTGAGCTTCTCCTCTCAATTGTGCATGTGTTGCACCTTGTGAGCAAGGAGAGAGGTCTCTAGTTGCATGTGTTGCATCTAGAGGTGGATTTCGTTTTCACTTGAGCTTGTGTATTCGTTGCATGTGGTTAGAGTCAAGCAAAGGGCTTGACTTATTACTCTTGGAGTTTGCCGACTCCTAGATGGCGTTGGAGGCATCGTGCGCAGTGATCTTCTCAAAGAAGGTTGTGAGAAGACCCGGTGAAGTTGTGAAGGTTGAAGCTCACCTACCTGAAGCGGGAAAGAGCTACGCTAGTGGATTGAGGTGTTTCGGCTTAATTGGTGGAGCCGCTCCAATTTATTTGGGCTAATCTTAACGTGGACTAGGGAGACCGACAAGTCTCCGAACACCATAGTAAAAATAGATTGTGTCAATTGTGGTTTATTTTCTTATGCTCAATTTATATTCAAGCAATTTATGTATATAGAATTAAATTGATTGCTTGTCATCCTAGGATTGCAAACTTTGACATAGCCTTAAGATGTTGGTGCACTTAGGTGAACTTAATTGATCTAGGTGCTATTTGTGCTAAACCAAATTGATTTAAGCTTCCACATTGTATACTTAGTTTAAACAAATAGAATAGGTCTTTAAATTGATATTAATTGAAAGAAGAATTTTTAAGACCGCCTATTCACCCCCTTTTAGTCGGCCTCCTCGATCTTATAAGGTGGTCTCTCACTGGAAGACTAAGTAGCAGAACCAACAGAACCTGATGGTGCAGAAGCAACCATGTGAGTAGTAGTGTGAGAAACTCCTAAGTGTCAGAGGCACTAGGACTCCGCTGAGAGGAGGAACCTTCAGTGCCCCTCAAAGGACGGCCACCATGACGAAAATCCTTCTTCCTATAGCAGAACTGCTCCAAGTCCATCCTTATTGCAATAGGTGTAGTGGAGTCCCCTACCAACAGCAGCTATCACTGGTGGAGGTGTAACTGGTGAAGGAGTATCCGGAGATGTAGCAGGCGTAGAAGCTAGAGGAGCTGCCTAAATCGAAAAGGATGGTGACGACAGTAGACCCACACCACGAAGGCAAATCTCCTCAATACGAACAGCTACAAGAGCCTCCAACAAAGTCACACGAGGGTGACAAGCCAGCAACTGAGCATGAGTCTACTCAAACTTAGACCGGAGACGTGTCAAGAAGTCATAGATATGACGAAGCTCCAGGTGAGTCTATTGACGTTGATAATACTAACAAGTGTGGTAAACATTTGGTCCCAAAGAGTCAATCTGATGCCATACCGTAGACAGTTGAGCATAGAACTCATCCACAGTGTTATCTTCCTGATGCAGTGACTGCTCTTGACACACAACAGTAAGGTATAAGGAATCACCAGATGGCTCATAGCGGCTGCAAAGATGCACCCATATCACCTGTGCAAAAGCCAAGCCAACCACATCACCAGTGAGATGCACATCCAAGCTAACAACCAAAATAGTAGAAGCATGAGCATCCTCATCGGTCCATATCTTATAGGTAGCATACTGAGTTTGAAAAGTCTCTATAGCATCCTCAAACACCTCGGATGCCTATGTACAAGTGTCCTTAGAAGCATCCTTCAAGAGTACAGGCTCAGCAGGTGGAGTAAGGTGAGGCGGACAAGGCAACTCACCAGTAAGAAACTCTCAAAGGCGTTGATCACGCATGTGGAGGCTTATGTGCTAAAACTAGTCCCAATAATTGAGACCTTCGAAAATCACCAAGCAGGGAGGAGCAGAAACGATGCATAAAGAAGATGAAATTTTTTCTTTTCTTTATTTTTTCTTTTTCTACCTTTACCTTTACTTGGGCAAGCCATCACAAGCCAAACACATCACAGCTCGTCGGTCAGGAGAGATGGCGACCAACGATAGGGGACGACGATGCCAACGGCGATGGCTACAACAAAAAACATGATGGTCTCGACCGGCTGGCATGGATTCGGGTAGTGACAGCCCGGATGGAGCTCGGTGGCACAGATTGGTGGAAGACCCAGCAGCGGGCCGGGTCCCTTGCGTTGGCGGATCAGAGTAGGTCGGCCAATCTCCAAATATCCAAAGAGGCGGTGACCTGCATCAAGCTTCCTCACAGGACCATCAATCGGGAGAGGAGTCAATGCCGGGCAACTTCAATGGTGATGATGATCTAAGCAATAAACCCGGGCGATGGTGAAAAGCACACAAGATCTGGGCGGTGTCAGCGGTGAAGAAGATCCAGGCGATAGAGGGACGTAGAGGATCCGATGGTGGAGAGGATCTAGAGAGGGCAGTAGCGATGGTGACTGGAGAGATGAATCAGCGACGAGCAGCTTGACAAAACCCTAGGTATGGCTCTGATACCATGTTATGTATACCGCTTATATTCATCATGAGGCTAATGGGCCAGTATATATACACATGCAGGTATAGCATATATGCAAATAACTTCTTATACCACAGAGAAAATACACAGGTATAATACAATCTAACATATTATACAATAATCTAAGGCTAGAGGAATACTTTAAATATTTAAGAATTCTCTTAACGGCCACTAAGTGGCACTCTTGTGGAGATGGTTAAAAACGTGTACACATGCAAACACTAAACATGATATTAGATCTAGATGCAGTAAGATAAAATAAGCTATCAATCATAGATCTATAAAGCTTTAAATCTACCTATTTACATTTCTCATTAAGGTCGAGGTGACCGTTAGTAGGCACAGGAGTCTTGATGGTTTTGCATCCTCCATGCCAAATCATTTGAGTAAGTTTCACATACTTAATTTGGCTTACAAATGTCTAATCCTTGAGTTGCTTGATTTGAAGTCCATGGAAGTAGCTATGCTCTCCAATTATGGATATTTCAAACTCTATAGACATCATCTCACTATTTTTTTTTGTAAAAATCTTGGTTGTTATAACCGAAATATGATATCGTTAACATAAATTTGACATACAAAAAAATCATCATCAATATTTTTTATGAATAGAGTGGCGTCAACCTTCTCAATTTTGAATTGTTTTGAGAGTATAAAGTCTCTAAGTCACTTATATCATGCTTTAGGAGCTTGTTTGAGACTATAGAATGCCTTAGAGAGTTTATACACATGATTTGTATTTTTAGAATCCTCAAAGTCGGGAGGTTGCTCAATAAAAAACAAGTTCATTAATTTTACCATTTAGAAAATTATTTTTCATATCCATTTGAAATAATTTAATATAAAAAATATGATGCAAATTCAAGCAAGATACAAATGGATTCAAATCTAGCTACGGGAGCAAAGGTTTCACCGAAATCTAAACCTTCAACTTAAGTGTAGCTTTGAGTGAGCAATCTTATCTTGCTCCTTACCACGATCGCACTCTCATCTTGTTTGTTTGTAAAATCCACTTTGTGTTAATCAAATTTTGATACTCGGGTCTTTCCACTAGTGTCCATACATCATTGCGGGCAAAGTTGTTTAACTCTTCATAAATAGCATTCACCTAATTCAGATCAACGAATGCTTCATCTACATATTTAGACTCAAAAGAGGAAATAAAAGAGAAATGTTCACAGTAAGAAGCAACACATGATCGAATTTCGACACCCTACTAGCATCACACAAAATTTGATTAATGGGGTGATCCTTGGCAATTGCATTGTGAATTCTTGGAGGAATTGTTGAGGGTTGATTATCTTTTGTTCTAGTTTATTACTTTGAATTTGACTTGTTGTAACGGAAGTAGAAGGTTCCACTTGGGTAGATGAAGGTGGATTATTGTAGTCTTCCTTTGGCTTGATGTCACCAATTTGTATTTTCTTCATTACTTGTCTCAAACCTTCATCGTCTACATCATTCAAATTATCTTGCTCTTTTTGAAAGCCATTAGTTTCATCAAATTGAACATCACGAGTCTCCTTAACTAAACTAGAGATTTGGTTGAAGACACGATATGCCTTACTATTTGAGGAATACCTAAGTAGATAGCCCACACCACACTAGCTTTGAAATTTTGTAAGACGAACATTCTTTCTTAAAATGAAACACTTGCATCTAAGGAGACGAAAATAAGAAATGTTCGGTTTTCTTCCAATGCGAAGCTTATAAGAAGTCTTTTTCAGGAGATAGTGCAAATATAGACGATTTGTGGCATGACAAGTAGTATTGATTGCTTCCACCCAAAAATTTTTGGAAGTATTATACTCATTAAGCATTGTCCTTGCCATTTCAATTAATATTTGATTTTTCCTTTCTACAACTCTATTTTGCTCCAGAGTATAGGTAGCAGAAAGATCATGCTTTATTCCAAGTTCATCACGAAAATTCTTAATTTTAGTGTTCTTGAACTCAAAACCATTATCACTATGAGTTTTTTTAATTTTGAAGTCAAATTCATTTTAAGCCCCTTTTGCAAAACATTTCAAAATATTGAAGGCTTTGATGTTGTCATGTAGTAAGAAAACGCAAGTATACCTTAAGTAGTCATCCATAATCACTAAACAATAACTATTGTCCCTGATGCTCTTATAGGTTATTGGCCCAAATAAATCCATATGTAAAAACTTCAATAGCCTAGAAGTGGACATGATACTTTTGGATGGATGAGAATTTAATTATTTGCAAGCACTACATAGCTTGTTTTTCAAACTTCAAATCTTTTAAGCCCACAACCAAGTTATATTTGAAAAGCATTTTTAGTTGAATTATCTCCACATGAACAAGCCTTCTATACCAAAGCCAACCCAAATAGGTTTTTGCAATAAAAAATGTTTGTAGGCAAGAATCATTTGAAGAGAAATCCATCACATAAAGATTGTCAAAACAAAAGCCTTTGAAAACCAAAGAGTTTTCTTTTTCTTTTGAAATCACAACTCTAAGTGAGACCAAGATAATATAATTGGGCAACTAATAGCAAGTTAAAATTAAAGTTTCAATAAAAGATACATTTGAAATAGAAAGGTCATTTGAGATAGCACTTTTACGCAATCTTATTACCTTTTCTTTCCTATTGTCAACAAATGACCGAGTAGATAAAACTCTTGGCTAGAAGTGGTTTCATGGTTGTGCATAGATTTTGTGTTTAGAATAGTGCTTCTCCAAAACTTGTAATCCCGTCACGTGCGCATGCGACTAGATAAAACTCTTGGCTAGAAGTTGTTTCATGGTTGTGCATAGATTTTGTGTTTAGAATAGTGCTCCTCCAAAACTTGTAATCCCGTCACGTGCACATGGATGTGTTTCTTTTGGTTTTTTTTCTCTGTCTCAATTCACATGCACATGCATGATTTTCTTGCTTGATTTCTTCTAGCTTCGACACCCAACGTCTCCTCATGCACAAACCTGAGACTAATTAAAATACTAGCATTAGGTAGCAGCCAGTTCTCATATAAATTAAAGTCAAATTTAATTAGGAGCGAGTTCACCTGTTAATTAATCTTTTTAGCTCGTGCTCGCGTAATCAGACTAATCGAGATGCCCTCATCATCTTGTACACTTGAAGTGATGGACGTTGCACTAGTATCGACGAGACCTTCTAAACGCATCTTTACTTTAGGCTTGCAAAAATCGAGTATGGGCCTGTATATAATTAAATAAACTAGTAGTAGCTCCGTATCTCCAAGTATAATCATTAAAGACCCAATTAAATTAGAGTTCACCTGATAATATTTAATACGGCTCAATAATTCTTTCCAGTCAAATAATACATTTAACTGAAAATCAATAATCATGTTTGTATCCGCATCATTCTCCCCTTCTTCAGGAAAAGCCGTCCTCGGCTTTTGATAACATGAAATTACACTAAACAAAGAATACACCGTGTATGCACGGTATATATATTTGTCATTTACACTCATTCCATTTAGCACATTATGATTACCTAAAGGCATAGTAAATAGAAAGAACAACACATATGTATGGTATACGTATGAATCTATTATTGTATCATTCTTTTTGTTTTGCACAAACCATTTAGTACAATAGTAGCCATAAGATATATATATATATATATATATATATATATATATATATATATATTGAAATATTGCCATTCACATCATTGAGTGCATCCGCTGTTAAGCACCCAATGCCTTCTACCGATTTTATACTTCACCTACAAAAGAAGATCAAGTTCTTTTAGGTACCTAAATTTATTTGAATCCCTGGAGATTAGCAACCGAGGTTTTGGGCACCCAAATGATATTCTTTTTACCACCAAGTATTGACGTGCCAATAAATCTTGCTACAATTCTACCGTCTTTAGATTTTCTAAACATGTAATAAGAATCAAAGACTTCAAGAGTGGGAGTCTTACCAACAGAGCAAGTATTTGGCATGTGTCCCACATCATGACACTTATGACAAAATTTGCCATTTTCCTTTACAAACCTTGTAGCCTTGTAAGTAGGCTTCTTACCCTTCTTGGGAATAAACCCAAGACCTTCCTTGTTACATGAGCTTCTTTACTCACTCAAAATTTTGTCAAGGGTCACCTTACCTTTGAAGCACATTTTCAAGCTCTTAGCTTGGTCACTTGTTCTTTGAGTTCATTATTTTAAACCACAAGAAGTGAGTCACAAGAATTATTTATGCAAGAGCTAGAATCTACATTGGAGCTACATGGCATGACAATTAAGTCCTTACATGAGGTGGATATACAAGTCTTAGATACAATGCTAGAAGCAATGTCTATACTAGGCATGTTATCAAGTATATCACAAGTAATACCAACATCCACTTTGGACTTGGTGAGGTCCTTAAGAATGAGTATCATGAGCTTCCTTTAGCTCATTATAAGTGCCTTTGAGAGAAAGGAGTTCTCTTCTAACATATCTATGTGTTCATCATATGTAGACTCATCATTATCAATTTTTATCTTGTTGTCCCATTTTACCATGAGAAAAGTGGGTGTAGAGAAGAATGATGGAGCCTCTTTAATAGTGATTTCAACAAGTCCCCTCTTCCTTAAGGACCCGTCATCATTGGATTTGGAGTTAGAATATTCCTCATCAGAATTCCACTCTTTGATTTGAGCTTCGCCCTTTTTGTCCTTGTGAAGCTTCTTCTTGCCATTGTACTCCTTATTAGATGACTTGGCATTTTCATCCTTTTTGGTGGGGTAACGAGAGGCAATGTGGCCCTTGTCATCACACTCATAGCAACAAATATTGGTGTGGTGTTTATTGCTAGAGGGTTGCCCCTTTTTGCTCCTGTCAGGTATCCTATATATTACGACCTTCCTATAGCCCCTATTATCCACTGTTTGGTGCGTAACCACAACAATAATAAATTATAATTGATTTGTGGGACTAATATTTTCCATGAGTTAGTGAAATATGTTAGGTCCCAGGTGAGGATGACTTGAAAATGCGTTAGGAGTTGACTGTCATCAAGTCAAGGTTTGAGAATAAGAGATTATCATTATGAGTTCATGAGCATCAAGTCAAAACCCCAAAGAGGAGATGATCGTAAGTTGATCATCAACTCAAGTGAAAATCATCATATGTTGATGACACTCAAGTGGTGGATAACATCATGTGTTGATGCACAACAAGGACCCAAACTTGGAGAGAAGATGATCGTCATCAAGTGAAAGCTCTAAGTGGATGCACAAGGTAAAATTATAACTACCATAGGCTAAGGATATATTCCTAGTCTTTTACCAGTCTCAGAAATTTCTAGTGTAGGTTATCATACTATAGGGGTCTTGTCTAGTAGCTTGAGTCTCATCATGTGTTGATAGCTCAACTCTTTTACTCTAACTCTCCATGGCATGATGCTATTATTTGTGAATATGTTTTGCAAATAGTTTAGCTCATGCATCTATCATTGTAGCATATGACTTAGGTTTGCGAATTTGTTTTACAAATAATTTAAGTTCATGTCCCTAAACCTTGTGTCATGATTCTAATCTATGTGAATATGTTTTATAACTTGTTGTGAGTCATGCTTCAACCTTTGGTTGCATGGTACTGTGCTATGTGAGAGGTTTGATCAGCCGATGGTCAAACTGGCTCTATGTGAGCAGTCTAGCCGGGCCTCTTGCAGCAATCTAAGTAACCATGTGTTGACGGTCTAATCAGTGGAGTGGTCGAACCGGGCTATGTAGTCAGTAATGTAGGATGAAGGATAGCCAACTAAAGGGAGTGAATAAGGGGGTTTTAATTTCTTTTGGCTAAAACTTGGTTTTGAGCAAGTATGAACTAAAACTCATTTTGCACAATTCAAGACCTAAATAATCTAAGTCTCACTATGTGCACCAACAAGCTAAGTCTAGGCAAAATACAATGCTAGATATACAATTAAGCAATTTATCACTAGAAATGTAAATACGCTAGGTAAGAAGTAAGAGAGTAAACTATACGAAAAACACAAGAGACATTTTCTCGTGGTCTCAAAGACTTGCCAATCTTTCCTAATACACGTTGAGGGAGCTTGAACAAATATAGCCGACTCCGTGTGAGCTCTAACCTTCACAAACATGCTGGACCTCTCCACAAGCTTCTTGAAGAGATCACCAAATACAACTCCTCCAAGCCATCTTGATGGCGGTAACCACCAAGAGTAACAAGTTGATGACGCTTGCTTGAAGGTCTTCAAGTGCTACCAAGATCAAACTAATGATGTTATACACGAACACTCTCAAAAACCTGAAATGGTGAACTAAATGCTCCAGATTTGAAGAGAGGGATGAAGGGCTTGAGGTTGTATTCAATTGGGGTTCAAGACACTATTCAACGGCTACTTACTGCTCATTAAATACATCAAAACTAGCTGTTAATATAAAAATCAATCATACCACACTCACATACCTCGGTCATACTAATCAAGTGGTAGTATCGCACTTATGCTGTGGCAGTACCGTTTTTCGGAGGGGAGAAAATCTCTCAAAAATATACCTCTCTGAAAAATAGCTACAACCAACATAAAAGCGGCCATACTGCAGGTGCAGTAATACCGGACAAGTGTTGTGATTATACCTAGCGGTACTATTGGAAAGAAGGTGTGGTAGGACTGTTTTTGAAAATCTTCAAATCAGCACATCTCTGGGAAATACGTATTGGCATGTAAGACTTGGTAGTACCGATACAGCGGTACTACCACGGTGTTAATGGTGGTCATGCCAGATTCAAAGTAAAATAGAGCAGAGAAGGTAACAAAGCAAATTCAACTGCATGCATGTATTAAGATTGAGCATTGTGTCACAAGATCACCGTAAAGCTACTAGCTTTGAATCCCTTTTAATAGTACGACATATAGCCTATCAATCCGGTCTAATTCATCATACGCTAAGACCGATAAACTCTAGCAAGGGGTCCTTGGGCCATTTTATACCTCTGTCTTGAGCTATGTCAACCTATAGTCATCTTTGCATACTTTTCCATGTTCTTTTACATGATATCTTCCAAATTTAGGACTAAACCTTTTAGTCATCTTAATAAACACATTAGTCCTTTAAGCATAGTTGTCAATAATTACCAAAATTATTTTTAAGAGCCTAGATACTTTAGGTACTTTTTTTCAGAGAGCATATTTTTTTTCTGCATCTATGAGGTTTAGCCAAGCAGTCCTTTTTATTTCTCCTTGTGTAGACCCAATTTAGACCTTTTTTTTTTGTTTCTCCGTGTAGACCGAATTTTAATTTGAAATGTTGTGGCATTATATGCTGATTTGTGTCAGTGCTATCAATTGTTTTGGATTTTTTTATAACTATTTGAAATGTATGTTGAGGAGGGGTGCACGGGAGCATCCGAAGAGTAGGATGGACTGGATACGTCACCACCTTATAGTAAGGGTTTTCCTAGCTTTATACACTACCCGGGTTTTGCTGGGCACAAAGGTTATTGGAAATAGACCTATATTACTAGCCGAAATATGGTAGACCTACATTACATTACTTTAGAAATACTCTTGACCGCCCGATCAAAATTGAATAACAGTAGGCAATAGCCTATAGGGGGGGAAATCCCTCGTCACAACTCACAAGCCAACCAAGAACTTCATCAGTTAAGCAACTCCAGGGCCCAGAACTACAAGCAGTAACAGTGCCAAGTCAGTGACTGACTCGAAAGTTACAATGGCGTATGTGCATACAGCAAGCAAATTCATATATACAGGAAGGAAGATGATCCTACAAATAACCCTCACCTAACTAACCACCCCAGGACTAACCCCTGCTAATATGACACAAACATCAGCAAGCACAATACAAAATACAAGATAAGTCATATATGATACAATGCGTGCTGGCCATGGCTCTCTCTGCTCAGCGAGGATTGATGCTGGCCACGACGCCACTGAGCAGGTTACTGCCAGAGACATCGGATGACGACATGTACTGATCATTACCCCCAGAAACCATCCTCGATCCTGACGACGGTGTGCCGGTGTTGCTAGACTCCATCGCCACTGATTCTGACGCTGTGCTCCCCGTCTCCGGTGTCATTCGCCATATCGCCTCCAGCTCCCTCACCGCCTCCACCATTGATGGCCTTGAATCCGTCTCATCCCGGCAGCACCGCAGTGCTAGTGCAGCAAACTTCTCCACGCATTCTGCCGGGTACGAGCCCATCCGACTGTCAACAACCGAGAATATCATCCCAGACTGATTGGCCGCCACAACCTATGTATATTATTGGAAAGTGATAAGTACCTCAATCACAGGGCATCACAATTTAATTCTGTGCTTGCCAGCATGATTCAGATCATAAGATCACACTGCAGTTCCGATATCATAAGATTTAGATAGAAAGCCCTCATCAATTTGAATTTGGGTAGGTCACCCCTTGATTCTAATAGTAAGGTAATACCCATTTTGGTAGCAAAGCGCTGCTTTTCATGCCTGCACATACTAAGGCAGAAATTAACATTTGTCTTCTCCTATCCTCTATGGCTTTGCATTTGTAATCTGTTAAGCTTTGAATATCTCTCACAAAATGTTTGTGTGACCATTTCAATAGTGACATCACCAGCATAAGATAGCATTATCAATGATCCTACGTTCCTACTGCTAATAAGGGGGCTTGGTAGCAAAATTAATGTCAACATCTTGCTAGTAATAATTTGAGGCAAAAAAAGGTGGAATAATGCAAAAATAACTTTCGCCAACAAATCGTGTTAGGAGCTTAGATAGACATTGTATGTTATTAAGATGACTAAATCCTCTTTAGCATGAAACTGCTTCTGTTATAAGTCAAAATAAAGACCTCAAAATATAAGTACACCTCGATATTTAAGCATGCGTACTGCATAGCTCATATATTTACGTCTTCTAAAATTGATATATTTAGGTCTTCTAAAATTGACAGAGTTATGAATGAATGCTAAACAATAATAATACATGTACATGGCTCACTCCTTTGATGCGATACTAAAATAGATGTATGAATTACTAAGCACATTGTGGTCATCACTATGGTGTGATATCCATCAACATAAATATATGGTGCCAAATCAATGAGCAACTTAGGTGATGCTAGTCTCCAAGGGACTCAACAATTCAGCTTCGGCATAATGCTTGCATTTGATGTACAAAAGACTATACTTTAGCTGTTCTTTCTGTTAAGGGTATTAGTGGTATTTCCTATTATACTAGGTTTTAATCTTATGTCCCCTTTATACCCTATATATATATTGCTCATTGGGCCTCTTGAAATATACACACAATATTTATAACATAGTATCAGAACTTTAGGTTTTCTAGCCTCCAAATCCTAGCGTCTCCGCTCGTCTTTCGTTGCGCTGCCCTCGGGACGAGCATCTCCACTCCGGGGGCTGCCATCTCCTCGCTGCCCTGGTGTGGATGGCGCCACCACACCGCTCCCGGCCACTACGCCACGCCCATGCCGCCGCTCTCGTGGCCGTAGCCGCCGGATCCAGCACGCTCCTCATCGCCCTAGAGTTATTGAACGATGTTGCTACTATTCTCTGCTGCTAGTATTCCTAGCCTTTAAGTCCTTTTGTATGACAACAACCACCGCTCTCCTCTCTGAGCCGTGTGCAGATCATAGAAGTCATTATAATGCTGCTGTTTCTCTCTAAGTTGCCGCCCTGAGCTTCTAAGGTTGTCGCGCTTCTTTTGCACTGCGCTTCTGTTGCAATTCTTGTGCACTACGTCGTCACCATTTTAGGTTTCGATCTGCACCACTATGCTTCTATCTATTTCTCTTCGACTTGATTTGACAATTTTTCCAAAAGCTGCACGCTACGACGACATTATCAAAATTCGGACTTCGAATTTTTCTTATTTTAGTGTCAACCCTTTTCAAATGCAATGCTATTGTATACATCTTGTATTTGAGAGGATGTTAAAGGTATTAGTGGTATTTCCTATAGTACTAGGGTTTAGTCTTGTGCGCCCTTTGTACCCTATATATATATTTTCTATTAGGTCTCTTGAATATACACACAATATTTATAACACTTTCATGTGCATTACATATGATTTCCCAAGGAAATATAAACAAAAAATGTACACAAGGAGGGCGTTGGAATATAATAATATATACCTCTCTTACTATATTTCTTCCATGAGAAATAGGCTGCATCCCTGTCAGTAGTTCCAGAAACACAACACCGAGGCTGTACACGTCACTTTTGTCCGTCAACTTATGAGTGAGGAAATATTCCGGATCAAGATAGCCCTACAAAGAAAGGCAACGGGATGGTGACCATCAGGATGCGGTGCATTTCACTGTCTTTTAAAAAAAGCACCTTACTATTATTAGAATAAGGCAACATAGATGTTCATGCTAGTCATTTATCAATTTCTAATAGTTGCATTAAACTTGTGACTCTTGAAAAGAAGTTTCATTAAATAAATTCCTTGAGCAATCAAACAAACTTTGGAGCTGCATTCAACTAATAGTTTCGTAGTCAACTAATCAGAATGTAAGGTACATTCTGGCTGTCGTAATCCACAAAAGCTAAATTCAAACAACTTATGGATGAATTAAACACATGCATTACGGGTTACCCATGAAACACCAAGATTAGTGTGCGAATGGAATTCAGTATAGCTGCATCTGGCACTCAAAATTGATACGAATGCCACCTGATGTGGCAGATGATGCTAACTTGTGCGCAACTAGTTCTTGCAAGATATGTGATGTTTGGTATAACCTACTAACCGGGGTACCCTTTACAACAGTGGACACATGACCAGGAGCAGTCCCCTCTGTTTCCGGCACCGGAGCAAGCCGTGAGAGACCAAAATCAGCAACTTTTGCAACAAACTTTGAGTCCAATAAAATATTGCTAGCTTTGATGTCACGGTGAAATATTGGAGGGTCCGCTTCGGTGTGCAAATAGAGGATACCACGTGATGATCCCAGTGCAATTCGCAACCTCATGGGAAAATTTAGAGGCTCTTTAGCTCTAGCTGTTACACAAAACAATAGTTAGGGAAACTCGACAGAACAGAAAGGCAGCATATCAGTAGTGATATAGGAATGCCGGTGAACAGACTTAGCACGCATACAAACAAGCAAAAAGAAACTACATGCAACCAAATAGCATGGAGATTTCATTGGATTGAACCTAACTATTAAAATTTAAAACATAGATATCCAACGTTGGGTTCCTTCATATACCTCACATGATCAAATTTTTGGGTAAATGGTAGATTTTTATGTTGTAAGTGATGCTAAAGTAATATTCTAATTGAGAAATTATTGATCCAACAAAGGCATGTATCATCAAGAAAGTATGTATTATGCTAGTTAGTATGTATTCACAATGATCCACAGCAATGAAAATGCATATGTTCGTGTCTTGATATCATTTTTCAGCTGGATGTCTGAACATTGTGTGACTCTAGTTATGTTATCTTTAGCAAAAGAAAGGTTGCATATATTTGCATGGTAGATAAATAGAAGAACCTCCTAGCCCAACAGGAAACTGTGAAATAAAGTAATTCAATAAAATACGTAGACTACGCTTTTTAAGTTGTTTTTCAAAGTAATGGGTGTATGTAATAACATAACACAAACTCACAGTTTGTGATGTTTTTAGCTGTTGGCTGCAGTTAATGCTGTAAGTAAACTTTTGAGGTACAGTTTAGTGGCTACTGAAATAAAGTTCTACCTGAAAGATGATCACGAAGAGTACCATTAGGCATAAACTCATACACCAGCATCTGCAATACATGATTAACAGTATGAGTTCATATCATCATAATGTTGAACCAAACATATCAACTCAGAACAGAAGTTGATAGGCAGCAGTTCAGTTTCTGCATAAAGACTGCCCAAAAGGTGGGCTCTCAATAGCACGGTGCTAATTAACAGAACAGTATCTTATAATACCGGCATATAATACCTATCAACAAGGAAGCACTTGTGAACTAAACAATAAACAATGTATTGAACTGCTCTACTGGAAATAGGCTGATAACACATGCATTCATGTATATGTACTTCGACACACGCATGGATCACAGCAAATTGGATATCAGCTTTTCAACAGATCATTTCAAAACAAGCAAGCAATTGAATAATAAACAACATTTGATGAAATTAATGTTTCAGATACATTTTTAAAAAAGGTTGCAGGGACAACCTGCTCATCCTCTTCATCACAATAACCAAGCAAAGAAACCAGGTTTCGGTGATGCAGCCTAGACATCAATTCAATCTCTGTGAAGAACTCCTTTGAACCCTGAAGAGATCCTTGCTGTGCACGTTTTATTGCTACTATTGTTCCAACAGCCAGCACACCCCTGTATACTTTCCCATACCCTCCTTGACCAATTAGTGCTGAATCACTAAAGTCATTTGTACCATGTGACAATTCTTCAAAAGTGAAATCTTTTACGCCATCAATTTTCATCAGAATTTTTTTCGCTGCAAAAGCGGTAAAATAGTCATTGAACAGCAGAAAACTAATTTTTCACAAAAAGAAAAACTAGCTCAGATAAATAGAAACTCGTATAGTCGTATGGAAAAGACAAATTGATATGTACAATGCTGTTACTCTGTACCAAAAAAATTTCAGAAGCAAATAAAGTAACAATTCCTTTAAAGAAATAATAAAGGTGAACATCTGAAACATTATTCTGTGTGAATTCACAAAAGAGGAGAATCATCTAACAGTTTTACACCATAGAGAGTATAAATGGAGGGTTTACCAGAGTGCTTCTTTGAAGAAGAATGTCTTGAACGTCTTTTCAATATAATGAGAGTAATGAGGGATGAAAGAATTGCCGCTGTAGCAAATGCTGCCACGACTACACCAACAATGGCACCTGTACTTAGACTGGATTTTGCACGAGGTGGTAGTACTGGAAAGATAGCATGAGAAAATGTGAGTTCTCTCTCTTCAAGACTTGCTATATTTAGGAAATTTAAACTGATCTATCTGGACTTTGCAGGATACCAAAGTTCGCAAAATTTTCATAGCAATAAGTATGTGGGTATGTTTGCTGAAAAGCACCAGATGTGGTGGAAGCAAGGATAGAAATCCCGTTCCCGGAGGAAAAAACCCTAGAGAAGAACCAGGCAAAATTCGAAAGCAAAATTTGAATTTGTACTGTGTTTGAAACCGTTAATAGAAAAAACCGGACGGTTACCGTCCAAAAAACTGAAGAAAACCGCTAAAACGGGAAAAACCATTAAAAACTGGTTATAGGTAATTAACAATTGAAAATTCCTAATACATTCATAGCAAAAAGTATCAAGTCAAACACAAGAGGTCAATCAATGTAAGAATTGCAAGTAAGAATTTCTTTGGTAAATGCCAATGAATGTAATAACTCTTGGACATTTATTTGTGGATCAGATTCATTTTCTACTAAGAAGACTTACATGGCTGTCGTTTGACTCAGGAATCCCTGAGCCCAGCTTTTAGTGCTCTCTACTAACGGAATTCATTGACCATGTAAACTTTTCTCATCGAGGGTGAACTTGACTAACGGGAACAAGTTTAGGGACATGTTAAGCCAATTGAGAAGTTGAGGGTGCAAGTTTAGGGACATGTTAAGCCAATTGAGAAGTTGAGGGTGTTAAGTGAAACTTCTTTGCAAGTTCAGAGACCTGAAATGAAGTTTACTTTTTTTAAAAAAGTAAGGACAGGTGTGCAACAGTAATATGTTTATTTGGATTGATGTGGTACATAATACACATTTCCTTTGAAGAGAACTGTTTAGTAAGGGCCTTAGTAAGTTTGTGTGAACACGAACAAACACTTCCATACGTCAATACTGGAAATGAGGGGAGATTTACAAAATGTCAATTGCATGCCATCTCCATTCGAGTAAACAACATGTGGTCCAACTTAGCCTCCATCCATCTTTACTCACAGAAAGATCATTTGTATATGCTGGCTTTAAAGTAGGACCAAATTGAGCCCGAAGCAGTGGCGGGTCCATGTGTAACCTGTAGGGCTGTTTTCAGAAACTTGAAATTGAACAAAATATTATTTCTTATGTGTCGCTCCGCCCCCGCCTCTGCTCCTCCCGGCGCCCCAACCCACACCAGCCCCACGCCGGCGGCCGTCCAGGCGCCGGCGGCCACCTTCAAGGCCTCCCCGCGGCCTCCTTCCTCTCCCCTCCGGGCGCTCGGCTCCTCCTCTCCCTTGTCCCCCAGCGCCCGCCCATTCGTTCCGTCCGGTCGTTCCAAAGAGCAGAGGTGGAGCGACTCCAGCCCTTCCTCCCTCTCCGGCGGGGCGGACTCGTCGCCAGCTCCTCATGCTTCCTACCGGGATGCCTTGCTCTCGGCGGAGGCATCCGCGGTGCAGCCAGAGCCTGCCGCGAAGCCGTCTCTCCTTGCGAGAGTGGTGCTGCAGAAGGGCGCAGCCCTCTCCTCGCCGGGGAAACCTGTGCCTGATGAGGAGGGCTTCCTGCGAGTAGAAGGACGGAGTGCTCGCCGCCGGCGCATCCTGGCTTCACACCACCCCCGTCGACCGGTCCCTGAGGATCTCCGGGGTCGGTGTTTCAATTGCCTGTCTCCCTCGCATCGGGCTGCTGTCTGTCGCCGGCGGACTCGCTGCTTCCGGTGTCGTGCGCCGGGCCATCGCTCCTTCGAGTGTCGCCGGAGCGTTCCGGCCAAGCTGGCTCATGCCCCTCCGAGGAGAGTGTCGGTGTGGCGGCGGATCTCTCCCCCGGCCGCGCCTGATGCTGTCCCGTCCGAGGCGCCCCTTGCGGTCATGGCCGGCGAAGGGGCTCAGGTCGAGAGCTGCATCGTGCCGCCTCGCCGCCGCATTCGCCGTAGGAGGCGCCGTGCCAAGGGCAATGGGGCGGCGCCGTCTCCTCCAGGGACCGGCGTGGAGCCCCCAGCCCCTGCCCCGGCGGAGGCCTCAAGTGCGGTGGTTCCTTCCTCACAGGCAGCCAGGCCGGGTCGGCGAGTCTGCGTCCTAGACCGCTCGGATAGTATCGCCCGCGCTGAGACGGACCTCCGCAAGGCGCTGTTCGTCTCGGTGATCGGCACTCGCCCGGCGGTTTCTGCTGATGAGGTGCTGGAGGAGACGGCCCGTGCGTTTGACCTCGACATCCGCACGATGGCCCTTCTCCGGGCCGAGCCGGAAGATTTCCTTCTCATCCTCCAAGACGAGGCGACGGCGGTTCGTGTGCTCAATGGTGGACGACCTCTTCTTGGCCCGAGCTTCAGCCTGAAGTTCAGGCGATGGACTCGGCTAGTTAACGCCTCCAGTGCTTCCCTGCCGAACCTCGTCGACGTCGAGCTTCGTGGTATCCCGGCCCATGCCTGGGAGTTAGCCACGGCCGAACACCTCCTCAACGACGCTTGCTGGATCCGCTCCCTACACCCGGACACCATTGCCCGGCGAGACCTTACGTCTTTCCGGCTCACTGCATGGTGCACTCAGCCTGAGCTCCTTTCCGTCGCCATCGACCTGCATATTGTGGAGCCACCTGCCGCCGCTGAGGAGCAACCGCCGGCGAAGCGATCCCTTGTTTACCCTATCGAAGCTACGGTGACCGCGGTGACGCTCCCAGCGGCGGACACCTCTGCTGCCCCCCCTCCGGAGCGCGATGACTCTGATCGGAGCTGTAGGCGCCGCCGGCGTTCAGTTCTCTCGCCGGGACCTTCCTCACCGGCGCCGGCGGCGGCGGCGGAGCCACGAAGTGGAGCGCCTAGGCTCTCAGTGCACGATCGCCTCGGGCCCGTTCCATTCGCCGAGCACCACGTGGATGCCTCTGGGGCCGGCCCCCCCACCCGGACGCAACCAGCGGTGCAGCTCGCCGCCCAACGCGTTGCGGCCCCCTCGGGACTGAAGACTGCTGTTGATGGCAAGGCGGTCGTTGCTAGTTCCCAGGCGACAAGGAAATCCAGAGAAGCTGCCATCACTGTGGACCGTTGCTGCATGGGCGTGGAGCACGAGGGGGATATCGTCGCTACTTCCCCGGATGCAGCGTCGATTCCTCTGACCTCAGCGACAGATGAGCCTTCAGGTGGGCCGGCTCTCCCGTCTGGGGCAAACGGCTTTGGGCCGTGTTTGGAGGCCCATCCAGACTCCCAGGTGGCCGCAACCGCATCTGGTTTGTCTTCAGACCCACACCTAGACGCCCCAGTTTGTGATTCGGAGGAATTGAAGGTCGCCCGTCCCGGGCCAGTCGACGCTCCCGCACTTCCAGCGGTGACTGATGTCCTTGGCCGGGACGCTCCTGAGGTGGCCTCTCCGACGCGACCTGCAGGCACCCCGGCAAGACTCCCAGCAATGGCACTGGGTGAGGCCTCCTCGGCGGCGATAGCCTCCCCGGTACCAGGCGAGGTTTCCCTGGCATGCTCCCCTGCGCCCCTGGCTGCATGCTCCCCTGCGCCCCTGGCTGTGTCTCCCTCTCGACCTGCCGCGCCCAGGTCTGGGAGGCGAACGCCGGCAAGGCGAGGCGCGGGGTTGCTGCTGGTCTACTCGCGGCGGCAAGCTCGTACACGAGCTCAAGTTGTGGCTGAAAGCTCTCCGCCCAGAACCGACGATCGTCGAAGCTTCATTTCAAGCATCACCAAAAAGACGGTGGCTGTGGCAATCCCCCCACCAATCCGCAAGCAAAGGAGGAAGATAGTGCCTGCTGGTATCACCCCCCGTCGTAGCAGAAGAATTGCTGGTGCGAGCGTGGAGACGACCCGGCAGCCCCTCAACCCGCAGAAGAAGACAGTGATGAGATCACTTGGGCTTGTCAATGACAAGGGGCCATTCAACCAGAAGGCTCTTGATGACTATGCAAAAGTTTTCAGCCAACCCCTCACTCAAGCTCACATCCAGGCCCTAGCGGCCTTGTTTGGTTGGGCGCCGGCGGATGTTTTGGCTGTATCGTCGGAAGGTTTATCTTCCGCTCTGTGACTGTAGGTGCAGTCCTTGTGTGTGTTGGGTCGTTATGTTTTTGGTAGCAGATGGATCCAGTGAATATTTTGGTGTGGAATGTTCGTGGTCTCAACTCGGTTGCGCGCCAAAACTCCGTCCGCGTTCTGGTTGATTCCACGAAAGCTGATCTAGTGTGCCTCCAAGAGACAAAAATGGAGATCTTTGGTCAGAGGTTGCTCCTCCCCATGCTGGGATCTAGTTTCTCAAACTATATCTATCTCCCGTCTGCTGGAGCTAGTGGGGGTATTTTGATGTGTTGGAAAGATAGAATTGGAGCAGCTTTAGCCACACGGGTGGACGCTTTCTCTGTTTCGGTACAGTTTGCTTCGGTCGATGGAACACCTTGGTGGATGACATGCGTGTATGGACCTCAAAGCACAGCGGACAAGCTGCTCTTTCTCCAAGAACTACGGGATATCAGAGCCCAATGCATGGGTCCGTGGATGGTTGCTGGAGATTTTAATCTCATATATCGGGAACAAGATAAGAACAACTCCAACGTCAATAGGGCCATGATGGGCAGGTTCAGAAGATGTTTAGATGACACAGCGCTGAAAGAGATCCCCCTATGTGGTCGAAAGTTCACTTGGTCCAATGAGCAAGACCCCCCCACCTTGGTAAAACTCGATCGAGTATTTTGCTCTTCGGATTGGGAGGAAAAATTTCCTCGATGCTTGCTGCAAAGTGCTGCGACAGAAGACTCGGATCATTGTCCTTTGTTGCTGGGTTTGAATGTTCTTCACCTTGGTAAGAGGAGATTTCATTTTGAAGCGTTCTGGCCGTCCATTGAGGGTTTTTCGGAGGAAGTGGCTGCAGCTTGGGGCTCCGTACTAGCAACGCCTTGCCCGTTAGAGACTATCGCTCTCAAATACAGGGCTCTCACTCGCGCCCTTCAAAGCTGGAGTCAAAGGAGAGTTGGACACATTAAGTCGCAGCTTCTTTTAGCCAAAGAAATTGTCCACCAACTTGAGATTGCCCAAGATTCTCGACAGCTATCCAGCGACGAAGCCAATCTTCGTTGTAAGTTAAAAAAGCATGGCCTTGCCTTATCATCACTGCTGCGTGCTGTCGCAAGAGTACGATCTCGTATTGACTGGCTAAGAGATGGGGACGCCAACACGGCTTTCTTCCACCTCCACGCCCGGCACCGGAAGAGAAAGAATTTCATTCCTAAACTTGTGGTGAATGGCAATATCCTCACAAGACAAGAAGACAAGGAGCAGGCAGCTTTTGATTTTTACAACAATTTGCTAGGAACCGCTGAACAGCGTGACATCTCAATTGACCTTGATCAGTTGGAGCTGCCGCCTCAGGACCTCCAGGAGTTAGATGCCTTCTTTACTGAAGAAGAGGTGTGGGAAATGATCAAAGGCATGCCTTCCGACAAAGCCCCCGGCCCGGACGGTTTTACAGGCCGTTTTTATAAGAGTTGTTGGCCCATCATCAAATCCGATATTATGGCGGCTCTAATTGCAGTTCAGTGTGGCAATATTCAGAACTTGTGGATGCTCAACTCGGCGTTTCTCACCCTCATTCCAAAAAGAGAGGGAGCAGAGCAAGTCAAGGACTTTCGGCCCATTAGCTTGATTCACAGCTTTGCTAAGTTGGTAACCAAGATTCTGGCCAATCGGCTGGCCCGTAAACTTCATGGTTTGGTGGCTAACAATCAAAGCGCTTTTGTCAAGGGAAGATGTATACAAGACAACTTTATGTTGGTGCAGCAGACTGCCCGGTTTTTTCACCAACAAAAGCTCCCTCGCATTCTTCTCAAGCTGGATATAACGAAGGCTTTTGACTCTGTGTCATGGCCTTTTTTGTTGGAGGTGTTACGGCATCATGGTTTTGGAGATAGATGGTGCAGTATCATCAGCGGCTTGCTTTTCTCCTCTTCCACGAAGATTCTTCTTAATGGCTCACCAGGACAGGAGATTCAACACCAACGGGGATTGCGACAAGGTGACCCGCTGTCTCCTTTGTTGTTCATATTGGTCATGGATGTCCTTAATGCGATTTTGCAAAAGGCCAATGGCATGGGGCTGCTTCAACCCTTAGCACGACATCCCCTCCATCATCGGGTTTCCCTCTACGCGGATGACGTGGTCATGTTCCTCCATCCGGCTGCTACAGATATTGATCTTGTCGTGGATATCTTACGGGTGTTTGGCGCAGCTACGGGGCTGAAAACAAACATTCAAAAGAGCAGCGTCACCCCAATTCGCTACTCCACCGAGGATTTGGATCTAGTGCAGCAACGGATCCCGTGCGAGGTTCTTGAGTTTCCTTGCAAATATCTTGGTTTACCTTTATCAGTCAAGAAGCTGACGAGAGCCCATGTCCAGCCTATCGTGGATCGTCTCGCAAATCAACTGCCGGGATGGAAAGCAGACCTTATGAATAGGGCTGGACGAACTGTACAGGTTAGATTTGTCATGACCTCCATGATTATCTACCTGGCGATGGCGATGGACCTACCACCTTGGGCGTTGAAGGCCATGGATAAGATCCGTAGAGGGTTCCTTTGGCGAGGAAGGAAAGATGCAAAAGGGGGACACTGTTTGCTGGCTTGGCCGAAAGTAACTCGGCCACTAGAACTCGGGGGTCTGGGGATTCATGATCTGAAATCATTATGCTGGGCACTTCGGATGAGATGGTTATGGTTAGAAAGAACTCAGCCGGACAAACCATGGGCTGCCTTCCCTATTCAAGTGCAGGAGCCAGTGAAAGCTCTCTTTGCCGCTGCCTTGATCACAATTGTGGGTGATGGAAATACCACTCTGTTCTGGACCGACAATTGGCTCCATGGCTCGTCCGTTGCTGTCCTAGCCCCTCACATTTTCGCCCTGGTCCCGAAACGGCTACGGAGTCGACGTAAAGTTAGTGAAGCGTTGCATGAGCTTCATTGGACTCACGACATCCGGGGTGCTCTCAGTGTCGCTACTCTTGCTGAGTTCATAGGAATCGTGGACCTGCTGGAGGAAGTGCAGCTAATGTCGGGCGTCCCGGACAAGCATCAATGGAGATTCTCAGCTTCTGGACAGTATTCGTCGAAATCGGCTTATGAGACCTTCTTCATTGGAGCAGTACATTTTGAACCATGGGAACTCATCTGGAAGAGCTGGGCGCCTAGGAAATGCCAATTCTTTATCTGGTTGGCGGTTCACAAGCGTTGCTGGACGGCGGACAGACTAGCGAGAAGAGGGCTACCTCACCCAAGCTGCTGTGTGCTCTGCGATCAAGTCGAGGAGGACATCCAGCACATCCTCATCAGTTGTGTTTTCGCTAAGCAAGTGTGGTTTCAATTGCTCAGTAAAGTGGGACTCTCAGTCCTGTCCCCTCAAGCTGCGGACACTTCATTTGAGGATTGGTGGATCAAGATAGACAAGCTGGTTCCTAAAATCTTCAAAAGGGAATCAATTCTCTGATTATTTTGGGCGCATGGATGATCTGGAAGCAGCGAAACGATTGTGTCTTCAACGGGGCGACGCCAAGCGTGCAGAGGATCCTAGCACACATCGAAGAGGAAGCACATCTGTGGCGTTTAGCTGGAGCAAGGGAGCTTGCTCGGCTCCCCGTAGCAATCGGTTAAAGCTCACCGCCGTTGTTAGTGTGTAGTGCTTGGTCGTGTTTTGTTCTATCAGGCGCGTTTGTATCTGAAAGTTAAGGGGTGTGTTTGGTGTGCGTGTTGTACTTTGCTTTCTCCTCTTCTTAATGAAATGATATGCAGTTCTCCTGCATATTCGAGAAAAAAAAACCTGTAGGGCTGACTGACCCCACAGTTTTTTCAAAATGACCCTATTTATATTAATATTTGTCCCTGAATTGCAAGGTTTTCTTACCAAAGCGTAGTAGTTAACGAGGAGTAGAGGAGATAGTGACCCTTTATTATTATCTATATCATTTTCCATAACTTGCTCACTTTCACTAAGACACATCAGCTATTGTTCACATACTTGTTCTCAGTTCTCAGTTACTGGCAAGATGCAAGCTTTACTACCACAAGTATTCTAATCCTAGTGAAATCCAAAACTATGCTAAAAGTCATATATCGATTATTTGAAACTAGGAAATGCACTGGTCCAAACCTCTAGAAACCAGATAAAAGTCAAGACAAAAATCGAAATGAAAATATGGAGTCAAGATAGCATAGCATACTGTTGTTGTACCACCCTTGGTCGAAGTTGATAAGCTCATAGGGCCCAAATATATCAGAGTCCCGAATCAGCCAGCCTGTGAACATACCTTTGAGTCTTAACACCTCACTTTTATTAAAATTGGCAGTGTTATTTGGAAATAGTTTCAGGTACATCCTCAGCCTTGGGCCTTCTTCCCAAATAAAAGTGGAAACTTCTAATTGGTACAAGGACAATGAAAGCCCAGATGATAAATACTGCTGAAATTGGACTTCATACGGAACAAAATCCCAAAATCCTGGACTCTTCAGCCGGTAATCAACATAAAGTGGGATAGCACATAAGCATGGTATGGGTGACATTGGTATGTTTTCATACGGAAGGTCCGTAGAGCATGGCTGGCAAATTGTACTATTATTTGCGGAACCTCCACGCACAACAACTGGAGTTGATTGACAATATTGAGAAATATTTAGTTGATTTTGAGATGTGCATACTGGGTTTCCAGATAACCTAAACATGGCATGTTAAGAAATATAAGGTACTGGCAAATAGATCTGCAAGATGTAAAAGCTCCAACAGCAAGTGTTACAGTATATGCTCTCCGGTTTCTTATGTGAATGACATTTTTTCAAATTAACCTTAGTAAAAGTAGCAATTAAATGTTTCGTTAGGATGACCAAAGCAGCTACAGCCTACATCATGATACCAATCATACCATTGATATGCCAAAACTTAAAAGTCATCGCACCACCCCTGTTTTGGGAAGAATTACAGTAGGAAAGGCCCTGCTCCCACTGTAAAAATATATATAAAAGGGAATATATACAAAAGGTTCAATAAAGGGAAAAAAAGAAAAGAAAGGAGAGCCAGAAGGGCAAAAATTAGAGTACACCTATGCTACTCACTGTAATATCGTTTCTCAGCCTTTACCAATTAGCAATAGAAGAAACAAATCTCCCAAAAAAAATATGACACCAAAGGCTTAAATGGACATGTCTCTATTAAAAATCATGTTTTATTTTTCTCAAATGAATGATACACCATCAGATCACCAGATCGTAAAATAAAAACAGGTGACCGGGACAATGAATCTTTTCTTCAATAAGCACATGAGATAGTCTGACTGTGATATCCCAAGTGTTGGCAACTTGGCACATCTCTATCAATTCACCTATCCAGAATTCATATTTCATGTACACACCAGGTTACTGACCAATTTTTGCCACGAAACAGCATGGTGTTTTCTCCCATGAAAGAAGGCTCAAGGTAGCCATATGGCCTATATCTCAGTTGTTTGGGCTGATCTTTCAAAGCATGACTATACCTAATAGGCTGTAGCCTTTATGAACATTGCATGCAGGAGCTATTCTTTGCGGCTTCTAAAAACAGCTTTTGCTACAATACCTAACTTTCAAACGGAGTATTTTCTCAAGACTGAATCTACAAGTTAATTGTAGTACACGTTAAAAGTCCAACATCTGTACTAACTAAAATTGTAGTTACAATATGTAAAAGTGCAAAGTAGCGGCTGATAGAAGCAGCTCACAGAAACTGATGCGTTCGTATTGGCTTTGATTTCTAGAAGCATAAGTCAGAAGCCAAAACCAATATGCACGGATCCTAAGCCAGCATCACAGAAGTGCTACAAACCAACCAAGGCATGGTTCCAGTGTAAGCTACTTCTATCAGCCGCTATTTTGCACTTTTACATATTGTAACGTATTTTATATTTTATTATGTCACAATTCTGTAAGTCTTGTAGTGGTCTGAATGTTATAGTGTCTTTTATTGCACCGTTTTTCTTACATAATGTACTACTATTCATTAACCACTATTATTCATTAGCCGCTTCTATCAGTCACTATTATTTATCAGCTACTACTATTCATCAACCATCAGCAAAAACCAATACGAATAGACTCTTAGAAGTGTCAGTTCTTGTCAGGGTTCGGAAAACCGGCGGTTACCGGCCGGTAACCGCCGGTAACCGGAAATCCCGCCCAGCTCCGGTAGCGGTAAAACCGGCCGGATTTTATCAAATGGAAATTTGAATTTGTATGCCATGTATGGTTGGTTCTTTGAGTATTTTGAAGGGTTGGGCAGAATTTAAAGCGCATGCATGCAGAACACTAAGAGTTTAGTAGGTTTTCCGGTTTTTAAAGCGCATGCAAAGTAGCAATACGGGATACTAAGGGCATCTCCAATGGTTATAGCTAGTAACTAACTATAAGACTTCCACATCATCTATATAGTACACACTAAAGTTAGCATTCTAAAGAACTATCTATAAAGATAGCTATTTGATGCTTACATGCACACACAGAATTTATGAAGGCTGCCTCGTTTGTCGCTATAGACTATCTCTAGAGCTGTAGAGAGCTGCGTTCTCTTTCTTCATTTAATATCTTCCACGTAGGACAGTTGATGACATGGACTCTCTTGTAGAGAGCTGCTATAGACCCATTGCAGATGCTCTAAGAGGTACATGCAGAATTTAAAGCGCATGCATGCAGAACACTAAGAGGCATGCGGTAAACTAGGTATATGCAGAATTTAAAGCACATGCATGCAGAACACTAAGAGTTTAGCAGGTTTTTCGGTTTTTAAAGCGCATGCAAAGTAACAATACGGGATACTAAGAGGTACATGCAGAATTTAAAGCGCATGCATGCAGAACACTAAGAGGCATGCGGTAAACTAGGTAGATGCAGAATTTAAAGCGCATGCATGCAGAACACTTAGAGTTTAGTAGGTTTTCCGGTTTTTAAAGCGCATGCAAAGTAGCAATACGGGATACTAAGAGGTACATGCAGAATTTAAAGCGCATGCATGCAGGTTTTGCGGTTTTTAGCAGTTTCTCCGGTTTTTTTGGGCAGTAACCGTCCGGTTTTTCCGGTTACCGGTTTTAAATTCAAATTTCAAAACTTGAAATTTGACCGAGTTTTTCCCGGTTTTTCCGGTTACCGGCCCCCCCGCCGGGATTTAGGCCGGTACCGGTTTTCCGAACCCTGGTTCTTGTTATCCATATAGTCCTCTTGAACATTTGTCCAATTTCACTTTCCTCATGGTGGGGTCACATTGGGAAAGAAAATTGGAAGACAAACCAGGAGGATGATTTCTTGGTTGGTTGCATCCAAGGAATTGCCCAAATGAATTTAATTAAATAAGCAATGTTTGAAATAATTTCACATATAGAAAAATACCGATACCCAGTATTCTGAGATGAACAAATCAAGGTTTGTGGCAACAAGCTAGTCTACTTACATGCTCACATTTTCAAACAAGAAAGGTGTTGCAGATATTCTTGCTAGACAGTATGTGCAAGTTAGACTGTTATTCAAGCTACAGTACAAAAAGTTTGGTCCATATGATTTTTGTTTTTTGGTAAACAAAGATCGTCAAACCAATCCCTGAATGTCAACATGGCATCTTTATAATAGTAAACGTAAGTCAAGATTTTCTAAATTATAATTATCAAGGAAATTATTGAATAGAAATCCATACAGGATAGTAACATTAGCTGGAGGTAAAAGAGGATTTGATAGACTGGTGAGAGAATTGTTCTGCAAATCCCTGCAAAATATTTAACAGAGAATTAGACTATCAGTCCTAAAGAAAAAGAAATAGATTATCAACCGACTCGACTCGTTCTCAAAAAAGTGAAAAGAAGTGTGGATTATGAAGGTTACAATATAAGACTTCTATTTCCTTTGAAATCAATATTTTGCCAGACATCAGATGGAACAGAACCACCCAAGTTGTTATTGTCCAATGACCTGAACAAGACAAAAATTCACGTCAGTCTGATTCAACTGATCATTTCAGAGCATTACTATCATGCAGATTGTTTAAGATAGAAACTTGCTCGTTGAAAAATAATGCTCGCTTCTGTCATGGCATGGGCCTCATAGAAGGTACTCTAGCACATGGTTACTGTTCACATGAGAAGGCCCAAGGCAAGATTACAGCCTCATTCCAAACAGCGATGACTTCTAGCTTCTGGCTTCCAAAAGCCAAAAAGCCATTCGAAACGTGTTAGCTTCTTAACGCATATTTTTACCCTTTTTTCTTTTTTTCCTTTGCATTATCCGTGGATATATATAATGGTGTTTTTCATTTTTCCTATTTTTCCTTCATTTTCCTTTAATTGAGTACGTTAGAAAAGTTAACAACCACTACAATGTTGTTTCAGCCAACAGTCGCAACTGTTTGGAACAGAGTCTAGAAGGCTTGGTTGTTACTTGTTAGGTATCTTATCTGTTAGTTAACAGTGAGGAAGCTTATCTGTTAGATTGATGTTACACATATATGAGGAGGCATATTGTAATTGTTACTATTGATCAATAATGAAGTAAAAGCCTTCCCCCTCTAAAGTTCTTCTCCTTTCTCTATAGAGATATATCCCCTATCCCAAGGCTTCTTCTACGATCTAAGTAACATAACAGTTGCAAACATTAAAACATAATAGCAATAAGAAGATAAAAACATACTTACAATCTTTGGAGATTAGGAAGGCCGGAGAAAGTTCTAGGAATGGAACCATTAAGATGATTGTGGGAAAGATCTCTGCACAAAATTGCATAAGTGAGCATAAACTGAAAATAACAGCCTGTGCAACTAGAATGATAAAAATGATAGTTTCTGTAAATGCTTAGTAAAATGAACAAAATGACATAAGTTGTCTGCGAGGGCTCTCTCTTTTTATACATCGTAGTTATGTTGCTCGCTAGTTGGCCAGATGGTATGGGACCCCTCAACTGATTCCAACTAAGATCCCTGAAACACCAATAAGACAAAGATCCAAGTGATAGCTGTCAAATTCTGCTAAATACCATGTGTAAGAAACATTTTGCTAATAACAAAAAGGTCATTTGTTGTTCCCTAGAAGGTGAAGCTGCAGTATAGAATTCTACACATCGTAACCGAAGTAAAGCCGGGGGAGTTCCTGCGCGCGCGCGGTGTCCACGTCGCCCCCTCGCTCCCCCCGGCCGGCGCGTGGCGGCCGTTTTCGCGTACGGCCGGGGGAGGCAATTCCCTCCGGTTTTCTGAAAATTGCGTAAAGGTCCTTTTTTCTCGCGGATAGGTCCTTGCAAGTTTTTTCTTTGGAAAAATTTTTGGATTGCGCCCGGCGGGTTTCCGAAATTGCGTATAGGTCCTTATTTACTTACGTACAGGTCCTTGCAGGTCCTCGATTTTTTCCAAAAAAATCCTTTTGTTTTTCCGAAATTGCACACGGGTCCTCGATTTTTTTATGAATCTGCCTGCGAATTGTCGTCTCTTTTGCTTCGATCCACACGGTGGCTGGCGTGGCGTGGCGCCACGCCTACGTGGCTAGTACAAGTAGCCAAGCTGGGGTATTCCACTGACATCAGGAACAGATCCTTCCAAGCTGCAGTTCCTCAAACTCCTGATGGAGACAATATCAATTAGATTAATCTTTAACTGTCATAAATACTCTAAGAGAAAAACAGAGAAGTCTGAATTAAACTTGCATGCCCGCAATACATTACAACTTTATGCCTTAATTTGCACGGCATTTCAAAAGGCAACCCTCCTGAGATGCCATCCACTTTGGGTAAAGAAGTGCACATATTTTTGGGATGTGTATGATGAAGACTTCAATGGAGCATTACAGTACCCAAAATTTCGCTAACAATATGTTGCCATCAATTAATAATAATGACTTGACGCATTTCTAAAGTAGATAAAAGTTTGGTTATATCCTCATCTTTTTGTGCAATATAGCTGGCTTCCTTTTGTGTAGATTGAACTGGCAATTTAAAAAAAAACTATAAATTTAGCATGTGATTTTTGCCATGATGTGTACATTCATACAGGGGTTGCTGCTGCAACTTATTTAAATATGACCATGATTTTGTATTTCTGTGGGTTATGGATAAGCTAGGTTACCAAATTTTAGCAGTGTCATGTGTCAATGGTAGTAGTGTAGTTCATGTATAGACTAGGGGTAGTTGTGGTATTGCAGTCTAGTCTAGGGTTTAGTCTCTTGTACTCTTTATATATGCCCATCGGGCTCTTGCAATACAACTAACAATTGGGCCTCCATTTCTGCGAAAACTTTCGTCATTGATTTAAAATTCATTTAGGCGTTGTGTCTTTTGACCTTTTGGCTTTAGCCTCGCCTTTTTGGTGAGGTTTGTACGAGTCTTCTTAGACTCCTTTGTTCTTCTTCTTAATATATTGATGCGCAGTTCTCCTGCGCGTTCGAGAAAAAAACACTGAGTTAAGAATGCAGAGGGTTAAAACATACTTACAGTTTAAGAAGTGTGGTGATATTGCCATAAGATGAAGGAATTGAACTTCCCGAGAAATTATTATTGTCTAGCTGACTGGAATCATTTGAAAAGATGTAGTCAGACGGATAGTGAATGTATACATTTCTAAAATGTGACATTTCAAAGATGTATAGGAAAAAAAGTGAAGAAAATAAACTGAAAGCTACTCAGGTTGCTATGGATTCAATGCATGACGTGCTTTGCTTCTTTCCATGGATTATTCCTGGTAGAGAATAAGTAGAAAAGCCCAAAAAGTTTAACAGCAATACTATTTTTCAATTTCCAATAGCATATCAGCTTGAGGTATGGATCAATAGCTTCTAGTGGTTTACTATTGGCAAGAAACAACACCCTAGAGATCGGGATAAACCAGATTTAAACCTAAACAAGTTCGTTCTCAGTATTATGATTGAAAAAGGTATCACAAGAAACACACACCAGCAACTACGTTTCAGTAAAGGAGACAAGTGGAGCAGAGATTGTTTGTTTATGTTGCTCCCAAACTTGTAGGTAAACACCAGTTAAAATTCAGTCAAGCTAAGAAACAACAAATATAGAGGAACTACTTCTTGTGAATTTCATGCAATACTAAGACAAATTTAATCCAATTCCTGATCAAAGATTGATATCCAATTCCAACCCAACCAAATTAACCAAAAAGTGAATATTTTTCAAACTACTGCAAGATAGAAGCTTCCGTACATGATGAGCAGTTTTGGTAACTTTGATAATTCTGGAGGAAGATAGCCTGACAAGTTATTGTTATCCAACAATCTGCAAATGAATTATGTTGTCAGTAAAGTATAAATAAAGAACAATATTGTGGTAGCTGCAGTGGTCCCGTACTTACAGGTGAACAAGTGAAGGTAATCTGGATAATTCAGGTGGAATTTGACCACTCAACGAATTGTTGTTCATGTGACTGGATAACAATTGAAAACCCATTAAGGTAAGGATAACTATTCCTCATTAACAGAGATGCAAAACCATATTCTACTCACAAGTGTTTGGTTTTGTTCAGGTAAGCAAATGATTTAGGTATGGGCCCAGATATGTGGTTCTGATCGATCTGAATCCTGTCAAGGTTAGGAAGGAAGCCAATCTCCTCTGGTAAAGAGCCAGTCAACTGGTTCCCATTTAGGAGCCTGCAAATATAGACAATGGACACCTTGTTACAAGAGCAGAAACAACTGTATGAAAGCAACAAGAAATCGCACAGCCCATTCTGGCCTCCAGAGGATATGACAACAATGACACCCCTACCAACAATTTATCTCAGAGAAACAACTTTTTATTTAAAAAACTGCTATATTATGAAGGACATGTTAAAATGGAAAACAGAAATACAAAGTATCATAGTGCAGACTATATTTAGTTAATTACAGCTGTATAGTAAATAACTAAGTTGAACTACCATATCAAGAAAGAGGATATGATGGAAACTGAACCATGTTATTGACCAAATTTCTAATCATTGAGGCAGATTTCGACTTACAATAGTTTCAGAGAAGTGATGTTGCCAACCTCCTTAGGTATGCTCCCACCAATTGAATTCCACATAAAATCCCTTCAAAGGAAAAAAAAAATAAGTACTCAGTCCCCCTTGGGTATGTAGGATTAAAGGAATGGGTAATCCACATGACCATGTCGCAACTTAAGGCTAACTCAGTAACTAATTAGCCAGCTCAAATCATTCCACTTACATTATTTGCATGTGAGAAAGCTGACCAAGCTCAGGAGCTAAAGTTCCAGATAAATTCAACTGTAGTAGCTGCCTGTAATCACATATATGTTATAGATATAAATACTTTAATAGCCATGGTATCTGCAAATGCATGGAATATCTCATCAAGTGAAACATATTTTGCTAAAGTGCCACAGCAACTAGATTCACTTGAAAAAAATAAGCATGAGATTTTCAGACGGAAAATGCCCCAAGTCTTGCCTAACCCCCCCCCCCCCCCCCCAAGTCTTGTCTAAACACACTTTGGATCCTTTTTATTGCATTAATAGCTCCATCAAAGCTTCCAATACTTCAAATAATATGGTTTATTTTGCAAGAATGGCAAAACAAACGTGATGAACGCTGGAACATTTTCTGCTTTCAAAAAAGAGAAGATGTCAACAGCTGTGAATAAGTGTTAGATCAGATTTTGCAAAAGAAAATGACAACAAATTCAAAGATGCAAACTTGATCTATTAAGTTATGAAAGTCAACAAAATTGTATGTAAAACCAAGTTCAAGTTGTCCAATTCATCACCAAAAGCAAGTCATAACAGAAGCACAGTAGTGTGGAATGTATGATAAGCACATGATTGACAAGGAGATCACTTATGCTCATACAATTCCTGTACGTGCAAGTATCCATCGCTTGATGTTGCATTGTAGCAGATAACATGGGACCAATTTCCCATGCATGGATCTCCACGGTTCCAGCTGTTAAGACGTTCCTGTGAATCTATCAAGCTGCCTTTGATAGCTTTCAGGGCATCAACTGCAGACCAGATGAACCAATTAATTGTACATCTAGTTAGCTTCATAATGTAAGCAGAAGAAATTAACAAGCCTAAAAATATAGAACTAAGAATATGCAGCATTCCTGACTTTTGCCCTCCTATGCATCTCTCCTCGAGCGAGGGTCATGCTTACGAGGCAAAAGGTAAAATGAACATGAATGAATATGTAGAGATCAAACAAAAATAAGAGGTCTGGAGTCAAAGTGCAGTGATTAAGATGGATTTTACCTTCCCATGGTGCCGTGACCTGTGCAGTTGTTGGTTGCACATTGGCAAAAGATAACGTGAAGATAATGGAGCAAAGATAGAATAGTCGGGACCGTAGCATGACGCCGTTGTACAGAAAATTTGCCCAATTTGGTCAGAATATTCAGAGTTCACCGGTGCAGGCTCTCTGTGATAGCGGAGTCCATTCCCTGAAAGAGGGCAACAGTAACATGTCCAGATCCAAAACTACACAAAGGAAAATCTAAAGCCTGTGATGCACCCGATTTCTGGTCAAATTTCTCAGCAAAGTAACAAAGTTGTGAGTGCGAAAAAGAACCTTATACTAATCATAAATTGTTGAACTATGCCAATTAATGGACACAATGCACACCCATTAAGAAGGAGGCACTACTGCTGCATCCCTTGCGATGATGATACCATAGCACAATAGCATGAACGAAGGGAATAAAGGAAACAAGCATGGCATGGCATGGTACTATGTTGTGGAAGAACATGCGTGCAGGAATTGAATGAAACGGAATGAATTCGTGTGTACTAATTGATTACAACATGGTGGAAGGAACAAATCGATCATCGATGGATATAAGCATGCAAATTAAAAAGGGAAGAAAGCTGAACTCACCAGGTAGCAAGCAGGACAGAGCAAGTTAGCAGCAAACTAAGCAGAGGAACCGATCCGCAGATGATGGAGTAGAAAGGACGGAGAGTGACGGAGGCAGCAATCGTGGAATGGAGCGCAAGGAGTAATAAAAAAAATATGAGTGCTACTAGTCGAGTAGGTAATTAAGGTGAGCATTAGTTAGTAATATTGTAATGGGAATCATGGGGTGTACCATTTCTTTCTTCTTCCAAGTTCCAACTGCTCCTCCATTTCTTTCTTTCTTTCCGTCTGCTGCTTTACCATTTCCCTTTCCTTTCCTCGTTCAGCAACTGCCCCCTTCTTCCGCGATCGAGAAGAATTTCGATCTCAATCGTAAACAATTCATCCATTCACCAGCAGCAGCATTTAAGAAAGGCAGTGAGAAATTGGCAATGGAAAACAAGATTGGAACGGGTCGTGGTTGGTGGTGGTGGACATGGTTGGCGACTCCACCCATCTGACCTCAGCAGCACAATTCATTGAATTTGATTACACCGGCTATATAGATATCCATCTCGCTCGCTCTACATAATCTCTCTCTCTCTCAACAAAGGAAAAGTAAGCGCTTCCTTTCTAAAGAAAATTAGGAAAAATATCAACAAGGAAGAAGAAGAAGAAGAAGAAGAAGAAGGGGTCAAACTCAAACGCCAAGGCCATTCTGGAGTTGCAACCTCCTCGCCGCCAATCGCCATGCTTGCTACGGTTCGCCGTCGCCGCAATGGGTCTCTTCGATGAATCTCCGATCAATCCAACGAACATCTGCAGAGGACAGAGAAAGATAAACGACTTACCGACATCAGAGACAGCACTTGTCGTACATCACGACAGAATCTAGTTTAAGTTTATTTGAATTTATTTAAAATTTAGAATTTATTAAGATTTATTTGAATTGTTTTGTTTAAACTTCTACGTCATTTGGTTTTTGGGTTTCCCACCTAACTAGAAGTCTTGAAGGAGCATCAACTCGAATGAGGGATGAGTTCTTTTAGACTGTCATATGGTTTATAGTTGAAATTTTCAAATTTTAGACTGCCCACGAGAAGCAATACGTAGAGAAAAATAGTCGTATACGATTTTAGCTGATATAATTAAACTTGATATAATTTATACTATAATTTATCTGTACACCCCCACTTTGAAAAAAAAAGCTCACCGTCTAAAAGCTAATTGCTGTAGCATAAGTCATGAGTGTAACTGAAACCACCCGAGATCAAGATCCAGATAAAAAGGAAGATCAAGACTTTGAGCAAGAACAAGACCATAGTAAATTAAGCGATGCAAGTCATCACTTTGGTCATATTGCACCTACTTTTTGAAGGCAAATTATTTTAATTTAAATTATCAATTACTTGGATTAAAATTATGTTGTCATTATATTATAGTTAATGTCTTAATGTTACTCGCATTATTAAATTCTATTCGTTGACTTTGAACATAATCCTTTGTCGTACTAGAATTAATTATATACATACTAGTTGATAAGTCCGTATCTATGTATTATACTTAGCCTTATTTAGATATATTATCATGTTGGTATTAAATTGCCCTAACATCATTTCAAACATGAAAATTTGGTTTTGGACAGCCATTGGATTGAATGGCTGATATGTTGAACTAGAAATAATATTTTGGAATCAAAAACTCTAAATTTGCTTCATACCTAGGTGGATGGTAAGTTAGGCTGGTGCGGTTAGAGCACGAGAGCTTGGTATGTGACAACAATGTCCAGGTAACCTTAAGGATTAAATCTTGTGATGATTTTTCAAGATAAAACAGTACAACCACAAGTCTATGATTAGAACGACCTGGCCAATTCATTTGCATCGACCCAATGCTAGATGCACCATCCGGTGGAACACAAGCAATAGTGTCAGCCAGAGGTCTTACATGTGGCGCAAGAGGGGGCTTTCGGAGAGGATGGACACAATCCCACGGCAATGGAAATCTTAGTAGGTGTAACCACGTTGGGAAGATATATTGTAAAGGTCTTGTGATGCTCTTCTGAGATCACGCCAATGATAGCGTGGCGTTAGAATAAGTTGAGTATCTCTTGTGGATAAAGTGTGCGACCTTTGTAGAGTGAAAATTATTCGAACAGCTATACCCACGGTCAAGGGTGGGTATGAAAACTTACTCAAGCTAGTCCCTATTTTATAAAAACCATATTATGGGTAGGATGAAAAACATGATGGGTGGATGTAACATCCGGAAATTTTTGTATATTGGGAAATGAGTAGTCCTTGCATTATGTTGAAGTATACCTTCTCGATATTTGGATTTTAATGGATTTCCCTGGAATTTTTGGTTGAGGTTCTAATAATTGAATAAATTTATGAAAAATAAAACTAATAGAAAGCCAAGAAGGAAATGTGAAAATAATAGAAATTTATATTTCAAAAAACGAATTTGAAAAGATGATCCATCAAAAGAGAAGGGTGTAATTTGAATCAAAACTTTAAAATTCACTTTGGGCTTAGTAATAATAATAACAATAAACAAAGGTAAATAAATAAAATATATATATATGTCCCATACTAAATGAACAAATAAAAACAATGATGCGGCTAGCAATAAAGAAATAAGAATAAGTAGATAAATAAATGAATAAAAATATGAAAATAGATATATATATATATATACATGTACATATGAATATAAATACATAAATAAATAAAGAAAAAAAGAAAAGCTTTTGGCCTGGCCGAGCCGGCCTAGGCCGACCCACCACTTCTCTCTTCTCCCACCATTCGCTTCGGCGAAGCCGAAGCCACGCCTCGCCGCTCCGTCGCTGCTCGCCTCCTCGCCGCGTCTCGCGAGTTCCGCCAGTCGCCGTCGCCCACAGTCTCTACTGCCGTCGCCCACAGCTTTCCTTCCCATTGTGTCGCCCCGGTCAACGCTCCGGGAGAACCGCCATTGCCCAAAGTTTCTCCCACCGCTGCCCACAGTATCTACCGCCATCGCCCATAGCTCCCCACCCCATCGCGTCTACCTCGGCGGTGGGACGCCAAGCCCACTGTCACTGCATTGTGTAGTTACACCCGGTCTCATCACGAGTGCTATAGTGTCGCTACTGCCCTAACATGGACGCGACTGGTCGGCCGCCCGCCTGTCGCCAGCCCCTTTTCCACTGCTATAAGAACCCGGCTTGACCCCTGGTAGCACCGCCACTCTCCGCTCCATCTCCCACCCCGAGTAATCGGTCTCCCCGCACCTGTAGCTCGCCAGCGAACCTCTTCTTCCTCAATGCCGGTTGAGGGGAAAACCACTGATTGGCGCCGCCGTAGTCCAATTCGACCCCACCGGAGCATCCTCGGAGCCCCGCAACGCCACCGTCGGCCGGACATCTCGCCGCCCAAGCCGAGCTCGCACCATGCGCCTCCTCGGCTCGCCGCCGCCTCACGCTACCAGACCACCATTGCCACTCTCGAGCCACGCCGACCCCCGAGGTAGCTTCCCGAGCTCACTGAGATGCTCTCTTGTGAGTTAATTGGGCTTACGTACCTTGTGCCGCCATAACCCCTCTTCGCCTGTTCCGCCGCCGACTGCAGTCATAGCCGACCGCAACCACCAAATTGGCCGATGGGACCGGGCCTAGATGTGCGTGCAGGCAAAAGCAACCCATTTTTGGAACGTCCATGGCCGGCCGCTGTTCCCTCCGCTGGCGGCAAGCTCGCCGTTCTTCGGCCAGAGGGAGGAGCTACTGTCGCAGAGAGCGAGAATGATTGATTAGCTTAAGACAATCATTAATTAACAGTTAAGACAGGCCATTTGTGCTAATCGTGATTAGTTAATGTAGATCACTCATTTACATGTGGGCCATGCCTTTCAAAATTAAATAATACCCGGCCCCACCTGTCAGAGATACAAAGGAAAGATAATAAAAAGAAAAAGAAAAATTTAAAAACCTGCTGTGGGTTTAAAAACCTGCTGTGGGTCCCACCTGCCAGATTTTATTTATTTTTCGGATTTATTTAAACTGAGAACTTTAAAAGGGCATAACTTATTCATTTTAACTCCAAATTGAGTGAAACAAATTTCTAAATTCAACCTCTATCCAATGGAACTGAAACCACAATTTTTTAAGCTTATTTGAATTTTTGTGAGAATTTATTTGTTTTGCTAATTTTTATCCAAATTTTCGCGCAACATAAAAATTGTGTACGTGACCCAGGAGGAGGAAGCTAAAGCTGAAGCAACCCTCAACGGTCAAAACCAAGTTAACTGTGACCAAGGCAAATCAATATTTTAATCATGTTGAACCTACATTTTCTACAAATTAATTCTATTTTAAATTATCAAATTGCATGTTGTTATTTTATGTGCAATTTTATGTTGATTTCCAGCTCCTAGTTAGATACACATTAATGATCTTGTTAGTATTACACTCATTTGGAATACTTGAATATCTGAGCCTTGTCACCTTAGCAAAAATTATAATGGGATGAGCGGAACCTTTTTTCCAGAGAGCACCTCCGGATGTTTTCTGAAATCTCGCGGAGCAGAAGTACCGGCGGTTTCAACGCCGGAACTACCGCAGGAAGCGGTAGTTCTGCCTTTCAAAGCGGTATTTCCGGGGTCTAGTAGCTCTGGACTAAGAGCGGTACCTTTTTTCCAGAGAGCGCCGAATTTGGGACTTTTCGGATTTCGGCCAGAGCGGTAGTACCGCGCCGACTTTGCGGAACTACCAGAGAGCGGTAGAACCGCAAATTACAACAACGGTAGAACCGCAAATTACAACAGCGGTAGTACCACGCCGCCAAATCCAACGGTAACTGCAGAGCTCTGACATAGCCGTTCTGCCGCGAAGATTTGGTAGCGATAGTACCGACCCCTGGGGGCGGTAGTACCGCTCATCCTGAATTTTTCAGGAAATTATGCCAAACGGCTAGTTTTGGTTGGTGGAGGCTATAAACACCCCCACCACTACACAAGGGATAAAGTTAGAGACTCATTGCATATTTCTTGAGCCCTAGAGCATTCACTCCACCCTCTTTCACACATTGAGCATTAAATTGAGGTGGTTTTGCAATTAGTGCTAGAATTAATTAGTTGATCCATTTGGCACTAGAATTGCATTCAAGTGAAGCCCAGATTTATTACTCTTAGTGCTTGCCGGCACTTGGACGATTGGGCGGAGATTCGATCGGTGATCTTCTCAAGAAGCTTGTGAGAAGACCCGGTGACTTGTGAAGGTCGGAGCTCACCTACCCGGAGCGGGGAAGAGCTACCATAGTGATCGAGGTGCTTCAGCTTAATTCGTGGAGCCGGTCCGATTCATTCGGGCTAACCTCAACGTGGACTAGAGGAAACCGGCAAATTTTCGATCACCACGGTAAAACATCGGTTGTATTCATCTCTTTTCTAGCTCGTGTTTTTTTATTTAATTGTGCTCATTTGATTGATTAGAGCTAGGATTGTTCTATTCTTGACTAGAATTGTGTAGGATAAATTGCTTTACCTTCTTGTCATCTAAATTGTAAAGAATCAATCAAGTAAACAAGAAAAATTTAAAAACGTCCTATTCACCCCCCTCTAGTCGGTATCCTTGATCCTACAACGACAATCAACTCTGTGTCTCCGAACAACAAGGCATGCCTGCACCCACCACATAACCATTAGCCTAAGTCTAAACCAGATTTTATATTTTATTTTGAAAATATTTCATAATCCTTCTTGACGGTGTGGTAGCGCCAGCGACAGGTTGTAGAGAGATAGTACCGGGTATGGAATGTGGAGATGCAGGGTGAGCCTGGGGTAGAACACGACATGGTGAAGCTAGAAAATTTATTGGCTAAGCTGAAAATTCATCGGAGACGATACAATCGACGTTTGAACGACAACAGTAGAGAAAAAGGAAAAACTTGATATCTTGGTGCTCGGTGAAGCGAATCTAAAACCATTTGAAAGGTAGCTACCTGGGATGATTTGGCACGATATGATGCGAATGGATTGGGGTACACACCACCGGATAGATGAGGACACGAGATGCCATTGGCGGCTATGGCGAGGTGTCGGAGACAAAAATTTGTGGAGGCTTTTCGGGGAAACGAAAGGGAGCACGACGTAGAGTGCGGTGAGGCAAGTCTAAGAAAAATTACGGCATGGCCAAAGGACAACGGATGGTGGCGTAACACGGCAGAGAAGACCTATAGCGACCGTCGGGTTGACATCGGCGTTCCGGGCAAACGGAGAGGAGTTAGCGGGTGAGGTTTGTGGCGCAACGAAGAGGAGAACATGGGGAACGCAGTGCTCACCTTGGTTGTGGTGGAAGATGCACGGTTGGCCTGCAGCGAGGAGAGAAGCGGCGGCACGGTTTGGCCACGGTGCTCCGGCGATGCTCCGGTGAAGGCGAGGGAAGCACCATGTAAAACGCGCAAAAACGAAGCCAATGGTGTGATCAAACGTGACGGAACTCCACTGTATGCGGTGCAAATGGTCGAAGAACGCCGTTTTGTTGGCGAGAGAAAAATGCCAATTGCGGCGAGGAGGAAGGGAGAGAGACTTTGAGATTTTCGGTGGTGAATGAGGATGAGGAGGGGCACCCGGTGCTCCCTTTTATAGGCGCAGAGGTGAATCGGATGAGGAGATCCGCGAGTAAATGTCTTTCGGTGGCATGGCATATTCCCGCGAAATGGGCGCATGAAATTGGGGCTAAGGCCAAGAATGGAAAGCTCTTGATAAGAAGATTTAAATGCATTTTGTTGCGCAAGAAATGGTTGAGAAAATCAAAAGTTATGAAAACTTCTAGTTTTATTCATGGCGGCTGCGCGTACGTGCTTCTCTGGAGACGAAACGGTTTGGAAGATGAACAGTGGAGGAGAGAGAAAAATAAAAAGGAAAATAATTTTTTTCCAAAAAAATAAAATAAAATAAAATAAATCAGAAAAAATTCCACAAACATCCTTGGAATCCGAAAAGATTAAATAAAATAATTTCGGATATATTTGAAGCATATTTTAACCATTTAAAATATTTTTATATTCTAAGCTTTAATTTAATCAAAATAAATTTTAAAAAAAGACTCTAAATTTTGGAAAAGAGGATATAGTTAGATAGATTGGAATTTTTAAAGAATTTGAAATTTTGAACGAGCTCAATCGGAGCTAGGATGAAAAAGAATGGGCTTTTGGAAGTTTGGAACTAAAGAAAAAGGAAAAAGGATATTTTCTGAATTATTTTTGTATTAAAAAAATTCACAGAAATTCCTGGAGATGATTTAGACTTAGGAAAAATATTTCCAACTTAAAGTTGGTCTTTTAATTTTTGCAAAAATACTTTTTAGCTTGGAAATTGATTTTTAAAATCCAAAAAATACCGGAAATCCATATAAACACCATATGCTTCCAAATAATTAATTTGAAATAGGATTTTTTTATAGAAAATCAAAATATCATTCTATTTAATAATATTTTTATGTTTTTATCTAAATTACTTTTCAAATCCAACATTTTTAAAAGCAGAAAAAAAAATCAGGGCAAACAAAAAAAATAAAATTTAGGCAACCAAAACACTTATTTTTATTTTAAATTACTTTTACTATTATTATTTTTTTTATAAAAACCAGGGCTGTTACATCTATCATGCTAGAAATAGAAGAGTTCAGAGTTTCTAAATATTATTTTCAAGGCAGTATAGGCTGCGGGTGCCTTAATATTAGTGTAGTATAGTCCAATCTCAGATGAAAGAAGTCTTTCTAATGCACTTTTTTCATTTGTTTCACGCTTCGTAATAAGCAGGTATTCATCACTATACTCTTCTTTAGTCTCAACGTGGAAACCGTTTGCGTGAATATCTTTGAAACTTAAGAGAGTTCTAGTCAATTCTGGGTACAATAAGGCTTCTTGAATGACCTAAGTTGCACCTATTGGGAGTATAATTATGTCTCTTCCTAAGCCTATTATACAAGCATCGCTACCGGCGATTATTGTAACGCTGTCAGCATTCTTGTTAATCAACTGAAAGAATTTTGTTAACTGAAAGAATTTTGTCTTTCTCAAAATGGTATTTGTTATGTTGTTATCATCTAGGCATACTTCTTCCATAGGGTGCCACACGTATTCTTTCGATCCATCAGAGTGATCATGCTGATAACATGTTGAGGAACCATCGCTAGCAAGTCCAATCCGATTGATTCCTCCCATGCAAAAGGGATGAATCAATCATATAGTAATACAAGAAAAATATAAGATTGAATACAGAGATAGGGGGAACTCCTGTTTTTCTTTATTACTTTCTTTATCTAAAAGAATACAAGTGATAGCCAATAGGATCCCCTATATATAGACTAGTGGTGAGGTGCCTACTATAGGCCTAGGTTTCCCAACATGTGGAAGACATGTTCTCCTGTGAATTACTTGTACATGATTTTTAGCCATACGTCACCCGACAAACATATATGGTGCAACTCGGTAGTCTTGTGGCACCGGGCTTACAACTTGTACTTAGGGTGGTAGGATTTGGGTGCTGCTCATTTGGGCTGAAAAAAGTAGCTTATGGCTGAAATTTCACTGTAGCTGGCTGAAATTATACTGTAGCTGATGGTGGCTTATTGGGCGTAACTAAATTTAAAAAATTATAAAATAAAAAAACATATTAGCCCATCGCGGACAATACAAACGAATATGGGAAAAAAGTACCGGCAAAAAAGCTAAAAAAAAGCCAAAAAGACATAAAAAGCCAAAATTACGAACAGTCAAAAATAAGTCAGAAGTTAAAAATTCAAGCCGAAATGAGTGGAGTCTTGAACTCTGGCCATGACCAGGGCAAGTCAGGTACTCTTACCAATTGGATTAAAAATGATTGGCAGCAAGCACACGCACATGGTTATGTATATTAGTAATTTGAGAATTGATGGAGTATCAATGTCGCAATTATACAAGCAATGGCATTGTATATACGAAAATTTTGCAAAACTCATCGACTAGGTATATATGGAATACATTTTCCTTTTGCGATTAATGGAATTGGATGGATCAGAGGGGGAAGGTGTGGGGGTTGGGGGAGAAGGAGGCGACAAAGGAGGAGGATGTGGAAGCAGCTGTAGCTGGTGCGAGTGGCATGATTCTGCCATTCATCGTCGTCGTCATGTTGTTCTTGCTGCTCATCGTCAAGCTCATGGAGGTGGAGGCGATTGTGTTGCTGCTGTAGTAAGCACCAGCACCACCATAGGAGGTGGAGGTGGACATAGAGGTGGAGGAAGATGATGGTCGTGGACGTCTACGCGGCGCGGGACCCTTCTCGGCCCAGATGAGCTCCTGTGCCTTGACGACCTTGGCGTTGGGATAGTACCCCCAAAAGCAGCAACAGCACCAGCCATTGGTTAGCCTGCGACCGGCCTTGTGGATGTACCTGTGGCTATACCTTCTCCCCAAGCAGTCTATGCATTTTCGGCCCTCCGTCATCTCGCCCATGCCCGTGCCCACGCACCGCCGGCAGTACACACGCCCACACACCTGCCATGCGTGCACGCTTTAATTCATAAGCATTCACTCTGGTCATAAAAAATATTGTCGTGGAGCTTGATACAGTCTTCAAAATATAACTCTGAACATTAAACTATCTTATAATATATTTATAAAACCTAGTGAAATTATTATATATATATATATATATATTATGTAATTATTGTTGGAGACAAACCGATGCAATCTAATTTAGGAAACCATGAGGTAGGTTGATGAGAGGCGGCATACCAAACAACGATGGCGGAAGTGGTAGACGTAGTTGGTGCAGAGCGCGCAAATGTTGGAATGCGGTATACCCGGCCGCTTATAATTCGCACGGCTAGTATTATTATCTCCTACAAATCCACGGGACCGGCGGCCGCCAGCAGCTTCTCCTACAACAGTTGCTCTACTCCTGCTGGTGGTAATATTATTACCTGTCGCTGCTGCAGCGATGACGTAGCCGCGGTGCTGCTGCTTCTGATGGTGGTGGTGGTATTGACCGCCGCCGCCGTCGTCGTCGTGATCATCAACACGGTGCTGCTGCTGCTGCTGATGGTGATGGTGTGGCGGAGGAGACGAAGGCGGCAGGTCAAGGCCTGCAGGGACGACGAACTGATGATCCGCCAGCTGCAGCTTGCCTCCACCATCGTCGACGTCGTGATCACCCGATTCTAATTTGTAGGTGAATATGTTGGTGGACGACCTGACAAAGGCCGTCTTCTGCTTCTTGCGCTCATCTTCATCATCACCATCATCTGCAGGAGCTACAGTTGTCGCCGCATTGAAGGATAAGGAAGCGGCGGAGGAGGCCGCCGGGAGGTCCTTGAAGGTGAGGTCCACGGAGTCGTCCGGCACGCCCAGGTAGAGATCCTCCAGCTCCTGCCGTGCCATCCTCAACGTCGCCTTGTCGCCCATCGATATGGATATGATCGAACAACGATGATCCAACCACTGATCTGAACTGATCTGATCTGATCAGCTGATCAATCGATTCCGTCCTTCGTTTCGCTCGATCTCAGGAAGCCGATCAGCTCGGATGCATGCCATATATGCACGCATGGTTCGAGCCGGCCGGCCGGCCGGCCGCTCATTAGCCAAGGCTATACTGTACTGTACTAATTGTCAGCTAGCTAGCTAGCTATAGCCAGCTTATATATTTGTATATATAATCGTTAACTCCGAGGCTGGCCTGCATGCATGTCTGCAGCCAGGAGCATGGAATTAGAGCAAGTCCAATAATAGAGCCAAGTGTTTGGCTATAAGCCAAGTTATAAGAGCCAAGTTATACAATAATCTGTCTTCTATTTGTCTACAAAAGATTTTTTTATTATTATGTGGTACCATGTCTCACATTCTCTTTCCTACTCCTCCTCACATACATTTATTGTCTGGACCCACCACTGCATAGGCTCCCGTGTGCAGCTTGTTGCTTGCATGAGAGCAAGTACAATAGTATAGCCAACTAGTGGCTATAACATTTGTCCATTTCATCTATAACCTTCAAAAAAATAGTTCATACAATAAGGTAGCTATTACAATAACTATTTGGTCCCACGTGTAAAAGAGTGAAATACATATTTTTACGTGCTATAGCTAGCTGTAATTTAGTAGTCAGCTTCCTTCTCTCTCTTCCTTTTTCTCTCTGCCACGTAAGATTTTGTTGATATTATATTTACTATAGCCTGCTGACTAAGCCTTATTGTACCTGCTCTGAGAGCCAAGCTCTCCTCTCTCTCCTCTCTTCTCTCCTCCACATCAGCAAAAATGCTGACTAGCTTGGCTATAAGACCATTGTTGTACTTGCTCTTATTTTGACACGCAGCCCCAAAGACAGACAGACAGACGTAGGAAAATGATTCATTCTGCTGGGAGAGTACGTAATTCCACATGTTATATATTATTTAAATACTACTATTATATTTTTTTTATTCTTTTAAGTATACTTTAATAGTGACGATAAGTTACTTCAAAATGAATTCTATGAAAAATTCCATCAAAATCAACTTTTTCTAACATAATTTATGTATATACTTCATTTATATATTAAAAAAGTATAAAACAAAAATAAAGGACTCCGATGAAAATTTTCAACCAAATCATATTGAAGTACCTTACAATTATTATTTAAATATACCAAAGATGATAAATAAGTATAACACATTCGTTTAAGTGGTATATTGAAAGTGGGAGTACATACATACATACATACATACATACATACATACATACATACATATATATATATATATATATATATATATATATATATATATATATGTGTGTGTGTGTGTGTGTGTGTGTGTGTGTGACTTCTTACATACATGTACATGAAGTCAAAATAGGATACCATAGTGTCAGGGTATCATGATTTAAAATGTACGAATTCAACCCAAATTCAGGTATATTTTTTAAAATTTTAGTTTTAGGGTATATACCATCTATAACAATAAAATGAAACGTATACCATTGCAAAAATATATAGGACTGGTATGGGAACAGAAGGAGTGAATGATCTCTTCAAATTTTTTCCTAAGTATTCACTGATCCTTCACTCTGATAGCTACAGATTTATGATAGAAAGCCAACACAAAAGCCAGTAAATCAAAAACTAAAAATCCAAGAAATCAACCCAACCGGTCATACCTATGGCAAAATCCAATCATACCAGTGAACAATAAAATTATTCATAAATGTGAACATTGTCAGTGACGAGGATATAATAATCCACAAATTATTATTAATATATAAATGATATTATAACGTCATTGTACTCCTTAAGTATACCGTTTATTCATAAGAGAGAAATACTTAGTTAGATGGTCATAAATCCTTCTACGACCACCCCCTGATCGTAAATCTTTTCTACGATCTATAGGGCATCATGGGTAAGGAGGAGAAAACACTAAGAGGAAAAGATTATTTTCGGATTTAATATGGTGCATCCATTCTATACCTCTCCTCTCTCTTAAATTTTAGGCTCCGAGTACCCCCTCTCTAGCCTCCCGAAGCCCTGTTACCTACTGTTTGGCACGTAACTACAACAATAAGCAATTTTGAAGAGTGTAGAAGCATGAAATTTTTCTTAATGGCTGTAAGAACGATTTGGTGTTTGCTGCTTGCTCCCTGGTGCTAGGTGTTGCTGCTTGAGACAAGTTGCACAAGATGGAGGAAGGCATCGGCTTGGTCAGTCGGGGTAGAGGGTGGCAGTGGTGGCCAGGGTGAATGGCTACAGTGGCAGTGAACCTTAACCCTAGCCGCAGATCCGATTAAGAGCAAGCAGGGAATGAGCTAAAGAGAAAGGAGCAAAGGGGCACGAGAGGGGAGCGATATGGGAGAGGTGGACTTTTTGCGAGAATTTTTCACCATGAGGGGGGATTTCACAAAATGGTTTAAGTAGACTAGGGTACCCACCCACCACCATTTGAGTCGCATGTCCTAGATCTGATATCCCATGTGCCCTTTCACACCTTCAATTGTTTTTTCACATTAGATATTATATATATATATATATATATATATATATACACACACACACACACACACTATAGATCATCCATCACTTGTTTGCATGCATATACTTAATTATTTACTTAAAGATTACAAGGCATTTATATTTGCCTAGCTAGTACAGACAGAGACCGATGGCTCACACAATCTGGCCGGCCGGCACACGCGGCACCTCGACCTCATCGATCCGTCTATCCATCTAGCTCATGACATCCATCCATCATCTCATCGATTCATCCACCTATACGTTTCTTGTCCAGCAGCGTCCAAAAGAATTTAATCTGATTCAGCCGTGCGAATTAGTTGACAAATATATATACATATGGCGTGTTTGAAACATTATTGATATGGAGTATATAATTAAGGGGTTCATGAATTTGTAGTCCAAATGGTAAGACCCATGATTTTGCTTTCATACTCCCTCTGTTTTTTATCTGATGTTTTTGACTTTTGCAGTCTTTAACACATAACTTTAATCGTTACTTTTTATAACTTTTATCTTACTTATATACTAATAAATTTATAATATTATAAAATTTGTAATGAAAAATCTAATATATTTTTTTTATGTTACTAATTTAAATAATTTTAAATTGATAAGTTTGATGATACGGATACTAAGTTGTCGCAAACTGGGCAAGCAATGGATGACCTAATTGTAGTTAATTAAGGGAGAAACCTTGCTTCCATGGCACGCTCTAGCCTGTGGGCTGTGTTTGGTGGCATATTTGGTTTATATATGTGTGTAGAACTTTTAAGAGCAACTCCAAGAGAAGAGTTAAATCATTTTCTAAAGGTAAATTTGGCTATTATTAGAGAAAAAACGTCTCCAATAGACTCTGTAAATGACTCTCCAAATTTAGTAGCTCTCCATCCCTCCTCCTTCGCTCTCTATTTTTGGATAGCCTACCTCGCTCACCATCCAGCCTCTTGGCGCGGTCGGCGTTTCCTTCCCGCACGCTGCGCCCTATTCCCGCCCGTACGCGACCCACCACGCGCCCTCTAGTTTAGATAGCCTGTTGGAGTAGTCTTGTTTTTTTGGGTGAGATTCATTTTAGAGAATATCTAAATCACTAAATTTAGATATTTTTTTTGGCTAATTTTTTGGAGTTGCTCGATCGAGGCCCTTTCCCAATTAATTAAGGATGGAAATGCCGTACTTAGGGGCTACCTCTCCATTTCTTCCAATCGGGGTGGCGCACGTGTCCTGGACGGGAGGGAGGAAGTGATGTGTGTTAGGGTGGCCGACCGTGGGTCGCGGGCGGGTTTACGGCTGGATTCTTTTGGTTTTTGGTATTTTGTTTATTATGTAGTAACTAGTTTTTAAATAATATGTCTTTTTACATGGAATCTATCAATCGATTATAGTAAACACTGTACCGAATTCATCTATATTGGATAAAATCACACATAACTAATACCAGAATTCAAAAATTTAAACCAAAACCATAAGCCATAGTCCGAAAGAATCAACCCTACATTCGTTGGCCCAGTGTGTCCTTTGATTTGCGGTGGGGGCATCCCCTAGGTTAGGGGTGGCCAAATGGATCAAGCTGACTGTATCAGTCTGAAGCACAGTACTATTGGTCTAGTCTAGATATAGTACGAATTAGGAATAAACGGGTTATGCTGGCTTGACCCGATGCGGTGTATTGTTCTTTGGTCGTAACCTCACCCCAGCGGGCTGGTCTGGCATGGCACTCACAATACTGTTTCATGCTAGACATGGCTTAGGTATGGGTGAGCACGGCACGGCCGTTAGACCCAACGGTGTGGGAGCCGAGTTGGCGGCGGTCTGGCAGGTAGCAATGGTGGAGGAGGCAAGGAGGTGGGCGATAAAGGGATTTATCATACGAAATTAGTACTGACAGGAGACTCATTCTCCACTTCAAGCAAAAGGAGACTGACTATGTCCCATGCAACCTTTAACCTTTCCAAAACATACTCTAACCAGGAATTAACTGAAGCAACTTAACAAGAGATTAAACATAAACGCTCAGTGGGTGACTAAGCTATTATTTAACAAGTACAGTGCAAAAGGACTATTCCTGTTCTATGCATGGCGTCAATCCGGATCACCTAGAAAAAAAAGTAACAAACAAGCGTGAGTCCAAAGACTCAACAAGCACACAATAAAATAATGACATCAATATAGTAATTCAATCAATTCCATGACTGTGAACTGTAAATCATAATATCTATAACTTATCACTGTCTCTATCACTTTCGTGCAATGTAATACGATACGTCTATAAATGTAGCTTATACAGATAAATGGCTCCGGCTGGTTTCTCTCTCTGAGCTTGTGAAATCACTGGGCTGCCCCGACTCTGCAAGGGGTGACCTTTGGTCTAAAGCATGGTCTTTGCACTATTCTTTTTCTTTCTTTCTTTTACTGGTATCACACAATGAAAGTGTAAATTTTATAACATCTACTGTTACTTGGACAAAATGAAGTTAGGTGACATAGTGGCACTGTTCTTAATGCTGGTGCAGCCTTGCTGTTTAACCAAATGAAGGTATCCTCAAATTCGTTTATCATGAAAAGTTGAAATTTAAAGAAACAGGAGGAGTTACAACTTTGAGTGGATGAAGCTGATGATGAAACGGAGCAAGTCGTGAGGGAGAAAATTGATCATTTGCCACTTTGAAGAGTGGGCTTCGCAAAATTGCCACTTTCAAAATTGGCTTCGCAAAAACGCCATGCAGTACATTTACCTCTTGATTACCATGCCATTTGAGCCATTTAACTCATTTAATAATTTTTTTGTAATTTTAGGGGCTGGAAAAGACTTTTTTACCCTTGCTAAATTTTGTACTGTATGGGCTTTGGATTGAAAGGTGAAACGTTGCCCGCCGAAGCAACGATCTGCATCCCCGGCCGAAGCAACGATCTGCAGTGCAAAACTGGATGGATCGCAAGAAGATCCCCGGCCGAAGCTAAACCATAAGTCGTCACTGTGGCTGAATTACTTTGCATCACTTCTGAGAAGTTTCTTGATGGATCGCAGGGCTGCAGCGGTGCGGCCGGAGTTGCCGTTTGCGGTGGCTGAACTACCTCCGTCTGGGGCTGAAGAACGGCAACTTCACTCCGGCCGAAGAGAGGGTCATCTGCGAGATGTACAGCTAGACGGGAAGCTGGTAAGTCTTGTCTCACATGAACCCATGTCCACAGTCCACTGCCATTCACAACCTAGGCTGCTCTGTTTATATGGCAGTTTCTTTTGCGTTTGCCCAGCCAACAACAGCATTGAGTCTTAATGCTGTTCTTCAGAAGTTAAATTAAATCAGAGCTAAACATTGCTTGTTTGATGATACTTCTCCTTGCTCTTGTTGATTTTATCCTGCAAGAACTGCACTCTCCTACTCACTGCTTTGATTGAATACATCAATTAAACTGCAGTTTATTGCACTGAGATTTCAGTCAAATCAAATGTACTGCAATTTGATCTTCTACTAATGTAGATACATCAAACATTTGCTTGCGTGTTGCATTACTGGCACTGGTTGTTTCAAACTTCAATTGCCATTTGATCAAACACCTGGTCCATCATTGCCGCCCAGCTCCCCGGGAGAACGGACCTCGCCATCAAGAACTACTGGAACAGCACGCTCAAGAAGTGGTTCCCCGCAGCGAGAGGCGGCGCCGCGCGCCGCAGGCACCGCCCGGCCGCCTGCACGTCGTCGGACGCCCACCACAGGATCGTCGAGCCATGTCGGCGTGGACAAGCCCGTCTTGGCCGGCTCGCCGTCGATGCAAGTGCAAGTGCAGCCACCAACGGCCGCCGCCAGTGGCAATGGGGCGAGCAAAGAGTCGATAGCGGCGGTTCCGATCAGCGGGCCGTGGGGAGCCTGCCTCTGGAGAAGGCGCCGCCGCCTGGTGACCAAACCGGTGAGATGGACATGGCCTGCGCTCCCATGTCTCCGCTCCCTCTGGCGTTCATGGAGCCAGTGCTGGCCTGCATTATCGATTTCGACGATGTTGTTATCTTCTTGCCGTGGTTTCGACGACGAATCATTTCCTTTTCCTTTGTTACTAGACATCGCAGATCGTTGCTTCGGCCGGGGATGCAGATCGTTGCTTCGGCGGGCGACGTTTCACCTTTCAATCCAAAGTCCATGCAGTACAAAATTTAGCAAGGGTAAAAAAGTCTTTTCCAGCCCCTAAAATTAAAAAAAAATTATTAAATGAGTTAAATGGCTCAAATGACATGGTAATCAAGAGGTAAATGTACTGTATGACGTTTTTGCGAAGTGGCAAATGACCAATTTTCTCGTCGTGAGGTGGGTAGGCCGCTGGGCCAGCTCGCGAGAGAAAAAGGAAATGAAAAGGGAAGGCGGGCCTCAGCCCAGGCCCAGATTACAATGGAATAAAAGTCGCTCCGGCGGCGGCGATTGCCGACTCCAAACCAAAGCGATTGCCGACTCCAAACCAAAGCAGAAACTCCGGCGGCGGCGGCGGCGCGGGAGACAACAGTATCGATCAGAAGACCAATCGATGGGTAAGCACAAGGGCCGCGCGTCCAGCAGCGGCTTGGCGGCGTCGCTGCTGCCGCACTCCCAGGGCGCCGCCCCCACCGTCGGTTTCGGCGGCTACCACGGCGCCTCCCGTGTTGAGCCCGCCGCCCTGCCTTCCTCCTCCGCCGACCCCGATGCCCCCATTCGCCTTCCTCCCGTAAATATTACCATCTCTTCTTTTTCTTTCCTGTATATCTACAAACCCTAATTATCACCACCCTGCCCTACCTACTTACGTGGGCTAGAGCTAAAAACAATTTGTTATACCTAGTTGTGTTGCTTTTAGATTGGCCCAGTTCACGATCATTTATGTTATTCTCATGCCTTCTTGTTTGGCCATTGTTTCAAGGATGTGGATAGTGAAGTGCTGCAGCACCTAAGGAGGCTAGGAAGGAAGGATCCAACAACAAAGGTCATACTGCTGCGACGCACATTCTTCTCCCTTGTTCCTTTTTTCAATTATGTTTTCTTAATGATTGTGCTCTTGTACTGGCAATAGCTCCATCGCCAGTTAAAATTCACGAATCTTGCAATTACTGCCCATAATCCTATGACAGGAATTATTGCGTATGCTGTAATAACATGCGCTCATGACATAAAAGAGAGTTACTTCACTGTTAAGCTGAGTTTTGAACACTCTTTCAAAAGAGATGTCGTGATTTGCAAATAAAATAAAGTTAAGGCTGATCTTTCCTGCACTCACAGTTCTTTTACTTTCCAATAAATTATGCTCTGTATATTGGCCGTATTCAAAATTTGGCAAAACATCTATAACATTGGCACCGTATTATCTGAAATCAATTGGTGCTTCTAATGACCTAAAGCATATTATCAGAAGTTTGCTAAACAGGATTAGTCTTGTCATGTCTGTAAAAGGTCATGACAAGAAAACACATCATTTTATACATTCCCATTCAGGAGTTTATTTCTTCTAGAACCTTGAAATGTAAAGTTTTAAAGTTATGCGTATTTCTTGCACTGATAATTGTTGCCGCAGCAGATCTGGCATAACATGGCACATTTTTCTTTCCTTTTCTTCAATGCAGCTCAAGGCATTATCTACGCTCTCTATACTCTTTGCACAAAAACCCGGTGAGGAAGTTGTGCAAATTGTTCCACAATGGGTATTTTCCTCTATTGCTCTGTGCCTCTGTTGCATTTTCATCTTGATCTTATATTCTTATGGTCCTCATCAGAGTAATAAGCAAGCTTCCTTTTTGAAACTGAGTTGTCTTCCTTAGCACCATCTGTAATATTTCTACATGAATATGCCAAGTACCCCCAAGTAGTATTTTTTTCATAATGCATAATGTTAATTTCAGGCGATTCAGATGCAATTCATATAAAAGATAGCTGTAGATTAGCATCTGTCTCATCTCAATATATGCTAATTGGTGAACGTATAACTATGACAATATGATTCACAAGATTTTTTTATCAAAACATAGTACTCATGTGTTGTTCCTACAATCAAATGGCAGTATGGATTTGCAATATTTTTTGGCATTTATAAATTGTCTTCCTGCAATTCATAAAAGCCATAGGTTTGTAGTACCTGTCAAATGAGACTGATATGAATCCATCCCTGTAGTCCAGCCCTTTCGCTATATCACATGTTGGGTTTATGTTTTCTATTGTTCCTAGTAAGCTTGAATATTTGTTAATGACAGATAATAAGACAGAATCTGCGGTTCTTGTTGCATGTTTTGCTTAAGTATCTGGTGACAAACTATTGTTTTTCCTGAGTATTTTCTTCCTTGTACTGATAGTAACATATATTTCATAATTATGCCATTCTCAGGAAATATGCATGCTATATTATCTATCTTTTTTCCTTTTTAGGCATTTGAGTACAAGAGGCTGCTGCTTGACTATAACAGAGAAGTTCGTCGTGCTACTCATGAGACAATGTCTAGCCTTGTCACAGCAATCAAGTATGTCCATTGCCGTTTATCTTTACTACCTTGTGGCTTTTTGTCCAGTTATTAAAGATGTTATGCTCCCTAGGACCTATAGAAGAAGTCTGTTTACTTCTTTGTTTCCAAATACTTGACACTTTTGACCAAATTTTTGTTTCTAAATACTTGGCACTTCACAGTTTCCAAGGCTTTCTTTCCTAAAGTACCCCTATTAACCCTATCCATTCCCCCTACTTTGTCACCTTGTTATTTGTGCTTGAGATTTTATTCAAGGGCATTTTGGTCACTTTGTATTTAAAATATGATTGCATATGTATGCGTGTTTTGGTCAAATTGACAAGTAGTTAGAAACAGAGGAAGTATCTAATTTGCAAATTTTGTCAATCTTTAAGGGTTGTCACTACTTTACTGTTTCAGGAAGGGTCTAGCTCCACATCTTAAGTCTTTGATGGGCCCATGGTGGTTTTCTCAGTTTGACCCTGCTCCTGAGGTTGCACAGGCTGCTCGACGTTCATTTGAGGTGGATGTTAGAATTATTCCTTTTGCTGATTGATGCTACTGGCTTCAAGTCATTGTCAACCAGACCTCCATCTAGCTGCTATCATTTTCATCTAGAATGCTTTTCCACAATAAACTAAAACCCATTGGCTTGGAAGAAGGAATTCAAAAATTTTCAAAATGAATTTGCTGCCTATTAACTTCCAGAAATGGACCCTTGATGTAGTAGCATTAATTTAGGCTCATATTTTGAACTTAATTGGGGCATGTTGGCCTAGTCTATTCATATAAACTTTCTTATTGGATTTAAAACATATTGGCTTAGTGAGCTTGCTTATTAAATAAATCCTATAAATGTTTGGGAAAACTCAATTCTTTTTTCCCGAAAGGCTAGATTTAGCTCAATATCTAAGCACAGAAAGCATGCACGCCGGTGCCTAGGCACTAGTTACCACCCTTATGCCTCTCACCCATTTTTCCCATCTAGGTGGCCACTAGCCCTACTAATCAGCGACTAGGCGCCAGGTTCCACCCCGCCACCTGCCTAGCGCCTAGCAGTGTTTAGAACACTTAGCCTTATTGTCCTAGCTTACGCTTATTCTCAAAGTGAGCTAAACAGGTTTTGGTTCTTTGTGTAGTTTTATTTTGCTTTTGACTGTTGAAAAGCATTATATATTTATATTCAGCTGGAGTCTTTCATTAATCTCCTCTGTAATATGTTCTGTTGGTTTGTTATACAGACCTTCTGAAACATAAAGAAATAATATGTTCACATTCTTTCTACTGTATTAATAGGCAGCATTCCCACAATCAGACAGAAGATTGGATGCTTTAATGCTATGTGTGAAGGAGACATTTCTTCACCTAAATGAGAATCTGAAGCTAACGACACAAGCTTTGTCTGACAAAGCTACACCAATGGATGAATTAGAAGATATGCATCAGAGGGTATGCTTTATGGTCTTGCATTATACTACTTGCAATGTTTGTTGATCAATTAGCTTTAGGTTGTAGCCTGTTTTCTTTCTGCATGCAATCTGATCCAAAGATTTTCTAGCTGAACTAAAAATAGCTCACTTCTGCGATCTTGAAAACCAGATTGTTCAATCTTCCAGCTTTCTTTGGTCAGTAATTTTGGCTGCCACTATACTGAAGATAAACATTCTGTTTCAACTTTTCGGAGTTAGGGGGCTCATTGTTCTAGGGCTCTATGGTTATGCTTTGAGGATGTGCAATGGTCCTCGGTTTATAATAGGGCTACACAACTTACACAGAGACTGATTGCGACGCCTTGAAGGTAAAATTGGCGCCATAGGGGGGGGGGGGCATTGGGGGTACTTGGGAAAGCTACTTCATCTTTGCTTGCCAACCAATGATACACACCATCCCCTCTTAATAGTATATGAGAATGATAACTGAGAAGAATATCTAACCAAAGGATAGAAATGCAACTAACGAGATCTTATCTCAACCAATGATAGCAACGCAAACTAACCTGTGCAACTTAATCACGCGCTATAGTAACACGTTCTACTGTTCGGGTTGCAGAAGAAAGGTGTGTACACTCTGCAGATGAAGTGGAAGGGTGTGTGCAGATTGCAGAAGAAGCCCAGATAAAAGTAGGAAATGTAGCTGCAGGTCGATTTGATTTTTTGGTTAATCCATTTATATGCTCTCCCATAGCTGCAAGCGTTATTATCTAGCTGCCTTTCCACTAATGATAATAGAAAATGTAATTCCATGATTCTAGATGACAATGATGGCAAATCCAGAATAGTTGGGTAACAATTCACCGCAACAACCAAATAACCAACCTTTTATTACTTCCTTTTCCTCGGTGTATGCTCTATTGATGCTCATCCTCTCTTGAATTAAAGGAAGTTTACATCACGAAATATTCAAGAGTATTATTTTCTAAAGAATATTCAATATATTTAGTTGTTTTCTATGTAAGCATATAAATATGGTCTTTAATTTATGGCACTCCACACATTCTATTTGTAAATTCCTACTGTGCTTGTAATACCTGTTGCCTTCATTTCTATACCCCTCTGTAGGTAATATCATCATCACTGTTAGCAATGGCAACTCTTATCGACATTTTACTAGGAGTAAAATTACAAAATTATGGCTGTGACAGTTCGAATACCGAAAACAAGAGTCTTTCAAAAGTTCGATCTGCCACATTGTCTTCTGCTGAAACTGCATTTTCTATGCACAAATATTTTCTTGATTTCCTCAAGTCAAAAAGTGCTGTTATACGGTCAGCTACATACTCGCTTCTTACAAGTTATATCAATCATGTTCCTTACGTTTTCAACGAAGAAGCCAGGAAGATACTTTCTTCCTCTGTACTTGGCGCCTTCCATGAAAAGGACCCATTGTGTCACTCTGCTATGTGGGGTACAATTCTTGTTTTCTCTAGAAGGTTTCCAGAGGCTTGGACTTATTGCAATAATCACAAGGTTGCCCTCAGTCGGTTTTGGCACTTCCTACAAAATGGATGCTATGGGTCCAAACAAGCCTCATACCCTCTCCTAGTTCAGTTTTTGGATTCTTTACCATCTAAATCAGTCGCTGCAGAGCAATTTGTTTTTGACTTCTTAAATAATCTTTGGGCTGGACGAAACCAGAGGCAGTTGTCAGCTGCTGATAGCTTGGCATTCTGTATTGCTTTCAAACAGAGCTTTTTGTGGCTTCTAAAAAATGTATCAAGGTATCCTTTCTGAACTAGTTCACTGGTTCATTGAATTTGATTTATTTGTGTTGTGTGTTCTCAAGTTTCTGTGTAATTACCTTTTCCTTTTTTTCAGACATTCTGGAGGAGATTCTTCAGGTGATATTCAGATAAAGCTTATAACTAATATTCTTGCCAAAATTGTTTGGTGTGATTACCTGGTATTATCGTTTCCCCAAAACCAGGATACAAGTCCAAGTGTGTTGTGTGATGAAGCAACCAGTGATGATTGTCAGTTATCTAAAAAAAAGTCACTGTTGACGGCAAACGCGCACTACCCAACTTACTATTTTCAGGATCTGGGGAAATGTATTATTGAAATATTGGATGAGATTTCAGTTACAGAAAATCATTTGTTAGAAATTGCTTGTGAGTCTTTGTTGAGGGTCTGTTTGGACATAATTCAACAAGGGGAGAAGCTTTCAAAATTTCAGGATCATGTAGAACAACTTGTGTCTTTCTTTCTTTCTTTGGATCAACTTGTTGTACAGAAAGGTAAAGCATGGCCGCTGGAAAGCTTAGCAAGACCACTGGTCGAACAATCTCTGCCAGCTATCAAGTCTATGGTAAGCTCAGACGCTGAATCTATCCATCATCTCTTGTTTACTTCATCTTGAGGTTCTTTTACTTGTTCGTATTATAACCATCATATGACACTCGTATATATACTCCTTATAAAATTATGAGTTCCAAAAACTTTCCTTTCATTAGTTCACAGATACATCTGATCTCAGCCCTACATTTCCTTGAGATCTTATTTTTAGGCCTTCTTTTTTTGATGGATGGGTAGGATCTGCATGACCAGCAAAGTAATATATGCCCTTTGATTAGATTGAATGGCTCTCTTAGTCTCTTTCCACCCTTGCTCCTATTTTCATGGTCTTTTAACTCCTACTTGATTCCTGTCTTAATATGTTCTTTTATTTTAGGATAAGACAGTTACATCATCTCTAATTTAGGATATATAGTTACATTGTCATGTGACTCGTCGTTATATTTATATGAAAGAATGATGTCATATTTTATTTATTCTTTATAATGTGAAATTCACATGTGTACTAACAAGGAAACACACACACAAATGAAACTGTTTGTAAAAGTTTCACACTGCACGTTGGTGAGTGTAACCGAGCATGTAGAATGCATTTATTTGTTAAAATAGAGAATCTTTGTGATACCTGATGACAATTGGGTGAATGATGAGCCCACTTTTCATGAAGTGTTACAAATTTTAGGAATGGTCTCATTTGTATGCAAATAATTCCTGTTACATAAATCCGGAAATATGAACTCTATTGGCATGGGATCAGCTCTACTTAGATACATGCGGAACTAAGTGGTTAAGATCTTCTGGATCTACCATGCATGCTTTTGGTGGGAGTGGTTCTTCTCAGCTTTAATACGGAAAGTTTTGTAGAATTTGTTTGGTATAAGTTTGTCACCAGTTGCTTCAAATTTTTTTAGCTATTCATCAACATATATCATGCAAATATTGATATGGACTGCAGCAAAATCTGCTGTGAAATTATGCTATACTATGCAGACATGCAATTTACTTAGCAATTGAGGTTGATTTTTTTTTCTTTGATGCAGGATACTCCGAGTCTTGTTAAACTTCTTTTAGTTTTGGTTGAAATATTCGAGCCTGTCCCCCTATTCTTGAAGAGTTCTCAGAGAAATGATGAGAAATCAAATATCGAGCCTTATCTGGAGGTGTTCAATGGTGACTTTGTCCCTTGGTGCTTGGATGGAAAGTATAGCACCTGTTACTCAAAGATTGATTTATTGCTTTCTTTAATTCAAGATGAGTGCTTCTTTGACCAGTGGTGTTTGATCATCAAATATACTAGAGCTAAGCACCCTGTTGATAATAAGACTTCACACATTAATGACCAATTTGAATTGCTGACACTTATACTTCAAAAAGTCAGAGAAAGAATTGCTGGGGGAAAGTTGAGAAACTTGCAGAAAAATGGTTCACTCACAGAACATTGGCGGCATGATCTATTGGATTCTGCTGCAGTTTCTATCTTCTGTGATTTGCCTGCTACAGGTTCTCATGTCCATTTTGTATGGTATGTGTTTCTAACTTTGAGTTTGCTCCAATCCGCACCTTCTTTTTTTTCCTTCAAATTTCTGATGAAAGTGCACATGTGGGCTCATGTGGGCTTAACAACTAATATGTTGTAGTTCATTTGGATTAGGTAACAGTCGAAACATTAAGGGCCTATTTGGAACACAGGAATGAAAACCATAGGAATGAGAGTAAACAAAGGAATAGGAATGGATTGTATGGGCAAAACAAAGGATTGAAAACACATGAAATTTATTAGAAGGGGTGTTTGGAACACAAGAATGGAAAGAACCCATGGATTTTAAAGGAAGTTACCAGTAAATAGTAATCTCATTTGATTATATTAATGAGCACTAAATTTTCCATTTAAGGCACTGACAGATTGGCCCACTACATGCCAGTGAGGGTGAGGAACGAATCTTCTTATCCCCTCATGGTTCTTATCCACTCATTTGTTCTCCTTCCCATCATCCTCAACGAAGCACTAAGGAAGCACACTTCCAAATTCTGGATCACGAAGCACTCTTTTTTTTCCCGCCGTTTGCTCTCCACATCAGCTTGGATGGTGGCTGATTAGGGTGTGGAAGTGGCTTCAGCAGCGGCAGATCAAGGCAGGCGATGGCTCAAGGCAGCAGCACCACGGGTTGGGGCGACAATGGTGTGGGCCATGCTGGCGGGGAGGCCCACGAGGTCAAGGGCGATGATGGCATCTGGGGCTCCGGTGAGTTCTCACGGAGCATCGTGCTAGGCTAGGCGGCGGCTTCAGCACTGCAGTTGCGTGGTGTGCAGGTCGCTTCACGCTCATCGCCTCGGTCCTACACAAAGGAAAAGGAAAGAGATTCAAGCCAATGTTTCTGATTCCTGTGAAATATGTTGGAAAGGAAAATTTTTCAAAGGAATACTGTACCAAATTCCTTTGTTCCAAACATCAAATTTCCATAGGGAATTCAAACCTTTGAACTTCCCTTGAAATTCCTCCAATCCAAGCGGGGCCTAAATAATTCAGTTTAATAGGGTTGCCATAGTGGTGATAGTCCATGTAATATGTAGTTGATGTGGGTTTGACCTGAATTTTATAATATGTGAAATTGCAGTGCTGCTCTTGGTGGCTCAGATCAAGATGATCGAATTTGCTTTCTTTCTGCTGAGACTGTTCGAAAAATGCTTGGATCCATTTTAAAGTGTTTGGCATCGATACTCATCGCATCAACTTTTGAATGGGCAAGGTTTGCATATGCTCTGTTGTTGCCTGCTGAACCTGAGCACTTGAAGCTTCTAGAAGGACAATCCTTGTCAGCAGACTTTGAGGTGGCTCGGTTTGCTTTTAAAGTTCTTGAGGGTAGCTTGTTTGCCCTAAGGGTACTTGAGGAAGATTCTTTATTTCCTTGTATTCTGGCCGCTCTGTTTATCATTGAATGGGAATGTAGCATGGCTTTAACTCTTGGTGGAGACAATTATTTGAAAGGTCATAAAGAAGATATTGATGTTGGGGCTTCTATGTGCAACAGTCTAGATGATCATTTGGATGAGAAAATGCATTTGAAGGCTGACCTTGCAGAAAGTATAAATGCTTTTCGCCAAAGTTTAAGTTCATCCTTTTGGAATGACCTTCATTCATGCACTTTGAATAGGTTGGCAAATATTTTAGCTCAGTCTGTCAGGTATGCTGTATTTCAGACAAGAGACATGTGTATTGATAGGACAGCAGTCTTATGTTCGGAGTGGGTGGTGGACATGCTGAAGCTCATCTGTCTTGACCACATAAAGTTGCAAGCTTTTTTTGATCTTTTGCTATCTGAGGGAGAATATTGGCCGCTCTGGGTGAAGCCATCTTTACAAAATGGGCATGCATCAGTGAAGATCCAATTGGAGCCAGTTATTACAGATGAATCTGTAAGCATATGTTTCTGTCCCCCCCCCCCCCCCCCCAGCCCCGAGAAGTTATTAAAACTGGTGCACGCTTCTATTTAGCACAATAAATAGACATGCTTCAACTTGCATCTAGAATGGCTCTCTCTCTCTCTCTGTGTTCTTTGAGTTGATTACGACCAGCTTTAATAAACTGTTTCTAAGCTTATATGCCATGCCTTCCTAGATTTCAGTGTAATTCTTCAATTAATTAATGGTGTTGCCTATCTGTTGTATGACAGTATGTAGCCTCAAAACGTTCTATTTGATCTATGTTATTTTGTCAACTGTTTGTGAAATGCCATTAGGCAGTAATATTTGACAGAAGACATGCATGAAGTTGTCAGGGTTGTTAAGTCATTGTACTATTTTGTGAAGAAGGAAATGCACTTAATATATGGTTAATTCCTTTGATGCAGGAACTGAAACACCACCAATTTGTTGCTTTTGTTGACAAGCTTGTTCTGAACCTTGGCTTTAGTGAAGTGATTTTAGGTATTCCAGGAAATCCATATTGTACCACATCACAATCAATTGATGTTACTTCACGTATTTCTCCCTTTTCTAGAGCATGGGTTGCTGGTGAGATTCTTTGTACTTGGAAGTGGAAAGGGGGAAGTGCATTGTGCACATTCTTACCTTCTCTGGTTCAGTACATGAAAACAGAATCATGTCTTGAGGTCAGCATCGTGTCTGTATTGCTTGACACATTACTAGAAGGGGCCCTTATGCATGTGAGTAGTCAGTGGGTACTGTTCAATGCTTGGCATCTCTCTGACGATGAGATTGAGAAAATTCAAGATCGTTTTCTGCGAGCTCTTGCGGCTTTGCTATTTACTATTAACATTAAGGTTAAGGATTGCATTTGGAGACAATCTGATGCACATGTATTTTTTGAACATCTACTGGGCAATCTTTTTATTGGTTCAACAGTAAATAGAAAATGTCTAAGGACTCTTCCCTTTGTCATGAGTACAATCATCAAACCCTTGTCAGAAAAATTGAAATTGGATGAAGCTTCTTCAACTGATTTGGTGGGAAAAAGCATATTGAGTTGGCTTGATGAAGCCATCTCTTGTCTGTCATCCAGCCCAAGGGAAGTAGTACAACAAGGTAGGTTACATGAGAATTCTTATAGATCATACTAGTATAATATCACATTTACAGTCATGTAATATGATCTGTTACCTTTTCAGATATCGAGGATTGGATGCAAGTGATTTTGTCTTGCTTCCCATTGAGGATAACTGGAGGACCCCGAAAACTGGTAGTTAAGTTTGAACGTGAGATCAGCGATGCAGAAAGATCATTATTGCTGACTCTGTTTCGGAAGTACCAGATATTCTATACTGGCGCAGCTCCATCTCTGTTATCCAGTGAAACTACGCTGTCAAAAACAGTGGAACTACTGGGAGTGAAACTGACAGCGGCTATAGTTGGCTATTGCTGGACAAAACTTGAGGAAAATGATTGGTGTTTTGTGTTCGAAATGGTACGCAAGTGGATTGAATCATCAGTTTTGCTTGTGGAAGAAATGACGGATGGTGTCAATGATGCTGTAATAAACCAGAAATCAAGTGAAGGTACCTTGGAGAAGATTAAATTAGTGGTTAACACCACAGATGAGTTAACATTAAGCTTCGCTGAATCCTCTTTGGTTACATTGTGTCACCTCAACCATCTTGATGATCTCCAAGAAACCGAAAATTTCCAAAGTTTGCAGCTTATTAGATCAGGGGAATATGCTGAGAGTAATGACAAGATGATGGAGAGTATCCTCCGTTTATTCTTGGCCTCTGGTGTTTCAGAGGCAATTGCAAAATCCTGTAGTGAGGAGGCTTCATCCATCATAGCTTCAAGTCGCCTTGCTTATTTGCATTTTTGGGAACTAGTGGCATCATTCATCATTTATGCTTCACCACAGATTAAAAGATCTGCACTGGAGTCCATGGAACTGTGGGGACTTACCAATGGTCCAATCAGTGGGCTGTATTCAATTCTTTTCTCCTCACAGCCAATATCTCATCTACAGTTTGCCGCTTACTCTCTACTTATGTCTGAGCCCCTCTGTCAACTTTCATTAGTCAAAGGGTGTTCTCTGGGAGAAAATAGCCCGCCAACTCAGCAATCTGACATGGGTCAAAGTATCGAGTTGATGCCAGATTCAGAGAAGACCCTATATCTCAGAGATGAACTCTCAGCCTTAATTGAGATGCCTACTTCTGAACTTCTCAAAACTGATCTGATAGCTCGAGATAGGGTATATTATATTTACGTGGTTTTAAATTCAGCAGATATATTTCGTTGTTCATGTGCTAATAGTTGGTGTTTCCTCTCACTAGGTTGACATCTTCATTGCCTGGGCACTGTTATTGTCCCACCTGCAGTTACTGCCGTCATCATCCACTATTAAGGAAAAAGTACTTCAATATATACAAGATAAGATCAGTACGTGCATATTGGATTGCATTTTCCAGCATATCCCATTAAGGACTGCTGCACCTAGTGGGAAGAAAAAAGATGTGGAACTCATGCCTGAAGCAGAAGCTGCTGCCAAAGCTTCTAAGAATGCCATAGTTACATGTTCACTGCTGCCATATGTGGAATCTCTTTGGCCCGTAGGGACTTGGCAAATGGCCTCACTTGCAGGGTCATTGTATGGGATGATGATTAGACTGCTGCCTTCCTATGTACGCACATGGTTTACTAGCTTGAGAGATCGTTCATTTTCATACTCAGTAGAGTCCTTCACTAGAGCATGGTGCAGTCCTCCTCTTCTACTAGACGAATTTTCTCAGGTATGAGCATGTTTTTTTCCCGGCAAGATACACTTTGACTTCTACTTTTTTTCATTGTGGAAAAATAGGCCTGCTTGTTAATTTTTTTAGCCAGCCCTCAGCCCTGATTTGTAAGATCTTTTAGCTAGCCCTTAGAAGAATAATCTATAAGCCATAAAACAAGGTAACGGCATTAGAGGCACTAATAATTCTTTGGGGTTCAGAGCATCTCCAACAATCCCCCTAAATCTCCCCTTAAATCAAATTATTGGGAAATTGTGTAAAAAGTCTTCTCCAACAACTCCCCTAAACACCCCCCTATTTCTATCCCCCCCAAAACTCTCCCAAAACCTAGCTAGAAACCGGGAACTTTCAGGGGTCCCCTATCCTCGCTCCCGCCGTCACGCGCGCTGGGGAAAAAAATTCGCGCCACACTTTTCCTTCACAGCTCGCCGCCCCCGCCTTTTTCCCAGCCACATCTCCCCGCCCGCCGCCCCAAACCTCCAGACGCCGCCCGACGTCGCCCGCGGCCTCCAGACGCGCTGACGCCTCGCAGCCAGACTCCCCGACGCCTGATGCCCTGACGCATCGGGAGATCGAAATCGGGCGCGGGCGCCGGGCGACGTCCTGTGCGGTGCAACCTTGCAAAAGATTTCGCTTCTTTTGGTTCTTTTCGAAAGGAAATATTTGCGTCCCTCCGTCCAATGGAACGGTGCAAACTAGTATCCGCAGCTGATGTAGATTTTGATCCGCAGTAGTATCCGCCACCGTATAAATACATGCATGGACGGACGGAATATTTCTTTGAGAACACACTACGTGTACCGATCGGAACAGGACTAGATGCGTTTACGGAGTTCATGCCTTGTACATGTACACGCGATGGCCGAGTGCAGCGGTCAAACCGTAATCGCATCATACATGGACGAGCTAGCACATCGGCCGCCAGTGCACGCGGCCAACTCTCCGGATCGCTCATGATCAAAATGAGGTATCGAGCAAAGTAAATGGGCCGGTTGTTAATGTTGGGCCAGATTCAACATACTATTAGGACATATTTAGGGGAGCTGTTGGAGGAGGGGACTAAAATAGGTTAACAAATTTTTTGGGCTGCCCCTAAAAGGTGTCTTTTGGGGTGGGTTTTTAGGGGGATTGTTGGAGATGCTCTCAGTAATGTGAATTTAATGGCCTGATGTGGTAATGGCTGAGTGGGTACAGCTTCTGAAATTAGATCTAATGCTATACCAAGTCAAGTCAAATTGACCCTTGCGAATAATTTTATCCCACCTTACAGGTTAAGGACTCTGTGTATGCTGATGAGAATTTCTCAGTTAGTGTGAACCGATCGGCACATGAAATTATTGCTACATACAAGAAGGAGGAGACAGGAATTGATCTTGTTATACGACTTCCGAATTGTTACCCTCTGCGCCATGTCGATGTGGAATGTACAAGAAGTTTGGGTATCAGTGAAGTAAAGTGTAGAAAATGGTTGCTTTCCCTGACGGCATTTGTCCGCAACCAGGTAATTCCTTGCACAAGAACAAAATGAAAAGGTTAAATAAATAAATAATCGGAGGCGTTTGATGTTGGAAATGACAAATACACTGATAATATGTGTATGTAAACTGAATATAGCTCTTAAGCTAAATTTTTTCTCTGCAGAATGGTGCGATTGCAGAAGCGATCCGCACCTGGAAAAGCAATTTCGACAAGGAGTTTGAGGGCGTGGAGGAATGCCCAATCTGTTATAGCATTCTCCACACGAGCAACCACAGCCTTCCACGGCTGGCGTGCAAGACGTGCAGGCACAAGTTTCACGGTGCCTGCCTCTACAAGTGGTTCTCAACATCCAACAAATCGACATGCCCGCTATGCCAGACTCCCTTCTAGACATGCATGCAGCATGCTAATGCGAACGCAGATGCATCCATTCACTGATCAAGGTACAGAGACTGCGTAGTTACCTTTTTGGGGAGTATAGCAATAGGTGTATGTGATCGAACCATTTTAGGGATGAGCATGTCCATACCATGTTCTCCGATTACTTTCCTTTTTTTTCTTTTTTCTTTTTGTATGTGTGTGTGTTTAGAATGCTAGGTAGCTCGTGGATGAACAAACCCGATAAATTTGGGAATACACCATCATGACTGCCCATTGACTCAGCTATGTATTAATATAGGGTATAGGGAAATCAGGGTGCAATGTACACGACGCGTGGGAGTTCAACATATGCATATCTGTCTCTGTGTAGAAGGACATGGATAGTGTTATAGGGGAATTAAGAGAGACCAGGAGAGTATGAGAATGAATCTATCCTTTTTCTTGTACCCCTAGGGGGATATTTATACATGACCATAAGGTCTTATTATAATTACACACCATCATAGGGTACTATTATAAGGGTATGGGCGTCCTTTCATGTCTTACATCGATCCTTTCAGCTCAACAGGTTGAATAGATACGGTAGGGTTGTTCGACCGGCCCTTAATTTATGCATAGTCTTCCTATATGACCCACAATTATTTAAGGATACTAGTATGTGCTTTATTAAGGGTTTATTGAATGGTGTATATACGTTTTTTAAGGGTGTCATAAAAATGTCTGTCCATGAAAAGACGCTTTGTTTTGCACAAAACAATGCATACGGCTCAAAAACTTTCACCCTTCGAAATAAAAGGTGCCTCACGGAAGCACCACTTCGGTATTTAAGATTCAAGAGTTGATATTTTATTTGAATTTGATGTGATGGCCAAAGTTTCAAAGGTGAAATAGCATAACGAGTATCCACCCCACCATTCCTCCCCTGCCCAGTACATGACAGCTACCACACCGCCAAGCTGCCAAAAACAACAGCTTCTTCGTTCCATCCTCTCTTGACTCCGATGTGATCAGGTCCAAGGGTGCCTCGAGCCAGTGACGAATCTAAAATGAAAAATAAGAGTGGACTAGAAAAAAATATATTCTTCTACCAGATTATAAGCTTTTCCTAGAATTGTTGACTTTACACCTCGATTGACTAAACTAATTTGTAAGAAACATAGTTTTGTATTCTTGTGCAATCAAATTCATAGTTTCATACATGAATAAAAGCAAAGAAAAAAAGAGAGATACAATGGAGGTACCTCGCTAATGGCAAGTGAATCCCTAAAACATGTAAATATGGTTCCGGTAGGTAATAATCTGTACATCAAAATTAAAAAAATTAGTGATACAATAGCAAATTGTATTTAATTACTTAAATGATCTTGGACATTTAAAATAAAAGAACCACACGGAGTTGTATTCTAATAAATTGCTAATCAAATAAGCTCAGCAGTATAACAATATAATAAATTAATTGCTAATTGCGATAATGACCTTGAGTTGTATACTTACAAATCACTGAATCAGTTTTGAGTGTTTGACCATACGGAGGACTAATATCACACGGCTTCACTGCTTCACAGAATCACACACAGTACACGTTCGGCCGTTCGGGCGGTGAGGCAGCTGCCGATTACTTCACTGTCACAGCGCACGCAACCAGACAAGTAGACAACCAGCGGGCCAACCAGGGGCATTAACGCAACCAGACTACCAAGACAGCAAGACTCCAAGCCAAATAAGAGGCAACAGCTGCAGCTTCACAAATCACAATCACACATTCACACGCGGACAACGGATGCACGTTGCGCCGCCGCGTCCGGTCCCGCCTCGGTGCCTCCCGCCTCCACGCCTCCGCTGCTCAGATCCGGCGTCCCCTCCTCCGCTGCTCACACCCCTGCCTCGGCCCTTCCCCGGCGTCCCCTCTCCGGATCCGGCGACCGGCGTCCCCACCTTGGCTCCAGATCTCGTCGGCACGGGTATTTGGGATTTGGGGGAACGGGAGCTCGGGAAGGGATCAAGGGAATCGGGATTTTGGTCTTTCGGAACAGTTGAACAGGGCAAATGTATTGGGCGGTGGGCCGTTGGGCCCGTGGGCCTGCATTTCTACTTCGGCCTTGTTTCTTCTCCTGGGTTCAGTGGTTCTGTGATGTGTGCTCTTTCTTCTCCGCAGAGGCTTAGACGTCGTCGCAGACTCGTAGTGGTTCTTTGCTGTGTGCTGCCTGGCTGGTCGCCGCAGGAGCCCCGGGGGGGGGGGGGTGTTCGGCAACCAGTGGAGGGTAGGCTTCAGCCTGATGAAGCCTACCCCATGAATTCGCCCTTGCCTCGAGCAATGCCAACCGTCACTTCCATGGTTACCGCCGCCGGCCTTCTCCGACATGGAGGTTACATTATGTAACGCCGTAGGGTCCGAATAGACTCAGGTCTAACTCCAAACGAGATAGGCCATACATACGTAGCGATCCATTTGTATTTTCTAAATCAACTCATGCAAAATGGTAAGAATCGCTACATTTGAACACCTGAAGTTTATATGTCAATGATTCTTTCCAGGTGGGACTAAATTCCATCCTCTCCTAGTCAAATCCATGCATGGGCTCGGAGTGGACCGACGACTTCTTTTTGGGCCAAGATGTCAGCAAACCCATGCATGGTTTACGCTGGTTGCCAGCAAATATCTTCGGCGAGTTGGGCTTCGACACGTTGCCCATAGAGGCGATGGACTGAGCAAGCATCCCAGTCTAAGAGCATCTCCAAGAGAGGCTCCTCTAAAATCTCATATTGAGAGTCTTTCTAAAAAAATTGTCACCTAAATCTTTCCCTTCCTTCAGCAGCTCCTCTAAATTTGGATCCCTAAAATTACCATCTAGGCACTGTATATTTGATGGTGATCCACCTCAATTTTGGAGTGCCAAAATTATTGGGCGTGTTTTTGAGTATCTGTTGGAGGCTTGTTTTTAGCTTTCATACCCAATATTTGAAGATAGGGGGTGAGAAAGAGTATCTCTTGGAGATGCTCTAAGGGCATGTTCTTTTCCTTCGAAGCTAGCGGCTTTTGATTTTTGCTACAGTATCTAACTTTTAAATTGAGTATTTTCTCAAGACGGAATCTACAAGTTAATTGTAGTACATGTTAAAAGCCTAACATCTGTATCAACAAAAATCGCAAGCGAGTATCTCCCTCTCCGTAATCTCTGTCGTAAACAGCTAAAATTCAAAAAATTTAGCCAAAAGCCATAAGCCATAGCCGAAAAGAACAAGCCCTATAATTTCTGCTTTAGACATAGTATGTTTACGCTGATTGTGGAATTAATGAATCAGAGGTTATCTCGAAAAAAACATGAATTCGTACGTTAAAAGGTACTAAATGTTGATGCGTTTGGTTCATGGGACTATGGGGGATGGGATGGGGCAGTCCTCATTCCAGAGCTGTTTGGTTCAGAGTCGAGTGGGATGGGGGATATCCCTCTAGGGAATATTCTGCGAATATACTCTCAAATTGGGGATGCTCCTGTCCCCCAGAAATGAGGGGATGGTGAGGGATGAGGTGGGACGAGTGGGCCCCACGAGCTGTTGCAATCCCAGAAAAGAGGCTGACAGGTAGACCCCGCATGTCAGATTTGTCATCCCAAACCTTTTGTCCCTAAACCAAACAGAAAACAGGGTCATCCTATCCCTTGCAACCAAACACGAAATAGGGTCGGTTCTATCCCTAAAAAATGGGTTGGATCTGTCCCAACGGCGGCATCCTAGTAGGTTTTTTCGTGGGATGGGACGTCGTCGATCCCTAGTAATTCGTGGATCGCAGATCCGACCACGACTTTTTCTTGCGAATGCTGGACGGACGGAAGGAAGCTGCTGCTGCTGCTGCTTAGCTTTGACCTTGGATTTGACGGCCAAGTGCAAGTTTCGTTTCTTTCAATTCTTCCTCATCCTCCTCCTCCTCCCAAATTTACTACTACTACTACTAGCTAGGAGTAGTTTTCTTAATCCATCGGGGTGGGGTGGGGCAGCCAAAATAACAAGGAATTAAGGAAGCAACAGGCCGGCGCAATCATATGAATATATTTATCTGCAATCTCCGCCCAACCTTCAATTCCTTGCCTTCCGTCCGTTCGTTCGAGTTCCACCATCTCCAATTAACCCCTCATTTCTTAGCCTAGGCTCAGTTCCATCCATCCATCAGGTTCGCTAGCATCTTTCTTCCACTGATTCTTCTTCTTCTACTTGGCCTTGGCCTTTAATTGGTTCTTCCGATCCCACTACTAATGCCGCCATCGACGAGGCCACACCGAGTGCATCTTGGCTAGGGGGTGCAATCGGGTCAAATTCGGACGGATATTATTCATACCTATTCTAACGAAGATGGTGTGGCGTTTCCCCCAAAATTGCCCATTGAGGTGTGGCGTTTCAAGATGAATCTTGATTCTTAACGGATAGCATTTTCTTTTTCTAGGCTGAAGAAATTTTACTAAATTAATGTAGAGACAGTAGACAATTGGGGATAAAAGACTTTTAAGAAATTTACCTGTTCATTTACTAAAGCATGTCAAAGTTCATCGTTTAATAATACTCTGATTACATATTTTTCATTCCATTACCTAGGAAGAGTGATCTTAATGAGCAAATTTAGGATTCCAATTGCAAAAGCAGCAGAATTAGAAATAAAACACTATTTTAGTATTTGTATATTTATAGTTACCACAACTGAATGTCATATTCCTTTTAGAGAACTTAAACTTGCATAATCCAGGATAACTTTCTATACACTGCACACCTCAACCAACCAACATGACAAAAAAAAAACAAATACTAGCAAAATAAAAGGTGAATTCTTAACTCTTACCAGATATCCGACCGAATATCCGACCGGATATCCGACCGAATATCCGACCGGATAATTATTCGGTACCGAATACCGATACTATTCGGTCGGATAACAACTCTCCCGAATCCGAATCTGAATCCGACATGAATTATCCGAATTCGAATCCGACCGGATACCAAATTCCCTTCCGGTACAGACCGAATTTGGTACCGGATCGGTCGGGATTAACCCAACCCATTTGCACCCCTAATCTTGGCTTCCCCCTGCTCTGCTCTGCTCCGTTCCTACGATGGTGCCAAGTGGGCCCACCAAGAAGATTAGTTTAAACTAATGACATTAATTTAGGCTGATGAGTGGGAGGTGCGTGAGACCAGCAGGTTAACTTATCAGCATTTTTAATTTAAACTAGATTTTAAAACTAGGGGTCACTCATTTATGTGGGCCCCACATGCACTTTAGCCTGTCCGAGAACCCGGTGCACCATGGATCTGGCCACACTTGTCAGCCAAATGATGCAATAAAATCTGGTTTTCCTTTAGAAACAAAAATGGAAAATAAAATGAGTTCCTAAACCCTACCAGCACAGATTTTCCCCTCTTAATTTTGAAGATTTTCTCTCCCGGCAAATTTTTTGAAGGCTCAATCTCCCTCATACAAACACCAATTTAAGATATTGTTGTTTCTAAATTTTTATAAAATTGTGAACTTCCATTCTCACAAAAAATCATGAATTTTGGTGTATGTTTGAATTTATTTGGTGTTTATTTGTAGTGTATCGTAAAATTTTACATATATGCAAGGCTATCAAAGGATGATGCTCTACACTAAGTTATTTTTAGCATAGGGTAAATTTCATTTACAATATCAATAAGTAATAATTTGCAAATAAAATTGCAAAAAACATTTAACTTGTAATATAATAATATTTATATAATTCCCGTAACCGTAGATTAAATCTATTCGCAACCCTCCTCGGCTGTGAACGTCGCACAATTCTCACCCATGGGCATGGCACACGATTAGATGTTCATGTATCTCATGATTAGACGTTCATGCATCTCATATGTTCAGTGAAACAGTTTTGAAAAGGAAAACTATACCTATTGTGGTCGCATCCAACCTTGCCATGACCGAGAGCATGACTATTTAAATAGTTTTTTGACACTCTGCAGAGAGTGTATAACTTTACCCACACGAGATAATCAACTTTACTATCGGCCATGACACACTTCCTTAGACATGCGATGAAATGATTAACAACCCTCACCTCAGCGGATACTCTCCCTTTGGTAAGGCATTCACCGTTGTACTAGCAAGCTTTGTTCCTAACACATCAGTGAAGGGAGCTCCTACGAACAAACCTACCCGGAATGTCCTCATTACATCTGCGTTTACCATAATATAAGACTAGACCTAAACAACTTACTCGGCTAAAGCCAGAGCCTATATAGCACACGTGGTTATACGGTGTGATTTAGATGTGCATCAATATTGTTCAGTCCTTAATTGATCCGGGTGAGAATCTCTCCCTATATACATGCGAGATACTCTCTCACACATTTGACAATTTATCATATAACTCGCCCGCATTCAAAAATTATGCTTTTTATTCTTGTTTTATACCAAACTAACAAAGATTCCTCCTATGATCTAACATTTAGAAACCATCAAATCCATGTGAAAATTTGTTTGAAAGCTCAAACTTAGCATAAACTAGTGTGTGGCTAAGCATCTAAAACATGTACTCAATGTAATATACCTAAATTTTGACATTAGTTATGTCTAACCATGTCCTGAGGGTTATAACAGTGAGGATATCAAACCTGCAAGGGAGATTCAATGCATACAAGCGGTTGTAACTACCATTACCCACAGTATAGCCATTTTAGTGAAACATACACGTATGCATAATAGATTTTGTAAACAATATACAATAATTGGAATACTGGGATCAACATGGTCAAAGAGGGTGCTTGCCTTGCTCTTGTTGCTCAGGGAATGATTCGGACGCGTTCTCAAAGTCGTCTAGTGCGAAGTCGTCTATTCGATAAAAATCCAGATAGACACAAATAAGAGCCAAATAAATTTAAACTGAGACAAGACTTAAATATTTTCGTATAATCAGGAAGATTATGGTTTTAGATAGATTTAGAAATAAAGATCACTAGATTCGGAGTTTGTGTGCAAAAGTTATAAATGTTTGAGTTTTGGCTCGTTTGAATTACCTTCTTGATTGGTACAATACTCTTTATGACTATTAACGTTCTTCGGCCGCTACAGTGTTCTTCTGACTTCTAACATTCCTCGGCTGCTACTCAATTCCATCTACGACTACTACAGCCTACGATTGCTGCAGCTTACGACAATTGTAGTTGCCGACCACTTTAGCCTACGGCCTTACGACTACGACTTACGATCACGACACCTCACTGCAACTCTAGTTGTACCGCTCACACAGAGCCGGTACTACCGGTCTTCAATCATGTAGGTCTTTCGAGCATCGACTGTGTACTATGGCTTACGACTACCGACCACATTCTATAGGTATCGACTACCTACTACCAACTAGGTTTTGTAGTTTTCTGCTACCGACTAGGTTCTGTAGTTTATGACTACCGACTAGATTATGTAGTTTACGACTACAGTCAATGGTCGAAGATTACGAGTCCAGCTACTGTGCGAACTTGGTATGGATCTACATGCTTGAAGGGGTTGTTGAGTTGCTTTACAAGACTTACCTACACAAATATGAGCTCTCTTAATGATAGTAAACGAACGTCAATGTCTTGAGGTGTTAGTTTATAGGGCGGTTTATTGTTAGGACAATATATTGTAAATGATTTGTTATAGTCACCCAATTGCATAATGTTGTATGGTGAGTCATGGCATACTATGGTGAGCTAACTATATCATGTGGGTAAAATTGTGCATCCTCTGCAGAGTGAGATCTTAATCTATTCGAATAGTTATGTCCCCGGTCATGGACATTGCTTGGTACTACCACATTTAGTTAGACTTTCTGGTTTTAAAATGGTTTTGGGAATGGTATGGATGGTGGAAGTCTAAGCTAGAAATGTTTTGGTGAAGGATTGTAATATGTGATAATGTTGTTGTGGCAAAGGAAAATTGCTTGATTCTTGTACTTACATTATTTATTACTCATTATTTCATATTAATGATAATTGTTCTTACAAATTACTCTTTACAAATGACTAAGTCTATTGCAAATGAAAGTTCGCTATGTGCAAAATAGCTAGATAAGACATCCACTCCTTTAATATAGCTTGCGTGTATTAATATATTGCTTAAAGTTTTGCGGAGTACATTTTTGTACTTATAATTGCTTGTTAGACACTATCAGAGTAAGAGAAAGAAGATCCCTCGGTTGGCTACTTTTATGCTGCAGGATTTGTTGACAAGGATGCGAAATACTAGGGTGTTATCCCAGTCGATTGCCCGTGAGTGTATGGCATACCATGAGGGTTCTTTTTTCTTAATTTATTGTTTGTTTCTATTGCAAGTACTCTCTCTATGGATCTATTTGGCCGGTTAGTCTATTTGTGCAAAACTTGGTCATGTTGGACTATGTTGAACCGCTTATTGTTACATGCTACTATGTTTTATTTGCTTGTGTATGGATATGATGTACTATGTGTGCTAGCTACTAATTATAGAACTTATGATTCATAATAGAATTTCCGGATCCGACGGTGCAAGCTACTCGGTAATATTTCTCATCATCGATAGACTTAATTTGCTGTGTTTCTGGCAAAAGTTTACTATGGTAATAGTCCTAGTTCCTTTCTGAAAGGAACAGTGAGTGAATTGCTCCGCCGGCAGCCCATGTGCCGTCGATTGTCACCACGAGTGCTATTATTAATGGACGCGGAAGCTAGCTTGCACGTACTCCCCATCTTAAGCCCCTGTAGTTTTTTTTTTTTTACTGATCTACTCGATCGTGCTCTAATTAATTAATTAAGCTCTACGTACGAAACCCAACTCCAGCCGAAGCAAGCAAAACAAGGAGCAACAGAAGGCAGCAATTTTCTACAGCAAGCCATACTTAATTAGTTTCCTCACCTAGACATTTTCTCAAGAAAGAAAAAGCAAAAGAGCATGCTGCAACTGCTGATCGCTGCAGGCTAGATCTGGGATCATACCCTAAGAAACACTAATTAAGAAGATGAGAAGCAGCAGCATCGATCGGCTATATGACTAATAGCTGGGTGCGACGATCGATCGATTTAAGAAGATGTACGTAGCTAGCTAGTGTGGGAGAGATTCGATGGATGGAATCAAATAGCTAGCTAGGAGGGCGCGCGGCGTAGGATGTGTGCGTAGATGAAGTGGTTCCAGGTGTCGGGCAGTCCGGGGAGGCACCAGTGGATGCAGTCGGCGTACTTGGCCGGCTGCGCCTGCTGCTCCGGCGTGAGCAACTTCCCCTGCCGCAGCGTGTGCACCGAGGTGTGCGCGTCCTTGCGGATCTCCGACATGGCCGTGATGTCGACGAAGCGCACCCGGGCCCTCCTCGCCACCTTGCGCGCCGTCCAGAAGAGCCGCCAGTCCGTGCCCAGCTCCAGCTTCCCCGTGTAGTTGGTCGCCGGCAGCGTCTCCGACGAGCACTTGATGGCGCCGGGGTTGCCCCACCCTTCGCTCCTGCAATTAACGTCGACATATTTGGCATCTCTTCATTCATCCATTCAGAGGTAATTTCTATATAGGAGGAGATGCCTATATCTTACTGCATATGCACAGGTGAGACGCTCATGAAGAAGACCATGGTTTTGTCAGGGTCCACGTTGGCTTGAACCCATCTGGCCCATGTCTTGAGCACCTTCTTGTACGCGACCACGCGATCCATCTCGTCGTACTTATTGATTCTCCTCGTCGCGAAAGAGCCGCCCCGCCTGGAGTGTGCATGCATGCATCATCAATTGATCAGTCAGTCAGTCGTACGTCTCGAGTCGATGATTAAGCTGCTAATATAAGGAGTATATGGCCGGAATACTGACAGGACTTTGATCTGATCGGTGTTCATCCACCAGATGTAGGTGTTGAAGATGAGGAAGTGGACGCCCTTCCAGTTGGCGGCGTGCTTGGCGACGGAGGTGGGCTTGATGATGCGCTCGCTGATGGTGTGTATGTCTGGATCGTCAGAGTTGGACTCCACCAGGAAAGGGGCCCAGTAGAACTCGACGGTGGCGTTGTAGTCCTGATGAACAGAAGATTTCATTCCATCCATCATGTTCATGCATGTTGATCATAATAATGTTCATGAGCAGAGAGGAAGCAAGGAAGCGATCGAGGCGCAGGATGTACGACGTACGTGGAAGCGGAAGACGTTGAGCGAGCCGTTCTTGAGGAGCGATTTCCTGTCCCACGGGGCCTGCGACTGGAGCAGGCACACCATGGACTCCCACTGGTTGCGGTTCAGCGAGTCCCCCACAAACATCATCCGCTTGTTCCGCAGCCGCTCCAGCAGCGCCTTGCCCTCGAACCTGCGCCCAGCTACCTCCCTCCCTCAGATTAATTCATTCATTAATTACCTTATACATACTCCGATTAACACCTAATTAATTTTGAGGCATGCAATCCATGACTTCATTAAGGGAATTATCAATCAACACTGCACTGTAGCCTGCAAGGAGATGGATGCAGCTAACTAGCAACAGGACACTAGTGGAGTAGGGGTACTCCACACTCCTCAAAGACTTTTCATCATATCGGTGTTTGCAAAATCATGCTTTAGGTAGTGGTTCAACTCTAAGACAGAATTCCACTTTGGAGCTGTCTAGAGCTGAGAGGACGAAGAACTAGAGTTGTCCTTTAGCTTCTCCATAAGTGGGTTGTCAAGCTTGTATTTCCTTGTTGCGCCTGTTGTGATGCCTCTGATCTCACACTGCTATCAAGCTTATCATGATATAAGCAGAAAACACGAAAACCCCCCTTTTCACATGTTCGAAAGCTTCCGAGAAATCAAGACCGAAGCATTCGCATATTCCCTCCATACCGATCTACAAACCTGCCAACTTTTTTGTATGATCGAAAATGATAGCAAAATAATATAGGTGTGAAATATAACCGAAATATTTAACAAATTTTGTCTCCATTGATGCAACAACATGACCTAAAAGAGGATCCCCAAGATTTCGTAATCCTGTCCTCAATTAACCAAATAAATTATATAACTAAGAGGTAGGGTAATATACATCGAATAGAACATTTGTTGCCATATAAAAAGTCCTTAAAAACTCTCAAAAATGACTAGCAATCTGTTAATGTAAGCCAACCTCAATGCAATTAGGTGTATTCTTAGGTACGTCAAAGATACCATCAATTATGGTGTTCTATACAAGAAAGCAAAAGAATACCAAGTGATTGGATATTGTGACCCTGACTATGCCGAAGATTGTGATATACGAAGATCAACAATTGGATACATTTTTAGCCTTGGTTTAGGAGCCATATCATGGTGCAGTAAAAAACAATGCACTGTGGCATTATCAAGTACTAAAGCTGAGTATCAGTTGGTAGCAACAGCCATACAAGAAAGCACATATCTTACGTAATCGATGAGGATCTCCACCAACCGACAGATCATCAAGTATGACTTTTCTGTGATAATCTATCGTCTATTTGCCTAGTAGAGATACAGTCTTTTATACAAGCACAAAGCATATGGAAGTCCACTACCACTACAGAGAAAAAGTCCTAGGATATATCGTGATGGTGCCAATAAGGACAGAAGAGTAAACTACATGTCTTCAGGAAGAGTCTCAGCAAAGTAAAGTTCAAGAAATTTTGATGGGCTCTCGAAATGATTTTTAAGACAAAATTGGAAAGAAGTTTGCATTGAGAGATGATTTTTAAGACAAAATTGGAAAGAAGTTTGCATTGAGAGTGTGTGTTAAAAGTTGCAATGCAAACTTCTAGAATAATCTACTCTCATTCAAATTTTACAAGAAGCCGAGATATTTGCTAGGAAGATACTAGAACTAGTTTGTCATGGTAAAATTAGATATGTTAGATGTGTATATTTGTAATGAACTTTCAAGAATATAGATATATGTAGTATTACATGGCTATGATCTTAACAAGTGGCAATCATTCAATGGCTTTGAGTGCCTATATAAGGAAGTGGTTTGCTCTTGTCGTGGCATGTTGTAGAAGCATAGATAGGTAAGGAGAGTAGGAGTGGAGAGAGTACTAAAATAGCCACTTAAAGAAGTGTATACACTCTCTTATGTAATAGTGTTCATGTTTTAATAAAATAGCATTTTGTAACTATGAGTCATCCGAAAGCTAGACAGTCTTGGCTTTAACGTGAATGACTCGATTGTCCATAAACTGATTATTACAAGCGAATCTTCTACTGTTGCTACTGTATTAGGGCTAGAAGCGAATCTTCTACTGTTGCTACTGTTGCGGGTAATCCAAGCTGCTCAATCCATTGGATTGTGGTACCATATTTTGGTATGTTCATATTGGCTTCTAAAAACTGTTTTTTCTACAGTAAATGACTTTTCTATAGTATATAACTTTCAAATGAAGTGTCTTTTCAAGACGGGGTCTATTAGTCGATTATAATGCATACTGTAGTGACTTCATTTATATCAGCTAAAATCGCACGCAAGTTTCTTTCTCTCCGTATGGCTCTCTACAAGTTATTACTATTTATAAGTTAAAACTAAAAACCATCAGTAAAAGACAATATGAACGGGCTCTAACGTTCGCACTAGGCACTAGTCCCATAACGCATCAATTGTAGCAGCTTTGGTCTTCTTCCTTCTTTCTCAAGATTCTAAGATTTCTTCTTTTGTCAAATCATAGTCAAGGGAAAAAAAACAAAACAAGTATTTTGATCCTTTTGACGATACGAACAAATTAACTTCGTGACCTCGAGCTAGCAATAGAGCTTGGATACAAATTGGGGAAGCCACCATGCCGCATAAACGCAGAGGGCACACGACTATGCTCTAGCAATGGTAGCTCGGCAAGGCCGCAACTCGCCAATGGCATCAAGCCGTCTCTCAAGACTTCTCCAATCTTGGTTCGAGATAGTGCCGATGGAGTTAACGCTAAGTCGGAAGAAGATGAGTTCAGTATCTGTATCGAGACTTAGGCTCTGAACTCATTGCATAAGATTTGAACACCAATTCCGTCTAAAGGAAATGAGTGGTCATATTTGGCCAAATGGCACGAGCCATACCGAAATAGTAGCTACGGTCGGTTGAGGATTTGCATGTATTAAGGTCACCCAAATCGCAACAGAGCATTTGGACAGGAGACAAAATTAAGGATGAGAATCAATGCAATATCAAGCTAAGCTAGCAGTGATAGCATAATGTTCGTATGTCGTATACGGTGGTGTACCGTACATACGTACCTGGAGAGGAGATGGAGGTGGCTGGAATTGCATCGACTTGTTTGTCGTGGCTGCCATCTCCACTTCTGGTAGTTGTCGTTCCGGCGGCCGTTGCGGATGCAGGTGACCTGCTCCGTCAGGAACCCGCAATCTTCCTCCCGGTACAGCGGCCGCCCAACCTCGTCGTACACCCACTCCCCCTCCGCCGCGCTGCTGCTCTCCTCTTCTTCCTCGCAATCCCCACCCTGCTCCTCCTGCTCTTCTCGATGACCCATCCTCTCCGCCGTCAAGGACAGGCCGGGCATCTCCATTACTTGCCGCTGCCGCTGTTCCTCCTCCCCAACATCAGACCGTCGGTCACCGACAGCGCCATTATTACTAAGAACGAGTGATTCTGCAGATTCCGATTGCGACTGGCCGGCTGCAGCAGGGAGGTTATGCTTATGATTAACCACATCCACATCCACCACCTCCTCCTCCTCCTCCTCATTTGGCTGCTGCTCCTCCTCATGCTCGTCGTCCTTCACCCTTTGCTGCTCCTCCAGATCAGTAACGTCGACGGCCACATTTTCCACAAGGGCGTGTGTCGACGGCGGAGCCTCATTCGCGTCGCCGGCAGCCTGCTGCTGTTGCTGGTGCTGGTGCTGGTGGTCATGAGAATGAGGAACTAAACCAGCTAGCTAGAGAGAATAGCTAGAGGGGCTCACTCAACTAACCTGCTGCTGCTGCTGCTGCTGGTGGTGGTTGTTGTGGATGTAGGCGCTGACACTGACAGTGTTCTTGATGATGATTTCGCTTGCTTGCAGGGGCTGCTGCGGATGAGTGCTCAGCTTCTCCTGCAGGCGGCGGGCGACGGCCTGCAGGTCGGCGCTGTCCTGCAGAAGAGACACCAGCAGCAGCGCCGCCAGCACCACCAGCGCAGCGATCTGCAGACGCCAGCTCGCCGACGCCCAAGCAGCCTTCCGGCGAGGGATCCGCATATTTATTATATATGTGGACAATGCAATGCGAGCGCGCACAAATTAAACTAGTGCTCCAGTCAGCAGCTGAAAGCTGAGTGATGGATTTGAGCTGAGCTCAACGGATATGAAATGGGTTAAGCAGACGAGGAGGGGTTTCATACTGCCATTCCGTCGCACAGAGGAATGGATAGATAGATAGATAGATAGATGGACAACCTCTGCCTCTCTCAAGTGAGTAAAAGCTGTTTAATTTGGTGCTTTTAAGGCAGGCAGGCAGGCAGGCTCATTGGAATGCGGGAGGAGACACGTTGCTGAGCCTGCGCCTGCGCCTGTGGAGAAGAGAAGACTCCCGTCCCCTGCCTGGATGGTGGGGCACCAGCAATGCAATGCAATGCAATGCAATGCTGCATGTGTGGAAGGGAAGGTCCCTCGGATGATAATTGATACGAGCACTGCCGCTGCTACTAACGTAGTTTTTTTAGGCTAGGTTTACCTCTAGCCCTAGGTTTTGTATGCTAACGTCGTTGTTTGTCCCGACTCCGGCTCAACTACACTAATAATCCGTCTTTACAACCTCATCTTCAACACTAAGGGCCTGTTTGGAACAAAGGAATGCAAAACAGAGGAATGGTAGGAAGCGCAGGAACGGAAGAAAGTAAAAAGCGGAAAACTACAGGAATACAAACCATAGGAACGAAAAATGTGGACCGTTTGGATTGCAGGAAATAAATAATGTCAAGAAAGTTGATTTGGGTCCTTTTCTTATGTTTCAATCGTCACTGCTGGCATCTTCCGATCGTGGGAATTTTTCCTTTGGCTCGGACTGGATGTTTCGTTTCCTCTAAAAAGTACAGGTTAGAGAAACTTTCCAAAGGAATTGGTTCGCTCAATCCTACGTTCCAAACGGCACAAACAGTAGCCAAACTGAGGAATCTTGTTTCCTGTAATTTTCCCATGAAAAACCTCCGATCCAAACGGGGCCTAATTAGTTGCTACCACCTGATGCTGATGCTGATGCTTCTTTCTCACTGAGCTGAGTATATAACGAGTTATTTACGCTACCTTGGTTGTTCCGAAATGGATGCTACTTTAGTACATTTGTCGTCAAAAGGAAAGGAATTCCAAATCATTATATATATTTTTAATAACTTTTACTGATATATAATAAAAAGAATACCAATGGTTAAAGGCGTGCCTCACGGACAATGCTAATGCCCAAAACGCCAATATCTATTTTACTGTTACAATCTCAGTTTCTCGTACGTAGTGCAAATATATATAAATCATTCTGCTGGCCGGCGAGCTCAAAGAAAATCAAATGGTGTAGCGATCGAGGGATGAAAGGAGGAATTAACGCATGCATGCCGTGCGCTCAAGGGAGGAGAAAAGTCGGCCAGAAACGAAGAAGAAGAAGAAGACGACGACCTTACTACGTACACCGCATCGCACCGCACAGTTGTAATTTCGGATCTTGCGATTGCCGTGCCTACATAACAAATTAACGTTATTATTATTATTATTATTGCATTGCAGCAAGCCGGCCGGCCAGTACGTTTGGCGTTGGGCGCGCATGCATGCACATGCGTCTGCCAGGTCCCTCGCCCTCCATTTCGCAGTAACGTCTCTCGTGCATGTACCAAGTTACCGATGAGCAGTAATAAGCACTACAAGATGAGAGGGCCTGTTGTTTAAATTAAAAGCCGACGATTTTTTGTTTTTACTACAGTATCTAATTTTTAAATAGAGTATTTTCTCAAAACAGGGTCTACAAGTTAAACGATCTACTCGTTAAAATCCCAACATCTGTATCAGCCAAAATCGCAAGTGATTATCTGTCTCTCCGTAATCTGTACCGTAAACAGCCAAAATTCAAAATTTTCAGTCAAAAACCATAAGCCGCAACCGAAAAGAACAGGCCCTCTTGAGTCTGCACCTGCTTCAACCGAGCGACTCCATGAACAAATCAATATGCCTTTTGAGTGAGTTTTTTTTACTGTGATTTTGATTTTTGAATTTTGGTTGTTCATGAGAGATAATATATAGAGAAAAACAATCGCATACGATTTTAGCCATTATGGCTAAAATAGTGCCTACCACAATCGACCTATGAATCTTGTCTTGAAAAAATACATTGTTTAAAAGCTAATTGCTATAACAAAAAATGATAAGCCAAAGTCAAAGCTAAAATAACCCAGACTTTGTTCACGTCATAAAAATCTATTGTCACGCTTAAACAAGCTAGCAATTCATTTTCCCGCAGGTACTGTTTTTTATCAGTCTTACTCTTGCAAATTTAGTTAGACACAAGGATCGCCAACCTAGTACATAGAAAATTTAACATGTTTGCTGTATCGGTTGCTTAATTATTTCCATTAATAATTGTTTAACTATATTTATGGAGTAAGCCTAGTGAGGATATAATTCTTGTTTCTCGTCCAGAATACGATAGGTCAACGGTACTGCTCTTAGGGGCAGACCCAACAGTGGGTTAGCCAGTGCTAGAGTCCACCTTACTACCGGCCGGAACATGGATATCTCCCTTCAGCACTGGTATCCATCTATAGAGAGAGTGAGTCGTTTAGTTTGGAGGTAGAAGAACTCCTTCAAGCAAAGATGAACTCAACAAGGGTCAGCGTGGCCTGGAACCCTGCTATCCCTCGCTAAACCATAGGTGACCCCCTACCCCTAGGCTCCCCATCCATGCTTAGGACGCCATGGTAGCAAGCTTCGATGAATCTGGAGGTAGAAGATGACTATGGAAGTGATTTGGGCTAAAATTCTCTTGTGTGGACCACGCTAGACGTCTTAGTCGTTTCTGCGCCAATCCACTCCCCATCAGGCCAATAAACCCATTACCTATCTATCTCAGTAACTAAGATCTCTCTTCCAAGTTCTTACCTGTAATACCCCAAATTGTATAAAGGGAAACATTAGAGGTAAGTAAAGGGGAGAGTAAAGTTTTGCCGTCAGACCCATTGACTTTTAGAGAGTCGATTTAGTATCGCTCGCAGAGGTTCCCAGACCACCCCAGGACAGTCGGCACCGACTAGAGAGCCGAGTAGCGCCCTCAGAGGTTCCCAGACCGCCTAGGGGTAGTCGGCATCATCTCGCGACATGGGTTTTCTTCATCCGGCAATTCCAACCTTACCTTTTACCGACTTACCGTTGCAGTAAAGGAAATCCCAAAGCTAGCTCAGTATCAGACCAAAATGCCCCTAAGCAATCAATTGTATGGGAAAGGAAGGGAAGGGCATGCCAGTCATTTCAGTGCAAAGGGCAGCCCAACCCTGCCTTATAAAGCCAATGCACCGCATCAAGCCTCATCTCCTCAACTCTTTCTCAGTTAGGATAAGAACGAAGCCAGTAGAGCACACTCCACTCCTCACGGCCAAACTGAGAAAAAAAAACCAAGTACCTTCATCAACCAAGATTAAGCCAGCCAAATAAGAGCCTAAGGAGAGGAGCGTGAAGACGAAGGAGTCAAGCGACGGCCATCGACATGGAGCCCGAAGGAGAGGGAGCTCAGAAGGCTTGAACGTGAGGACGGCGCCTACGACGATCAAGGACGTCGGCGATCTCCGAGCGCGCGCCAAGCCATCACTGAGTAAGTCCATCCCCCAACCCCATGGCACCACACGAACACAGAGAGAAAAGTCGGGGTGGCGCTCGGTGGCCATGGCTATGACCATGGTCGGCCGGAGCAGCCACCTTGGATGGCGAGCTAGAGGGACGAACGGGAGGCATGGCACCGGCCGGCTTTGAGCCGCGGCCGGTGAGCCCGAGGAGGCCCGTACCGAGGGGAGCCCGGGGTGGCCGGCGCCGCCGACTATCGGCGCTAGCCAGGGCCAGACCCGAGGCAAGGGGGCGCGGAGAGGAGCAGAGCCGCAGAGGGGCTGGAGGGGAAGCACCGCCGACGTCGTGGGGACGGCCGACCGGCCCGGCCGGCTTGGGAGGAGCCGCCGGTGGCGCTCCGGATCCACGGGCCGAGGCCCTTCGTACCGCTAGTCACCGAGAGGAAGAGAGGGGAGGCGAGTGGAGGGGGGCCGACGAGCTGTGCCGCCGGCGAGCCGTCTCGTCGCCGCGGCCGGCCGCGTGCCGCCGCGCAGCAGGGGAGGTCGCCCGCGCGCGAGAGGGGAGGAAAGTAGAGGGGGGGCGGCAGGAGGAGCCGCCGGCGGTGAGGGGGTCGCCGGCCGGCCCTGCGCCGCCGCGCCGCCCCTGGTGAGGCCGGCGGGAGGAGAGGCCCGTTCGGCCAGGTGGAGTATGGGGAGAGAGAGAGCCAGGTGAGGTGGGGAGAAAAGAAAGGGAAGAGAGAAGGAAAAGGAAAAAAAAAGAGGCCAGTTCGGCCGCAAGGAATGAAGGAAATAGGAGAAAAAAAGGGAAAAGAAGAGAAAAGAGAAGAAAAGAAAAGAAAAGAGGAGAAAAAAGAAAAAAAAGAAGGGGTTTGGCGCCTGCGTGTCGGGACCTTGACCCTGTACATTCTACGCTTGCGTCGAGTCAGCGCGTAGGATCGTTGATATTCATTTAAGCTCTGGATTTTTATTTTGCCGTTGAGTCGGGGGGACATGTACGCAGGTGGAGTTTCCGGGTCGGAGCCGTCCACGCGTTATCCCCGAGGCTAACCAGGCAAGTGCTTTGTAAAACGGTGAATATGGGTAGTGATTTCTGATAAATGAGTGATGATGCATTTCTTACCGTGTTGGTGGTAAGTTTTACTATTTCCGGATGATGCTCTGCTTATCAGGTTAGGGTAAGTTTACCATTTCCGGGTGCATGATGAGAATGATGAATGATAAACGTTGAGACATGGCATGTTGATATGCATAAAATGAGAACTTGCATTGCATGCATGTCATGAAAAGAGATGGTTTTGGTCCACGTTGAGTGGACGCTCCACGGGAGTGGAGTTTGAGGTCCCCGTATGAAAGTACGGGCTACTGAGGTCCCCGTATGAAACAGGACGGGCTTGAGGTCCCCGCATGAAACAGGGCGGGCTTGGGTGAGCATCGACGGGTGCTCACTCTGCTATACCGGTATAGACTAAAGAGTTGAGAAAGAGATGCATGAGCATGTGCATGATGAATAGTTCATCGGAACGTAGAGTGGTTAAATGGAAAAGTGGATAAAGAAACGGGAATGATTATGGTCTAATGGATGAACCTGTTATTTGCTGTTTTGCTTTGTACTTGCTGAGTCGGTGGACTCAGCCTTGCTTTGTTGATGTTTTTTTAGGTGACCGTTGAGGACGTCAGGCGGGCGGGATTAGCACATGAATGATCAGCACGAACCAGTAGCACTTTTGGATCACCTTTTGTTAATGTACTTTAGCTTTTACTAAGCTAGAGTATCCACTAGAAATGCTATGATGTAACTGAACGCAGCATAATAAATAAATTAGTGTTGGTTTTAAATTTCTTCTCCTGTGTTGTTATGGTAAGAGTTGCAGAGGTGGTAGCATCTTGGCCCAGGGAGTGGGCGGGGTGTTACAGTTGGTATCAGAGCGGGCGTTAGGTCCGTGGTAAAGAAACTTGATAACTTAGTTTAATTATTCAGCTAAAAATTTGATTTAGGCCTAAATGAAAAAAAAATTAAAATTTGACACACTGGTGCACCATAGGTTGGGAATGGGTCTTGCAACGCGTTTACGATTTTCGCTAGCTTTGATATTAAGTTGTGCTGAGAAATAAATGTTTGTTTGGCTGTCTGTCGTGAACAGATATGCCGAGAGGTAGAGGGCGTGGACGCGGCCGTGGAGGCCGTGGCCGTGGCCGTGGCCGTGGTCATTCCCAAGCGGAGCCACCGCTTGAGGTTCCGCAGGAGGCACCTGATGCGGAGGTTGCTTCTGCCGAACATTCTGTAGCTAGAGATCCGGCAAGGACTTCGGCCTTGCTGCAAGAGTTCATGGAGGAGGTCCGTGCGCTTCGTCGTCAAGCGCCGGCAGCCGCTGCTGCGGTTGTACCTGCTGATGCCCCTGTTGCCGTTCCGGTCGCACAGGAAGCAAGAATGGGCCTTCGTGAGTGGTTGGCCCTGCGACTAGACTCCTTTGATGGTTCGGGCACACCAGTCCAGGCTGCGGATTGGTTGCGCTACATGGAGAGGCAATTCGAAGCCCCTGAGATGAGCTCTCAGTTGAAAGCTCGCTTTGTGGCTTTCCAATTGAAGGGTCAGGCGGACATCTGGTGGGAAGGGGTTCTTTCAGCCAGGACTCCTGCCCAGGGTCCCGCTACATGGGAAGTCTTCAAAGAACAGTTCAAGGCGAAGTATTACCCAGATTCTTTTGTGGAAAGTATGGAGGTCGCTCTGTCAACCTTCGTACAGGGAAAGATGACCGTGGCTGAGTACGAGGCAGCATTTAACAACCTGATCCGCTTCGTGCCATCGGTCGCGAATAACGACCTTGAGAAGGCCAAAAGGTTCCGCCGAGGACTAAACGCTGAGTTTCGGCATGTCATGGGAGCTACTGCACCGCGCGACTTTAGGTCCGTGGTGGAGCAGGCCAGAGGGATGGAGCTGGAGATGCAGCTCACTAAAGGGCTGCAACCCTCTGGTGGTCCGAGCACTTCTGGTGGTGACCAGAAGAGGAGCTACACTGAAGGGGGTGGGTCATCGCAGCGGCCCGCTCCCAAGAAGTCCAAGTGGGGCCAGCGTCCCCCACAACCGTCCAAGTCTAAGACTTCGAGGCTGTCTTCTTCAGTGCCTCGTTCTTCATCGGCAACTCCAGCCTTGCGTCCTGTTCCAGGGCAAGGCATGATCTGTTTTAAGTGCGGAGAGGGACACCGTGCTGCTGAGTGTTCCTGGACTGGGAACTGTCGGCATTGTGGCTTGGCGGGCCACAAGATGTCAGTTTGCCGTCAGAATCCTGCCAGCATCATCAAGTGGGAGCCAGTATCTTCATCTTCGTCGAATTCTACACCTCGGGGGTCAGTCCAGATGATGGCGGCTGCCCCTGTGCTGCAGCCTCCTTTATCTTGGGCTCCACCCGCTGGGTATTATTGGCATCCTGCACCGACTGCTCCATTTCAGCATGCTACATCACCTCCAGTTCTGTTGCCGCCACAGCAGAGCGTTGGGGCTCTTGTCGCCCCGACACCACCCGGAGTCTACTCACTACCTGCTGCTGAGTCCGCGAGTCGACCTGACGTGGTGACAGGTACCCTGCTAGTGGACTCATGTGAAGCCCTTGTTCTTTTCGACTCTGGTGCTACATATTCTTTTGTGTCTCGGGAGTTTGTTGGGAAGGCCAAGTTGAGTGTCCAACAAATTTCTCAATCAGTTGTGGTTAGTACCCCGAGAGGTATCCTAGCGAGCTCTACAGTATGCCCTGGCTGTGTGGTTGCAATAGATGGTGAGGAATTTGTTGCCAACCTCATGGTTATTCAGTTAGAGCCATTTGATGTTATCCTTGGCATGGATTGGTTGCATCGCTACCAAGCCGTGATTTCCTGTTTCTGGAGGACAGTCACTTTGCAAGCTCCTTCGGGGAAGGAGATAATCTTTCAAGGGAATGCACCTGCGTGTTCCCTCTTGGTGTTGGCCAGCCTGTTTCCTGGTCAACGTACAATGAAGTCTGGGTTATTTCTAGCCCTTACGGAGAAGCTAAGTGCGCAATTGCACATTGAGGATATTCCTGTGGTGTGTGAGTATCCCGATGTGTTTCCTGGAGAGCTTCCGGGTATGCCACCCAAGCGAGATGTGGAGTTCAGAATTGATCTTGTTCCTGGTACAAGACCTATCTCCATGTCTCCCTACCGTTTGGCACGACCATTGCAAGAGGAGTTGAAAAAGCAGTTGGACGAGTTGCTGTCCAAAGGTATGATTCGTCGCAGTGTGTCACCTTGGGGAGCCCCTGTCTTATTCACTGAGAAAAAGGATGGGAGTTGGCGCATGTGTATAGATTACCGTGCTCTTAATCAGGTGACCATCAAGAATAAATACCCATTGCCTCGCATCGAGGACCTGTTTGATCAATTGAAAGGAGCCAAGGTGTTCTCCAAAATTGATCTGCAGTCTGGGTATAATCAAATCCGAGTGCGCGAGCAAGATATTGAAAAAACAGCATTCTCCACAAGATATGGGCACTATGAGTTTACAGTTATGTCTTTTGGACTGACAAATGCCCCTGCTATCTTCATGGAGACGATGAACAGTATGCTACACAAGTATCTGGATGACTTTGTAGTGGTGTTCATCGATGATATCTTGATTTATTCCAAGACGGAGGAAGAGCATGAGCAGCATCTGAGACTCGTGCTTGAGACTTTGAGGAAGAATCAGTTCTTTGCCAAATTGAAGAAGTGTGAGTTTTGGATCTCTGAAGTGAGCTTCCTGGGTCATGTAATTAACCAGGAAGGCGTTTCAGTTGATCCAAGCAAGATTTCCACTGTCGTGGAGTGGAAGAGGCCATTTAGTGTTAAAGAAGTGAGGAGTTTCCTTGGCCTAGCTGGTTATTACCGGCGTTTTGTGAAAGACTTCTCTCTCATTGCCAAGCCAATGTCTCAACTCACATGGAAAGGTGTGAAATTCCAGTGGACCGATGATTGTGAGCACAGCTTTAGAACTCTGAAAGAGAAGTTGGTAACTGCTCCTGTTCTCACACTTCCTGAGCCGGGGAAGCGTTTCACGGTCTACTCGGATGCGTCTCGAGTAGGTCTGGGTTGCGTGCTTATGCAAGACAATAAAGTGATCGCGTATGCTTCGCGACAGTTGAAGAAGCATGAGCAGAATTACCCTACCCATGATTTAGAGCTTGCCGCAGTGGTTTTCGCTCTAAAAATTTGGAGGCATCATTTGTATGGAGAGTCTTGTGATATTTTCACTGACCACAAAAGCCTCAAATACATTTTCACTCAGAAGGAGCTGAATTTGAGGCAGCGGAGGTGGTTAGAGTTGATTAAAGACTACGATCTTACACTGCAGTACCATCCGGGCAAGGCAAATGTGGTTGCTGATGCCCTTAGTCGGAAGATGACACCCTCCACTCCGGATTGTCTCGTTGCTGACTTTGAACGGATGGGAATTTCTTATTGTTTTGCTGGCACAGCACAGGCTGAGATGCAGCTGTCGCTGGAATCAGCACTCCCAGAGCGAGTAAAAGAGGCGCAACAGCATGATCGATTGCTACAGCAAGTGAGAAAGCGGCTTGATGAAGGAAAGACGGGGGATTTCAGCCTTGATGAGTCAGGCGCAATGCGGTTTAAAGGCCGCCTTTGCGTGCCTCAGAAGGCTCAGGTCAAGGATGATATTTTGAGAGAGACTCATCGTACCCCGTACACGGTGCATCCTGGTGAGACCAAGATGTATCGTGATCTCAAAAAGAACTTCTGGTGGAAGAGGATGAAAGTGGATATCGCCAAGTATGTGGCATCTTGCGGGGTTTGCCAGCAAGTAAAGGCTGAGCACAAGCGCCCCGCTGGGCTATTGCAGCCTTTGGAGGTTCCTCAGTGGCCATGGGATGATATCACCATGGATTTCGTAGTCGGCTTACCTCGTACCCAGCGAGGTAAGGATGCGATTTGGGTAGTGGTGGACCGGTTCAGTAAGTCCGCGCACTTCATTCCCATTCGCACCACGAACTCAGCAAGTGAGTTGGCACCCATTTATGTGCGAGAAATAGTGAGGTTGCATGGTGTGCCTAAGACCATAGTTTCGGACAGAGACGCCAAATTTGTCTCCAAATTTTGGGAGAGCTTGCAGGGCGCTCTGGGCACGAAACTCCAGTTCAGTACTGCTTTCCACCCACAGACGGATGGACAGTCTGAACGCACTATTCAGACACTAGAGGACATGTTGAGGTCCTGTGTTCTGTCCTGGAGGGGTAGTTGGGAGGATCATTTGGCACTCACGGAGTTTGCCTATAACAACAGCTACCACTCCAGTGTTCGAGCAGCGCCGTTTGAGGTTTTGTATGGGCGAAAATGTAGATCGCCACTGTGTTGGGATGCAGTGGGCGAGAAGGCTGTTTTGGGGCCAGATTGGGTCCAGCAAACAGTAGAGCGAGTGGCAGAGATTAGACAGAATCTGCTAGCTGCCCAGAGTAGGCAGAAGAGCTACGCAGATGTCAGAAGGCGAGAACTAGAGTTCAAAGTGGGGGATCAGGTGCTCCTAAGGGTATCTCCCACCAAAGGCATAGTACGATTTGGTACCAAAGGGAAGCTTAGCCCGAGGTACATTGGGCCATTTCTAATTCGGGAACGGATTGGAAAGTTGGCATATCGTTTGGATCTCCCTGACTCCATGCGAGGAGTGCATGATGTGTTTCATGTGTCGATGTTGAGAAAGTATTTGCGAGATCCAGAGCATGAGATTGTGTTAGAACCGGTGTCTATAAAGCAAGACCTCACCTTCGAGTCCCGTCCAGTTCGGATTCTGGAGGAATCAGAGAAGGTGTTGAGGCATAAAACGATAAAGTATGTTAAAGTGCTTTGGACACATCAGTCTGAGCGAGAAGCGACATGGGAGTTGGAGTCTCGCATGCGCGAGAAGTACCCGGACTTGTTCTCCATGGGTACGAGTTAATGTTATGTTATGTGCAGTTTATTATATTTTGTTCATTCGTGTATATTGTTGAATACCAGAATTCGGGGTCGAATTCTGTTAAGGGGGGTAGAATGTAATACCCCAAATTGTATAAAGGGAAACATTAGAGGTAAGTAAAGGGGAGAGTAAAGTTTTGCCGTCAGACCCATTGACTTTTAGAGAGTCGATTTAGTATCGCTCGCAGAGGTTCCCAGACCACCCCAGGACAGTCGGCACCGTCTAGAGAGCCGAGTAGCGCCCTCAGAGGTTCCCAGACCGCCTAGGGGTAGTCGGCATCATCTCGCGACATGGGTTTTCTTCATCCGGCAATTCCAACCTTACCTTTTACCGACTTACCGTTGCAGTAAAGGAAATCCCAAAGCTAGCTCAGTATCAGACCAAAATGCCCCTAAGCAATCAATTGTATGGGAAAGGAAGGGAAGGGCATGCCAGTCATTTCAGTGCAAAGGGCAGCCCAACCCTGCCTTATAAAGCCAATGCACCGCATCAAGCCTCATCTCCTCAACTCTTTCTCAGTTAGGATAAGAACGAAGCCAGTAGAGCACACTCCACTCCTCACGGCCAAACTGAGAAAAAAAAACCAAGTACCTTCATCAACCAAGATTAAGCCAGCCAAATAAGAGCCTAAGGAGAGGAGCGTGAAGACGAAGGAGTCAAGCGACGGCCATCGACATGGAGCCCGAAGGAGAGGGAGCTCAGAAGGCTTGAACGTGAGGACGGCGCCTACGACGATCAAGGACGTCGGCGATCTCCGAGCGCGCGCCAAGCCATCACTGAGTAAGTCCATCCCCCAACCCCATGGCACCACACGAACACAGAGAGAAAAGTCGGGGTGGCGCTCGGTGGCCATGGCTATGACCATGGTCGGCCGGAGCAGCCACCTTGGATGGCGAGCTAGAGGGACGAACGGGAGGCATGGCACCGGCCGGCTTTGAGCCGCGGCCGGTGAGCCCGAGGAGGCCCGTACCGAGGGGAGCCCGGGGTGGCCGGCGCCGCCGACTATCGGCGCTAGCCAGGGCCAGACCCGAGGCAAGGGGGCGCGGAGAGGAGCAGAGCCGCAGAGGGGCTGGAGGGGAAGCACCGCCGACGTCGTGGGGACGGCCGACCGGCCCGGCCGGCTTGGGAGGAGCCGCCGGTGGCGCTCCGGATCCACGGGCCGAGGCCCTTCGTACCGCTAGTCACCGAGAGGAAGAGAGGGGAGGCGAGTGGAGGGGGGCCGACGAGCTGTGCCGCCGGCGAGCCGTCTCGTCGCCGCGGCCGGCCGCGTGCCGCCGCGCAGCAGGGGAGGTCGCCCGCGCGCGAGAGGGGAGGAAAGTAGAGGGGGGGCGGCAGGAGGAGCCGCCGGCGGTGAGGGGGTCGCCGGCCGGCCCTGCGCCGCCGCGCCGCCCCTGGTGAGGCCGGCGGGAGGAGAGGCCCGTTCGGCCAGGTGGAGTATGGGGAGAGAGAGAGCCAGGTGAGGTGGGGAGAAAAGAAAGGGAAGAGAGAAGGAAAAGGAAAAAAAAAAGAGGCCAGTTCGGCCGCAAGGAATGAAGGAAATAGGAGAAAAAAAGGGAAAAGAAGAGAAAAGAGAAGAAAAGAAAAGAAAAGAGGAGAAAAAAGAAAAAAAAAGAAGGGGTTTGGCGCCTGCGTGTCGGGACCTTGACCCTGTACATTCTACGCTTGCGTCGAGTCAGCGCGTAGGATCGTTGATATTCATTTAAGCTCTGGATTTTTATTTTGCCGTTGAGTCGGGGGGACATGTACGCAGGTGGAGTTTCCGGGTCGGAGCCGTCCACGCGTTATCCCCGAGGCTAACCAGGCAAGTGCTTTGTAAAACGGTGAATATGGGTAGTGATTTCTGATAAATGAGTGATGATGCATTTCTTACCGTGTTGGTGGTAAGTTTTACTATTTCCGGATGATGCTCTGCTTATCAGGTTAGGGTAAGTTTACCATTTCCGGGTGCATGATGAGAATGATGAATGATAAACGTTGAGACATGGCATGTTGATATGCATAAAATGAGAACTTGCATTGCATGCATGTCATGAAAAGAGATGGTTTTGGTCCACGTTGAGTGGACGCTCCACGGGAGTGGAGTTTGAGGTCCCCGTATGAAAGTACGGGCTACTGAGGTCCCCGTATGAAACAGGACGGGCTTGAGGTCCCCGCATGAAACAGGGCGGGCTTGGGTGAGCATCGACGGGTGCTCACTCTGCTATACCGGTATAGACTAAAGAGTTGAGAAAGAGATGCATGAGCATGTGCATGATGAATAGTTCATCGGAACGTAGAGTGGTTAAATGGAAAAGTGGATAAAGAAACGGGAATGATTATGGTCTAATGGATGAACCTGTTATTTGCTGTTTTGCTTTGTACTTGCTGAGTCGGTGGACTCAGCCTTGCTTTGTTGATGTTTTTTTAGGTGACCGTTGAGGACGTCAGGCGGGCGGGATTAGCACATGAATGATCAGCACGAACCAGTAGCACTTTTGGATCACCTTTTGTTAATGTACTTTAGCTTTTACTAAGCTAGAGTATCCACTAGAAATGCTATGATGTAACTGAACGCAGCATAATAAATAAATTAGTGTTGGTTTTAAATTTCTTCTCCTGTGTTGTTATGGTAAGAGTTGCAGAGGTGGTAGCATCTTGGCCCAGGGAGTGGGCGGGGTGTTACATTACCACTCAATTCTCCAATCCACCTACATCGAGCCCTAGCGAACCCTAGCGCGGTGGCTAGCGTTAGGCGGCAAGCAGGAAGCGCAGTAGTGTCGGAGGCACAGAGCGGCCTGCGTGCAATGTGGCTATAGTAGCAAGGCAAGCAGCACTAGCAGGCAAGCGGGTAGCCGGGTAGTAGGTAGCGTTGCTTGCACAATAGGCCAGTAGCAGTGCAGCACCGAAAATTAGATCAACAGCGAGCAATCTCATAGTATTAGCTTTCTTCCAGTAGCCCCTGACTGCTCCTTACTACCCGCCATTCTTTTTAGAGAAAATTACTTATAAACAATTAAGTGTTACCCACACGGGTTCAGTCGGCTCTGGTGGGCAGGCCATTGCGGTTGGCTCCACCGCACATTGACGTTCCCTGCCACTGATACGCCTCCTCCAAGCACACATATTGCATCACCACCATGCATGTGTGTCTCCGTGCTCTGCTGCCACGGCTCACCGGCGAGAGCCTCCACCACTACCATATGCCTCCTCCACCCCGATCTGCATCCTCAGACCATGCTGCTTCACTCCCCTCGTCAGCTTCAGTCCGTCAGTACTGGCTACCACTCCGGTGAGGTCGTCGGCGCTACTAGCGCCGCCATCTAAGTATTCCCCTCCGCATAGCCAGCCATGTGGTGACGAAGTGACATGGAAGGATATAAAGCTGAAACTCGATGGCATCGAAGAAAATACAATTTTTCAGTGACATATTAGGTAAGTGGGTAACTCTTTCTGGTTTATAAGGAATTTTCTCGTCTTTTCTAATAATTGTTTACATATGTGTAGTTAATCTTTTCAAACTTTGACTATAAATACACATTAAAGATTTTAGATCTACCAGATAAAAATTATAAAGGTAGATTTGTCACTAAAGGTACTACACTTGTATATAATTATATACTCAGTTAGCTTTTTCTAACACATAGTTGGAAAAGGCAAAGAGGTGTGTTGGTCACCGTGGCCATGTTCTTTAGTAAAAGAGAAAGGTTGTAGTAGTATTGTTTTTGTCTACTTTCTCTATTCTTTTCAAGGGCGTTTATAACTTTACATTAGGATATCCTAATTAATAAAATTATAATATTATAAAAGTATTTTAACGATAATTGAAACAAAATATTTTTATACAGCTAATATGGTTTTAAGCCTGATGGCACGGATTTTAAAGTAAAAAAAAGTAACGGAGAGAGTGAAAGGAAAATGGAAAGAAGAAACTATATTCGTACGGTTAATCAAACGGGCCGGGGACCAGATTTGCAGTTTGCAGCAAGGAAGGCTGCCCTGGCCTGGCCTGTCCTACAAGCACGTAATAATGTCGGCACTACCTTAGTTCTGCTATACACTGTGACCCCTAGCAGTTTAGCTATGCAGTGCAGGCTATTGCTGTCCGTACACTTTAATTTCACAATGCACGGCCCTATACTGCTCTACGCCCGCCAGCAGTCGACTCAACAGAACCAACTCCGACAGCTTTGGCATACCGCACTGGTTTTTTGTTTCAATCATTCAGTTAAAAAATAATAAATAAATTGAAAACACCATTATATCTTCACAGACAATAAAAAACAAAAGCAAAAACTAAAAAAATCATAGTACCCCGACACCATAGTACCCTATTTCAGGGTCTATGGGCCTGTTTGGCAACAGCTGCGGCTTATGGCTTTTGGCTGAAAATTTTGAATTTAGCTGTTTACGGTACAGATTACGGAGAGATAGATACTCACTTGCGATTTTGGATGGTACAGATGTTGGGCTTTTACCGTGTACATCGTTTAACTTGTAGACCTCATCTTAAGAAAATACTCCGTTTGAAAGTTAGGTACTGTAGCAAAACCCAAAAGCCGTCAGCTTCGGAGGAAAAGAACAGGCCCTATATATATGTATGTATGTATGTATATATGTATATATAGTATAAATAACACACCATGGTGCCCAGACTCCATGATTGAAACCTTCCATCCATGATTGAGATTTTCCATCTATGATTGTGACTTTTCATCAATGATTAAGACTTTCCATTCTGATATATTATATATCATTGCACTTGCACGCATCTAAAAGCAATCTAAATATAGGAAGACTTAGTACCCAAACACCATAGGACCACATTTCAATATTTATATGTGTGTGTGTATGCACACACTCACACACACCACGTACTCCGCTAGTTCCATCCAGGGGCGGAGAGAAGGGGGGCGGGCAGGGGCCTGGCCCCCCCCAATGGTTCACCAAATGCATTAATAGGACCCTTTAATCACCCTTAATCACAGTCAATTAGTCAATTATGCCCCTGCATTTCTAACACAAAATCATTGCTTAGTGACTTGAGAAATGATGGCTGGGAACCACTTCTTGAGGAGGTGAAAGCCTTTTGTGACAAGCACGAGATTGAGATTTCGGATTTAAATCGCAAGTAAGTTATTATCTTACCTTCAGTTTTTTAATATGAGCACAAATACATATTTTTTTATTCTTATGGTACATATCTAACTTGTTTAACTACATGTCGCAATTTGTAGGTATGTGGATGTGACCAAATCTCGGAACAAAAATGATAATACCACCACTCTTCACCATTATAAAATAGATGTGTTTAATGTTGCGGTTGACCAACAATTGATTGAGTTAGAAGATCGATTCAGTTCTCAAGCAACAGAGCTTCTATCACTTTGTGCCTCACTAGATCCAAGAAAAGATGGCTTTGACATTTCAAAGATAAGTACTCTGGTGGAAAAGTACTATCCCGCTGATTTTTCAAGTCAAGATCAAGCTCAATTGGAGTGTCAAGTGTTAATTACCACATTTTCAACTTGATGTATGCAACCATCTAGAGCTAAGTACATTGCCATCACTTGCTGATCTAACAAAGGGATTAGTGAGATTAGGTAAAAATTCTATTTATCCAATGGTCGATAAATTGCTAAGATTAGTCATAACTCTTCCAGTATCAACAGCGACCACTGAGAGAGTCTTTTCAGTATGCTAGACGTATGCTACATTATTTTGCCATATGTGTTATGATTGAATTTATATGACAATATATATGCGTATGTTTAATTATATATGTGTATGTCTAATTTTGCCGACACACGGCGTCCAAGACCCATGACGCCGGCGCCTTGGCGGGTCGGCCCCCCCTTTGTCTGGATCCTGGCTCCGCCCCTGGTTCCATCTACCTAGCTAGTACATCAAGTCCCGAAACACGGGATCAAGGCTGTGTTGCCACTTCGTCTCATACAAATCCACAAGCTTCTCAGCTGCTGTCACCCCTGCATGCCAAAAACAAAACTAGCTAGTCAGGATGCAGCTTCGTCTTTTTTTTTTTTTTTGCTAAAGAAAGAACGAAAGAAAGAGTTGACGGCTGGCCAAATTAAACATAATTAGCAAGAGAGAAGAAGAAATATTGAAGAGCTAGCAAGCAATGCACCTGTTGCAACGACCTTATCGACTTCCTTCAAGAAACCAACCTCCTTGTATCCTCTCCTCTGCAATCCCTCCTGCAGCATGCATTACCAAGGTAGAAAATGAATGAATTAATGTTACTGATCACATCCATCATTAATGCAGGTGATCAGAAAGTAATTAACCTTAGCCAGCTTGACAACATCCTGGGCTAGGTCCCTCACACAACCATCCCGGAACGGAGTCTTGAGGCCACCCACTGGTACCTGCAGTGTCCTCGATCAGAGAATTATAAGAGACTATTATCAGGCATCAGTATATTATAATTATCAGATCTTGCTCGATATGCAGTACAGTACCCCATGCGCGCACCTTCGTCCTTAGCATTTCCCTCTCTTCATTTGTCCAGTCAGCAGTCATGTCTATCACACTCTGCAGTGATTCGTCATCATATAACAACCCAACCTGTACGTAGGATCAAATTAAACAGCAACCGCAGTGATTCACATTGAATAGCTAGCTAGATCACATTTTTCTTTTAGCAAAAGAAGAGTAACTAGCTAGATATCAATATATAGGATGTATGTACCCAGAATGCTGGCAGAGCACACAATCTCCTCCATGGACCTCCATCAGCACCTCTCATTTCTAGGTACCTTTTTAACCTCACCTGCATGCAGCAACCAAAATTTTTAACCCACAAGAACTAAAGGAAACCATCGGATTACTGATCAGTAGTATTAGCTCGACATCTATCTATGATCCGCAGCAGAGCATGCAGTTAATTACCTCGGGGAAAATTGTGGTGAGATGATTCTCCCAATCGTTCAAAGTTGGAAGCTCCCCGGGAATTTGTGGGAGCTTTCCCGCCATAAAATCCTGCAAAATAAGAACGAGTTAAGTTCCTGCCTGCCGGTTTGTTTGTTGTACAGCTCGAATCAACGTAAGAATTAGTGAGATATATAGATAAGCAATTCAATCTACCCGAAATGACATCCCGGTACAGTCAATGTACTTGCTGTTCCGATAGACAAAGTACATTGGGACATCTAATGCGTAGTCCACGTATCGCTCAAATCTGCAACAAACAAACAAACATACAGAAATAACAAGTTAGATGCATGCACGTATACTCAAGGTGAAGGGATTCATTTTTTATGGTTGGTTTCAATGGATATGTATATGATCGATGCTGACCCAAATGACTCGTCAAATACAAACGGAAGCATCCCTGAGCGCTGGTTGTCGGTATCGGTCCAGATATGGCTGCAAATTAACGTCATATATATATACATCCGAGCCATGAGTTATGTCCGAAAACAGCCAGGGAAGCAATATTAATATTGATTGAACTGGAGTAGCAAAATACTAGTGCTTAATTACCTTCTCAAGCTGAGAAAGCCACTTGGCTTCCCTTCTCTGAAGGGAGAATTAGCGAATATAGCAGTTGCAATCTGTACGTCGATGCACATACATACATACATATATATATATATTGATATCGAATCCGGCCGGTCGGAATGAGGGCAATGAACTGAAAGAGATCTGTCAGAACATCAGGGTTTCTAGGTACTCACAGGCTGCAAGGCGAGGCCAGCTCGGAATTTCCTGATCATGTCTTGCTCCGAACTGAAGTCGAGATTGACCTGTATGCTGATGTTCAGTACGAGTAGCTAGTAAGTATCATTCAGTGAGCTAGCTAGCTAGGTGGTACCTGTACGGTGCACGTTCGGAACATCATATCAAGACCAAGGGAACCGACTTTGGGCATGTAGTTTCGCATAATTTGGTACCTTCCCTGCACATGCGTGGCGTGGCATATCTTTTGATGATTCAACTGCATGTACTAGTAGTACAATTTAGCAGCTACGTACGTACGTATGGTCAGTGTACCTACCTTCGGCATCGCAGGTATATCAGTGAGAGCCCATTTTGGTTGAAACCCAAGGCCTAGAAACCCTATCCCCATTTCCTCCCCGACTGCCTTCACCTGATAAAGATGTGAATTGACCTCTGCACAGGTTTGATGGAGCGTTTCTAGAGGGGCACCGCTAAGCTCAAACTGCCCACCAGGTTCCAGTGAGATACTTTGCCTTCCCTGCATGCAGATTGGAGATGCAGATATATATGTACTCCAAACGGTAATGAATGATCATTTCAAGTTCATTTGAGCCAAGGATGACGAAACACACAAGTGGAGGCCGGAGGGGGTACCTGCGTGAGACCAATGACGTTGTCTCCTTCCATTACACTGTGCCAGCCAAACCTGTCTGCAATCCCATGGAGCAAGTCACGGATGTGAGCGTAGTTGATGGGGCGCAGGGTTTGGAGGTGAAAGCCAAACTTCTCATGTTCTGTGCCAATTCTGCACCCTCGATCAATGCCAAACTTAATTAGTACATGCTAGCTAGCTAGATGGATGCATCAATATCAGTTCAACGGTTAGCCTTGACTGAGAGACGTACGTAGCTAACTACTAGTCGTTAGAGGTTACCTCCATTGGTGGCGGGGCTTGCAGCCTGAGGCGAGGTAGGCGACGAGGTCCTCCTTGGTGAGCGCCGTGTCCCTGTCAGTGTCAGCGTCAGTGGCCATCGCCGCCACCACGGCTAACTTACAGCGCCGCCGGGGAGCATTATAAGGAACCGGCCGGGCAATCGACGGCGAGGAGGAGGCCACCGCCATGACAAATCAACGAGAGCAGAGCTCTGGCTTAGCAGGCTGGACTGGACTGGAATGGCATGGAATTGAAGCTGCAGGCTGCAGATTTATATATATATATATATATATATATATATATATATATATATATATATATATATATATATATATATATATATATATATATATATATATATATATTAGTAGTGTGCTGTTCTAATACTGCTACTGCATTATTGACTTGACTGAATGCGCTGCGTGCGTGTGCGCTTCCATCACTGCTCTGCTCTGCACTACCACTAAGAGACTGTTTGATTGCCTGCATGAGCTGATGCAGGCTGTATGAGCGTGATCAGGCTGAGGAGGGAAGCTCCTCAACCGCGTTTCTCCTCAGCCTGACTTCAGTTGTTTTTTTGCATTCGCTCATGCAGGTTTTTTCCTCTCCGTAGCCAATTAAATACCATCTCTCTGTATGCATTGGTGCAAGCCACCCGCATGCACTGTGCTCGCAAGCCACACGCCACGGGCTTCTGTGACTTGCACACTCTTCTGTGTCTGAATTGGATGGACTACTACTTTTCCTTACCGACAGACAACGCTTGCATGTAAGCTAGGCTAGCTAGCCCGGTCACTTTCTTGTTGCTCCAATTCGACTTCTTGGACGTGCTGTAATAATTTTACTAGTTCGTAGAAATTTCACACTAACCAGTTCAATTTTTCTGTAAAAAAACAGCTCAATTCTCATGAGAATCTTATAAAATTCCGCATCCAATCGAACCTAAAAACATCCGCAAACTAATCTTCCCTCGCTTTCCGTGTGAAAGGGGACTTTACATTAATTTAATTGGGTGGACTGTTAGTATATATGCAATTATGCAGTCGCGTTTAGGTAGAGTAGTTCGTTCTCTCTTTGCAACTGACTTACGTAGGCATATATATATATATATATATATATATATATATATATATATATATAGGGAACGTATCCAGTGCTAACAGGCTATTCGGTGCTAACATGTGAACTCCGGATTTGGACCGTTCGATGTACCTCAAACGGCCTGGATCTTTGAAGGTGGAAACACCCAATCCACTTAAACGTTTTTGCCAAAACCCCCCTACCTGTTCGGTTTCTTTTTTTTCCGGCCCCCGCCTCCGATCCCCACCCCCACCCCCGCGCCGTTCCGCCTGCCTCTCCTTCTCGCCTCCCTCCCCGACGGCGCCGCTCCCTCTCCTTCTCGCCTCCCTCCCGCGACGGCGCCGCTCCCTCTCCCTCTCCCTGTCGCCTCCCTCCCCGGCGGCGCCGCTCCCTCTCCCTCTCGCCTCTCTCCCCGGCGGCGCCGCTCCCTCTCCCTGTCCACCTTCTCGCCCCCGCACCGCCTCTCCGGCCCCCGGCGCCGCTCCAGCGCCTCTGCCCCCCCTCCCCCGGCTCCCTCCCCGGCCTCCCGGCGCCGCCCCCCGGCTCTCTCCCCGGCCCCCTCGGCGACGCCCACCGGCCTCCCGTGGCTCCCTCCCCGACCCATCGCGCCCCCCGGTCCTCGGCGACGCTGCCTCCCTCGCTGCACCGCCGCCCCGCTCGCCAGCCTCACCGGTTGCTCTGCGCCTCCCCTACTCGTGTCGCCATCCGCCGCCTCCCTCGGACCCGACAGATCTTTGTGAGGAATCAGAAGGTAAAGAGCTTTGTCTGGGGTTTGTGCCAGTAGTCTAATATTCAGGAAGAATAGGACAATTAATAATTAATTTACTTTGCTTCATTTTGTCTCAAATTGCAGTGATACTCTCAATTATGCTCGCTAACGTTTCATGTGGTCAATTTATGCTGCAGACTGCCTAGATGAATTGGACAAGTATTGGATGAAGTTTTAGATGAAGTAGTCAATTGTGCTTCAGATCACTACTTTGTTCACGGTTGAATTTGGCCTACTCTGCACACCTGGATCATGCATGCAAGGATGTAGATGAACTGAACATTGATGTATTAGTGTTGTGAAACTGAACCAAGTGTTTCAGATTGTACTGAATGTTTTACCTGAATATTGATGCTTCAATTGTATATTTCAAATGTGAATGAATTATTATTTATGAAGCAGTCTTCCACTACTAGCCTATTCTTTTGTGAAACCAAGCTGGGGATGCTGCGCAATGGATGCGTCAATGTTGTATCTGTTTAGTGCTAATGGCATGCAAATGTTTACTACACCTCAATACTTCATTGTAGTACTGTAAAAGAATGCAACCGATTTGTGATTATGGTTCAGGAAACTGGTGTGCCACTACCAGCCTAGAGCCATCAACAATCTGTCGTTGTGTCTTTGAATCTGTAATGTGCCAAGAAATACGAAGACAAAACAATGACAGATTGTTGATCTCTTCTTTTTACACTTGATAAATTGACACATCCATTGTCGTTGTGTCCCATTCAGGCTGTCAGACAAACAAAGGCATCTTCTACCAGAATTAGCTCCTGAGCTCTCTTTGGGTGTAAGGGCTCTGCTGTATGCCCAATTGTGCTCTTCCTTTCTCTCTTAAGTCTTAATGAGAGAATTACCCCAACTTAACAATTGTGTCTAAGCTATTCCAGAACATAGTACTAGAGCAGAGGCATACAATTGCCTTCTGATAAACCCTGTGCACTCTTTCATCAGTTCTACAATTACTAAGTGCTTCTACCTGTTGAGTTGAATAATCATCAGTTATTTTTGCATCTCAGGTCTTACATCGGGTAAAATAGCAAGCTAAATTAAAAAAAATGATTTTGTGTTATATGAATATCTTGAAACTTCTATAGATCAGCCTAGTTCAAAACTTGTGCAGAAAATGAAGCTTGAATGGGCAAACAGAGTCATGCTTTTCGATATGAATAGCAGAAAATGAAGCTAAACATCCATCATTTGTGCAGTTCACTGTCCTAAATTTGCATTGACTTCTGTGCTCAGCTAACTTATCTGGTGTGTGAAATCTCTCAGGGCAATGGAATATGCATTTCATGTCTATGTTCTTAAGAATAGCCTCTGCAGTTGCCTTCCTTCCATCCAGTGCCCAGAAGTTCTCCATCTCCATCTTTTGCATGAAGTCTTCGATTTTTTTCAGGCGGCTTTCACTAGACAAAAACTCAGACACATGGCTCAGCAAGTTCCTTTTTGAGGTTACAAAGTCATCGATCAAGTCATGATTGTTTGTCTCAGGCTTCATCAATAAATTCATTCAGAATAATCAGGTTTCATCACAAGACAAACAATAATCAGGTTTCATCAACAAACAATTTCACAATTGCAAATTCATTCAGAATCTCAGTACACATCCCTCTCACAAACAATTTCAAAATTGCAATTTCACAATTGCTCGGGGAGGAGGCCGCCTCGGACGGCGTCGGCGCTCGGGGAGCAGACCAGGTCGGAGGGCGGCGGCAGGGCTCGGGGAGGCCGGCTCGGACGGCGTCGGCGCTAGGGGAGGAGGCCGGGTCGGAGGGCGGCGGCGCGCGGGGAAGGAGCTCGGGGAGGAGGCCGGGTCGGACGACGTCGGCGCTCGGAGAGGAGGCCGGGTCGGACGGCGTCGGCGCTCGGGGAGGAGGCCGGCTCGGAGGGCGGCGGCGCGCGGGGAAGGAACTCGGGGAGGAGGCCGGGTCAGAGGGCGTCGACGCGCGGGGAAGGAGCTCGGGGAGGAGGCCGGGTCGGAGCTCGGGGAGGTGGTGGTGCTGCGGACGGAGGGAGGCCGGCTGCCCCTTTCGCCTAACCCTAACCCTAGCGACGGGTGCGCCGCCGGGGAGGGAGGCGACAGGGAGAGGGAGAGGGAGTGGCGCCGTCGCGGGAGGGAGGCGGGGAGGGAGGCGAGAAGGAGAGGGAGCGGCGCCGTCGGGGAGGGAGGCGAGAAGGAGAGGCAGGCGGAACGGCGCGGGGGTGGGGGTGGGGATCGGAGGCGGGGGCCGGAAAAAAAAGAAACCGAACAGGTAGGGGGGTTTTTGGCAAAAACGTTTAAGTGGATTAGGTGCTTCCACCTTCAAAGTTCCAGGCCGTTTGAGGTACATCGGACGGTCCAAATCCGGAGTTCACATGTTAGCACCGAATAGCCTGTTAGCACTGGATACGTTCCCATATATATATATATATATATATATATATATATATATATATATATATATATATATATATATATATATATATATATATATATATATATATATATATATATATATATATATATATATATATATATATAGGAAAAATACATTTTACTTCCGGGTGTAATTACACCCACCTCTAATATACCACCTAAATAAATTTGAAATACTCCTTTATCACTTTAGGTATACTCATATACTAATTATAAGATATTCTAATGTGAACCACACGAAAAAATTACAAGGGAGTCCATAGTTTTTAGCGTATTTTGTAAATACCTTTATATACGTACATAAAAAGGAGTATGTTGAAAAAAATGTACATACCACCTCTGAAAAATTGTTTATACCACCTATATAGTCTTAAATACTCGTATACTACATGTACATACTCCTCGTTACGTGAAATACTCCCTACGTTGTGAGATACGACATAGGGTATATATATATCCTAGAAACAATGTTGGTTGGGTTCCTCATAATAATCTCTTTAAATTCCCCCCCCCCCCCCTAAAGCTAAAAAAAACAAGATTAAAAAGAGTAGGAGTGGTAAAGTTCGTAGGAGGCCCAACCCAACCAATCTGGCAGTCTGTGGCTCCTCCAAAAATGCCCATTAAATTAAACAAAAACATTTCCACCAACTAATAAATAAAAGTCTAAAACTTACAAGTTGGACGTGGGCTCTGACGCATGCATCGCATGGATCGGATCTTCTGCATGCATTAGAAAGAGAGAGAGCTAACTAGCCAAGCATGCAAAATATCTTAGAACTCTTAAAGATTGGATGAAATATATACATGGGCCATTATAAATCACTTGCTCACATTCTACAAATGGTCTACTTCCATTACAAAAAACTTAAAGCGGTAAATATATATCCTAAATTTCCGTTTATTTCGGCTTCAGCTTCTGACTTAATTTTCACTATTCCTAAATTTCGTCTTTTTCTGACTTTTTGGTTTTTTTTCTTGAGCTTTTTTTCTGTTTCTTTTTTCCTGTATTCGTTTGCATTGTCCGTGATGGGCTAACCCCTTTTTTCTATTTTAAAATTTTTTAAATTTTAATTACGTCAAATAAGCCACCATCAGCTACAATGCAATTTCGGTCAGCTACAATGAAATTTCAGCCATAAGTCAGCTTATTTTAGCCCAACCAAGTAGCACCAAAAGCTTCCCCTCCAATTCCTGATGCGGAGATAGCGAAGTTAATTTATTTTTCACCCTCCCGTTTGGCGAGCTCGGCTTCTTCATTTTTGGTTTCGACGCTTGGCTTCAAGAGAAGCTAGGAAAACATAGACTTAAATTGTGCATTTTATTTTAGACTCGATTTTAAATTTGTAATTCATTTTTGAACTTCGAAACATGCCTATTTAGCTGAGAAAACGGTTTCAAAGCCCTAAAAACTAAAGCCAAAGCCTGGCCAAACAAGGCCATATGTTGTCCATAGCAGCCGGTTCATGAAAAAAGTTGTCCATAGTAACCGGTTGAAAAAAACAAATTATTGAAGATTTACTATTTTAAAAACATACATTCGGGGATTTGCTGACATGCGGTAGTAAGATCTTTTTAGTGGCAAATTCTTATTTCCCCCAAAAAAGTTGGCCATAGCAGCCGGTTCATGAAAAAAGTTGTCCATAGCAGCCGGTTAGAAAACGAGTTATTGAAGATTACTATTTTAAAAACATGCATTCGAGGATTTGCTGACATGTGGTAGTAATATATTTTGGAGGTGGCTAGGGAACAATCGAATATTTTTTGGGTTAAAAACACTCAAACTTTTGGACGTTGGATCTCTATGTAATATCCCAGATTTAGAGCACTCATATTTTTTTAGAGGGGGTGGGGTATCCGTTAGATGGAGATCCAACGTCCCAGATTTATCTTTTTTTTTAGAGAGAAATATGAGGAATCCGTTAGATGAAGGTTCAACGTTCTAAAATCTGAGTACTTTTAACACTAAAAGAACACCTAAGTGCTCTTTAGGAGTTCTCAATATATTTTTAGTGGCAAAGTCTTATTAAAAAAAAGTTGCCCATAGCAGCCTACACTTTCCCAGTGACCAGGCAACCGTACTACTATAATAACGAGTACAGATTGCTGATGCAAGACATGACGCTAGTTAAGTTTATCGACATGTGCAACAAAAACATAGCTCATAATTAGTTAACTAATTAAGCAAATTGAGTAACTGTCACGATGCTCATGCCATCCTTAGGAAATTGTCAGGCAGCTAGTCCAGTCGTGTGGAGACAGTGGCGTAGTGCAAATTAATTAAGATCGAAACCGTTGCAGGGTAAGCATTTTCTGTACAGACAGTATATTACTATCATATCATATAGATATAAGACCAGATATAACCTTTTTAATATATTGTATTTATCATCAAGTCTTCCTAATCAATAATACATTTTTATATTTATATCTCCCTCCACTCCACACGTTCTCTCCCTCATCCCCCACCACACACACATTCGCTATGACCCTCGACGAGCTACTTGTCTCTTCGACCCCATGCCACCGTCATCAGTCCGGTCGCCTCCATACCCCTCCTACCCCCTCCTCCATAGATCTAGCCAGATCTGCATTGGCATCGCCAAGATCCAACCGGATCTACGCTAGTAGCAGCTAGATTTGGCTAGATCTGAGTCATCATCGCCAAGGTGGACACAAGTATGAGCATGTCCGCGGTGGCGGCATGGGGCAACGGGGCAGTGCGGGTGGTGGTGGCCTACGTGACAAGATGCAGTGGTGACAGTACAGCGCACACGGTGGTGGCCTGGGCGATGGCCTACAATAGTAGCATGGTGCAACAAGGCGGCGTGGGCAATGGTGGTCTGCATGACAGCATGCGGTGGCGGCACGGGGCGACGGGGTGGTACGGGTGATGGTTGCCTACACGATAGCTGCAACAGCCAGTGGTCAACGGTGGGCAATGCGGTGGCAGCTCGAGCCAACGCAGCAGCGGTCGGTGGCTGGTGATTTTGGGTAGGTGGTGGCACGGGTTAATGCGACCGGTTCCACAAAAAGTGTAGATAGATACAACCCTCCTTCCCAATGCGACTTTTATTATTTCTTATTTGTTGGTCTGCATGCCTAGGCTATGTCTTGCATGAGACACAGCTTCTCTTTCTCTTCTTTAATTTTCCCTTCACCTCACCTTTCATCCTATGTGGCACCCAATAGACATAGCTGATGTCACTGCATTGAAAGTGCCCTTAATATGGTCTAATTTACTTGTTGGATTAGCTCTACACACATAGAACAATAAGAAGTTTGCTAATACAGTGAATATTCACTGGTAACCAATAGCATCAACATCCCTACACACCTTAGTTGTCCATAGCCTTCACCCTTGCCACATAAGTGCGCAGCTATGGTGGAAGCGGGAAGAACACAATAGATGACTAAATTAAGAACACAAGAGATGACTAAATTAAGTCGTCTCTCATGCACGGACAATGTGGTCGCATGAACTAAGGCAAGAGGAGGTTGCAGACGATGAGATCCGAAATCCAACTATAAGTTTCCCCAATATTTTATAGGGAGAAACTAGGAAATGCTATACCATCGTAAGAGCCATTGATGGTCTAGCCTCTCCCTCCCTCCCCTACCCTCTTCTCCCCATCGATCTCCCTCGCCTCTATCTCTCTTCTCCAGCGCCAGCGTAACTTCCCCTACCGATAAGCTCCCACTCCCCTCCCCTCCCCCGTCGCTCCCACTCCCCTCACTATCTCATCTCTGATGCCGGTGCAGCTCCGCACCCCTCCTCTGCCTCCCCCCATCCAACATTATTCAATGTGTCGCCTCGCCGTGCCTCCCTCTGCCGCCGCCCACCGCCTGACCACCACCTCCCCAACCTCCCTCTACATCCAAGGGGTGTTGTGAACCCATCATAGGCAGCAGTGCCCCCGTAGCAACAGTTGAAAGAGAAAGAAAGCGAGAGAGTGAGCTAGAGAGACGATGCCCAAACCAAAACAAGATCCCTGGAGATGCTTTTTGTATGTTAATGAGTTCCTAGCCATACCTATGTCCTCATTTGCAATACGGGAGTTTTCTTATAATTCAAAGAGAACTAAACTTGTTTCCTATTATATTCTTGCAAAATTTCTATGTGGCAAGTAAACAAGCAAGTTAGCAAACGTGGATAACATGTACAATATCAAGTTGGCCATGCATGTACGACAAACTATGTGAGCACGGCATTGATGGTTGCCAAGTTACAAGCCAGACATGACAGATGGACATTCAAGCGGCTCATAATTAATATCAGTATTGATGAGGATTAAGTAATTCATAATTCATATTTTATTATTAATTATAGCTATCATAATGACTCTAGGTAAGGTCCTTCGAGTATACCTCTGGTCAGATGGTAAGTGTACTCAATCAGTGCCAACTCCTGATCAAAGACGACTCGAAAGCATCCACTAAATTGGCATGTGGGCCCATTTCATGAGTGGTAATTAAACCCTTAACACTTTTCCCTATGTAGTTGGAGAGGTACGACGCGCGCGGTTATGTATCCACCATAACCCCACATTTTCTTCCACAACCAGTACAAGAACTACATGATAGTTCATATGGGATGAATGTTTCTCTGACATGAACCACTTGATGGTTTCTGCATGGAGGATATCTCACTGACAGCAATCGATAGCATGTGTGAACTCCATGAATCAATTGGACATCGCTCGACTAAGTCTTAGAAGCAAGGAGATGTATCTTGGTGAGCAGCAATTGCCACTCTTTAGAAGCTATTTAAGGTGAGGCTAGAGGTAACAAACACAATGGACAACCAGAAGTAGAATCCTATTTTATTCTCTTTGTAATAAAGGCTCCTTGAGCACCCTTGTAAACCTTCCTTTAGTAATAAAGAAGCCATTGTCTCCTTCATGTAGTCTATTGAGTGATCTTCCTCCCCTTCATACTCGTAGGATCGACTTCCAAATCATCGACAGTTGGTGCTGTTTGTGGGGAATATCACAACAAGTCCCGAGGTAGAATGCGCTCATGGTGGGCTTCTATGATGAGGAGAACTGGTTCAACATTGTCGACTACGCGAACCTTGACATGGATGCATGCTTGGCGTCGCTCGACCACGATGACTCATCGTCTAAATCCTTCTGACATTACTCATCTGCCCCTAAGGCCAATGTTGAAGACCCCATTGAGGAGGACACGCCACTCCTAGGACTAGGAAATCCTAGGGAGATAAAAATTCCCCAAGAATCTGAGTGCCCAGGCACTTTTTTGGAGTCCAGTACTCCTGGCAACTCCTATGTTTCCTAGGGTGCAATGTCACCCCTCAAGAGTAGCAGTACAACCACCTAGGAGGCGGGCAAAACGTACTCCCCAACTGCTCCCATGTACTTCGGGGGCAAGGCGACACCTTGTGATGGTGACCATACGGCTACCCACACCAAAGAATTGGTTGAGAATGATACTGCTGACTATATGATTGGCACCTTCACGTTAGCCACTAGAGATGATAATCTCCAATCATTCCCCCTCCTACAAGCACCTGATCGAAACGATGAGCATGTGTCCCTTAGTTTTGATGAGAGCTCATCGAATGATTTCGATTAGGGGAGATGTAGGGTTAACACAATCAAGAATTCAAGTGGATCTTTTATGCTCACTCCTTCAAGAGAGGCCACACAACCACCCACTCATCAGGATGCTCTGAACACTCCTAAACTCCCTGAGAAAGCTAGAGATTACAGATCGGGTGGATGTCTAGACTATGGTCTAGGTATTCGCCAGCCTGACCAAAGTCTAGACAGAAGGTAGATACAAGGGGGCGATGCAAGACACACACCGGAGCATAACCTCCACTCCTAAGCTTCATCTAGGCAAAGGTGTCTGCTCGCTCGTACTTAGTACAACTCAGTAACTACTACAAACCTGCAACTCATTCATGGTATTATCGATAACCTAGACCCCGAACTTGCGAGGACTCTAGGGTATAATGTGTTTGCAAGGCTAAAATCCTCCAAGAAACTATAAATCGCTTAGAGAGGTATTGGATGTAGCGGCTTGCAACCCAAACACTTACATCCTTGGTGAATTGCTCCCAAGGTCGTAGTAATAGGGCTCAAAATGAAGGGTCCCAATAGATGGCTAGATAGCGTTATCGTCGATTCTGACCACAAGAGCAAGATGGTAGGCACCTCCACTCTAACACCGAAGTAGGTCCTTCTCCAAACCATGGAAAAGGGCATCAGAGTTGGCCACCTACCTACTTACAACAACAACTAAATCAATCGACTAATCATAGGAGTGCTCACAACTGGTTGGGCCCAACTGTCCTTCCAACTGTACATAGGCGGAATTGGTCCCCTACTGAAACAACCCAGCTCTTTCACAAAGAAAGCATTATGAACCTATCACTAGTTGTCGGGTCCTTTTGCCAGGCCTCCAAGCAATACGCTGGCTAGATAGATTCTGACCAGTAAACCTTGAAAAATTAAATGGGAATTAGAACCTATTAGAGTTCTTACATAACTATACCAATGCCATACGGGGCACTGGATGGGACGGTAACGTGATGGTAAACTACTTATCCATGGTGTTAGAAGTATCTGCTCGTTCATGGCTGATAAATCAGTCAGTTGGGTTAATTTACACAAGGGAGCAGCTCTGTGACTTGTGGCTTGCCAACTTCTAGGGCACTTATGAGTGCCCTAAAAAAGAAGACAACCTTCATTATCTATGACAAGATCCTAATGAGACTATAAGCCAATTAATCAAGAGATTTAGTCAGGTTAGAAACTCAATACCAGATATTTCTAACTCTTCTATCATTCAGGCTTTTAAACAGGTTGTTTAGAACCAACGATTTATGGAGGGCATCACTTTGTCTCCTCCACAAACTACCATCGAACTATTTGACATGGCCAACCGATACGTGATATCCAGTGAAGTGATCAACTCGAACTAGGTGATTGATCGAGAGGACAAGGTCCCCCGAACTGCCCAGAAAAAGAAGGAGAAGAACTCTCATAAGAGTAAGAAGTCTTGGCCAAGCAATTCAAAAGAAGTTCTTGCCATTGCTAGATCTAAAAGCCATTCTGACCAGGCCAAAAAGAAAGCCTAGCTGAAGAGACAAAGAAAGATGAGAAATGGTGTCCACATAGCTTTATCAAGAAGATGAGACAATTGAGAGAGGGGGGCACTGCACAACACTGGAGTGGACATGACTAGTTTGTCAGCAGCTCAGCTATCTGCCAGAGATGGCACGAGGTACACGTCAATCGATATCATAGAAGAGTCGAGGCTCAACTTTTACTAGTAGTAGTAGCAGCAGCCTTTCAGAGTTTCAGTTCAGAGTCACTCAAGTCCTGGCGGCCGGATTGAGACTGGGATTGGAATTGGTTGCTAGAATGGGTAACCTATGTCTTGTGCAAAACAAGGGTATTCGGATGTTCGGCTCTGGACATTTGTCTGCAATATTTTTTAGTCATGTTTGCACTATTTTTAACTCATGTTTGCAATAAAAAAAAGAAGTACGATATGAGTATTCCCATCCGTAATATTTTTCGTCCATATCTGCAACATTTGTTGGCTATGTATGTAACAAAAAAAGAACAATGTGAGTATTCGTATTGTACACTCCGATGCAATATTCTTAGATAATGTGTGCAACAATTTTAATCACCGTATGCAACAAAAAATGTGTGATACAAAAATCGATGTTGCATATACGAAATAAAAAATGTTGCAAGAAAAATACGAACGAAAAATATTACAAATATAGATTAAAAAATGTTACAAATATGACTAAAAAATATTACAGCCAAGCGTCCGAAGCTAGCTTCCGAATCCGACGTCCGAACGCTAGCGTAAAACAATACTACTAGTACTAATAGTACAGCGGTACTAACTTATGGAGTGTTTCCGCGAGCAAGATGCTGATAGCAACTAGTTCCCGGGTACATTGTGTGTGTTGAGCATCATTCCTGCAATCACCTTGCCCTAGGTGGTGATCGGTTCGGCTGAAAGCCTCATGACTTATGGCTGAAAACACTGGAGCTGGCTAAAAAAGGACTGTAGCTGACAGAGGCTTATTTACCATAATTAAATTTAAAAATTTTAAAAATAGAAAAAACATATTAGCCCATCACGTATAATGTAAACAAATACGAGGAAAAAAAGAACCGGTAAAAAAACTCAAAAAAAGCCAAAAGTTCAGAAAAAGACGAAATTTATGAATAGTGCAAAAATAAGCTGAAGCCAGAAGCTGAAGCCATATTGATCAGGGCCTCACCAATCTAGAGTAAGAGTATGACAATATTTGTTTACCTTGATGCTTGAGCCTCGCTCAAAAAAGTAACTACAAGCTTTTAGAATGCAATTGTGGGTTGTTTGCATATATGGAGATGCTGTTTGGTTGGTTTGCATTAGAGATGCAGGATGTGTGTTGTGAGGTGAAAAAGTTGTTAGCAAAACTTTTAATTGTCTTAAAATACCCTAGTAGCCATCGATTATCTTACTAAGCCTTAAACTACTTTAATGTACACTAATACCACTTAATATGAACTAATCACTTGTCAAAATCACGCTAAATTCTGCGCTTCCAAAGAGGTTGGCTCTAGAGGGAATCTTGCATCCCCCAGACCGAGCTGCTTTTTTGCGTGCAGGCAAGCAAACAAGTGTTGAAAAAAGATTCTGCATCCCGCAAGTCTGGCCCGACACCATCTAGGCAACCAAACAAACCCATTAATATGTATGTCTTGTGTGGTACCACTACCACCAACATATATAATCCGAGATCGATCTAGCATGTTTTAACATTAAGCTATAATATGTACATACAAATCCACTTGTCTGTTACAGTCCTGTTCAGGCGCTCCTCTCATAATGATTGATTGCCTCATCGAGAGCCAACACAAAAACCCTGTTCAATTGGTGTATCAAGAAGCCATAGTTTATTTCCATTCAATTGGTGTATACGAAAGTCCAAGGTAGAACAGAATTTGTGGGAAAAATTGGTGCTCAAACACTTGTATACTAAACTCGTTCGGCCTATAATCAACCTGTCGTTAAGCTCTCTCAGCATCCCTAAAACAACTCCACAGTGAGAGAAGAGAAAACATCATGGACGGGAGAAACCCTGGTCATCCAAAGTTGAACTGAAAACCTCCCGGAAAGCCACCTCCGGGGAATCCTCCTCCGCCGGGGAATCCACCATCGAAATGGAATGTGTACTGCTGACCACCTCCCCCAAAGGGATTGAAACCGCCACCTCCTCCCATATTCATCTCATCAAGATCCTCTCCTCGGTCATATCTTACACGTTTATCTTCATCACCAAGAACCTGCAGATTGGGGATTGCACATGGTTAATAGGCCCCAGATGCAGCAGGGTGTGTGCAACATGTCAATTGCATACCTAATTCGAAAGGAAACGTGTGTAAAACAACAAAACGTTTGTGTATGCCACATATCAGATTGAGCTATATCTTATATTTAATACGGCCCAGTTGTTAATATAATGCTGCACTGCACTTCAGCCCAACCAAAGAACAATTGAGAACATGTTTTTTGTTATGCTGCACAACCTTCATGTCTTGTGTTATTCGTACCTCATAAGCAGCTGCAATTTCTCGAAACATGTTTTCTGCTTCCTCTCGGTTGTCCACATTTTTATCTGGATGCCACTGCAGTGCCAGCTTCTTGTAGGCACGTTTGATCTCTGCAGCTGATGCTGTCTTTGAGATACCAAGGATTTTGTACCAGTCTTTCCTTTTGCTCAACTTGAGCTGCTTTTCAGCTCTCATAAGTGCTTCTCGGATTCCCATGTCCTGAGTGTCAACAATACAACTGTTATACCACAAAATATAGAAGAAAGCCAGAAACCAAGTTTGCTAGAAGACTAGCTACAACGGTCCACTAAATATGCAAGAACTGCGGCAGTTTCCACCCCTGCCAATAGTTTAGCACACTCTTTGCTGCTACTATGGGGCCCGGAAGGGGATTTTACTCGTCGGTGTCAATTAGGGGGTCTGTGGACTTTTGTCGCTCTCTATGGGGCTTTTGCACTAATAGGTTTCATGGGAGAACAGGAGTTGGTCAGTGGCTTTTTGACAAGCTAACTTCCTACTGTGTAAATCCACAGGAGAGCTGGTTCAAAGTTCAAACAATTTACATGATCATCAATATTAAAGCACAAGTTTGCACCTTACATTAAAGTCTAGCTTTAGATTCCACTGCAGCATCCATAGGTGCTGAAAAAAAAGCCTATACAGCAACCCTACAGTCCCTATCACTGCAAATAGAAGACAATAAAGGTTGCTGCAGGGACTTATATGGATAAATATATACATAATGGAGAAGCAAAATACCATCTGAAGATTTTACCAGTCAATAAAATGCAAGAATTATTGTTTTTATACATCATCCACCCAAACAGTTAAACCTAGATGTTTCATCCCCTTGGAACTACGTGTACATGGTAAATGGTAATTATGAGCATAATAGACCAATTTAATCCCAACACAATTACACTCAAAATATTGTGCCCCCAAATCTAAAAAGAACCGGGAACAACACAGAGAATAGCTATGGAAGCATACCATGTGATAAGAAATCATATAGCAAAATGGTTAAAGGGAAAAATAAATTGACATGCTGACATATGAACTCAGCACTGCATAATATTTAGGAAAGAAAAAAATTGCATTAAATTTACCTGTGGAGATTTCTGGGCAGCTTCTTTTAGATCCTGAACCGCTCCTTCCCAATCTTCTGCGAGAAATTTAGCTTCACCTCTCTGCAACGAGTATGAAGGATACAATAAACAGATAAAGTAATAGGCATGCAAAATCTGGCATAACGATTTAAGTTCATTCTATCGTGTGGTACTGGTACATAGCTGAATTTCCTATATATGCATAATAAGATCTTAGACATGCTATATCTGCATTCTGAATTCACACGCATGTTCGTGTGTAGTTCCAGGCAAGCAACGTCACCTGTGTCAACGCATCAACAAGTTCTCCATCTATGTTGAGTGCTTCCGTACAGCTGCTGATAGCCTCCTTGCCTCTTCCAAGTTTAACCAGAGTCTTACATAGCCCAAGATAAAGATGTATGTTGTAAGAGGTATGGTCTGGATCCATTGCTAGGGCTGCCTTGTAGTCCTCAGCAGCCACGCGCAGCTTACCCTTGGCAGCATTATCTTCGGCCTGCATGCACACCGTTTGATTTTACTATTATGATGGAGTAAACTCCAAATTAATAGATACAAAGAAATAATACTCAACACTCTTAGTCTTCTTCAGAAGATTCTTCAACCCAAAATACGCTTTCTTCAATTCTGAATGTTCAGGGTCTAGACGAAGGCCTTTCTGATAGTGCCTAAACATAATGAGTTGTTAATGTTATTGGTGTGGCAAATACTTAATGTTATCGTGTTATCTAGTGTTACACTGTGTGTGTGCACACACACAAATTCAAATCTAAAATATCGGTCATACATTACCTGGAGGCAACATCATGGTCAGCAAGGTAATAGTATGCTCGACCACGAAGTAACAACGCATCCAAGTTATCTTCATCTTCCTTCAGAATAAATCCAGACTCTGAAATAACACTTGAGTAGTCTTTCAGAGCTAGCAATGCTTTAGCCTTGAGAAGCTTTCCCTGCAAAATCAACCTTTAGTGCCGCAGCTTATTCAGACAGGATTACATGAAATATTTGCTTGCAATAATTCCTAGTTATGCACATCCCATGAAATACATACCTTTAAGCAACCTGGAGAAAAAACAAGCACAATTTTGTTGACGTATTCAAGGACTTTTGAAAAGTCTCCAGAATAAAACTGGCCATAAGCAGACTCTAATGCATTTTGAGCCTGCAGCAGCTGAGATAATTCCTTTTCCATTGAAGCAGTCCCAGGCTTTAGCTCCAGGTATTTGTTATAATCGCTCTCAGCTTCCTTGTATCTAGACTTCAGAAAAGCACATTCAGACATGTGAGGAAGAAGGAACAATGAAATGTGAAATACGCATAAAACTGACAAGGGTATAGGTAGGCATATTCTCTTAACAATAGTTTTATGGTACTATACTTTCAGATATGGAAGGACCGATGCTGTACTAGCACTCGAGTATCCCTTTTTTTTTAAAAAAAAAAAAGCAAACTAATCTTTCTTGAGGTAAGGCCGAACCATAATGAACTTTGGCTACTTCTGAGTATGGGAAGGAACAACTTGAAACATGTCCTAATTTCTAGCCATTAGCTTTGTATTCAAGTATGAGCATGCCAGCTGAAAAGGACAGAGTAGAAATTAGTGCAACAAGCATAATTTACCTGCATTTGTGACGAAGCACAGATGCACGCTGCCTGTAAGATTCTGAATGATTTGGGTCAACCTCCAAGACAGCATTTAGTAGACCAAGTGCTCCATCATATTTCCTGAGGTTCATCATGTCTGAGGCTCGCTTGAACAAAGTAGAGGGATCATTATCTTGGCCGTCTGAAATTTCAGAAAAAAGAAAAGGGTCATCTTTGTTTCTTATGTTATCCAGGAGGACCTCTACAGAAAATGTTTGGTAGACGTAACAGGAAGGGTTAAACAAAATACGCCGTTCATCAAAATTAGCACCTTTCCTTGATTGTGGCTTGATAAATTAAGAGTGTATATGTTTAGCATTAGGGAACGGTTGGGTAGGTGATATTGTCTTCCTTGGGTGGGCAAACTAAATCCTGAAGGACCTTGCGCGTTGTATTACCACGACGTGAGTTAGCACTGCATCCGACGATCAGCTGCCTAAAATTGTGAATGCAACGGCTCGTGACCTCCCTCCCAAGGAATCGAATGCGAGTTGTTATAAGGAATAATAAGGAAAAATCACGTGCTAGTTGCAAGGAATGAACGATGTAGCATGAGTTTGGCACATGATTTAGAATCGAAACTGTCCTGTCCTAATATTCAGAATGGATAACACTTTGTATTTTTCAGGGAAAAGAGCAGCATGACCTAACAACACTTTGTATCCATCCATCCAACACTGGCCGTGTTAGGTCAAAGGTAGAGCGGGGAGCTGATGGGATGCGGATTTGCTATTGTGCAAGCGAAGCGAGATGAGAGGAAATCTATACATTTCTGCTGCTGCTGCTGCCGCCGCCGCCAATGCAAATACCGCGGAAGAGAAGGAGGCAAGGGAAGCGGGAAATTAATCTGAACCTTGCGCGCAGACGATGGGGGAGTGGAGGAGGCAGTGGAGGAGCAGGGGCAGCACCATCCACCGCGGCCGCACCATCGCCGCCCGCCCACGACCTTGGATCTTCCTTCCTCCCGTCCCGTCCCGTCCCGTCCCGTGCTTGGATCGTCGAGAGATCTCTCTTCAATTCGTGCACACTAAGGTTCAAAACTAAGTACTGCTACACCAAGCGAGGTTTGCCCTGTCGGCCAGTTGGGAGGGAGGGAACACGTCGGCAGGGCCAATGACGCAACGACGCGTGGCCTCCAAAGCTGCAGTTGCTCCCTATGGTGGGCTGGGCCAATCGGCCTCTTTCATTCATTCTCCTCGTGGCCACTTGCTTTAGTCCGTGTTCGCAATGGAACAGTATGAATTTTAACTAAAAATAAATAATAACAACTTAAAAAAAAGTAGCTTTTAAGTGAGGGAGATATGTGTACGCGAGACGGGAGCGAGAGAAGTGAGGTACGTGATACAATCGTGACCCCTGTATTATCCTCGGAGCGGGACAGGAGCGAGAGGAGTAAAAAAGCCGCTTCAAGAAGTCAAATATTTATATTCTCTTCTGATTTCTTTAAGCAAAAGCCAATACAAAGACCCTATTCTATTTTGATTTCAATTTTTGGTTTGCTTCGTACTTTGTTTGTTTCTTTCTAGAACAAACCATATGACACTATATATATACACACACACTTCTTAAAAGCATGAGTTGGTGGTTGTCTGTGCATTCTCTCTCGACTCTCTACAACCGTTCAATCTCACCACGAAGCATCTGGACCATCCCTTGCTACCGACGCAGCCAGCCCCACAACGAACATAGCAGTTCCCACGGCCCCACGTTCTCCAGCCCCTAAAACCCACATCCGTGACCCCAACCTCTCCTACCCCGTCCCCCTCTTTTCTCGCCTCCTCCCCATTTCCTCCCCCGCCGCTCCGTCAAACCCTATACACTGCCGCCTCCATCCTCCTCTTTCGCATCTCCGACGAAACCACCTGCACCATAAGTGCTCCCCCATTTCCCTCCTTCCGTGCCCTCCACATCCTAGGTGTGCTCCCTTGTGCCCACTATCGTTCCGCGTCGTCTCACCTCCCTCGGCGCTTGTGCAGCCCACCAATGGGTTGCATGCTCACCACAGCTTCCTTCCTCCTCATCACAATGATCTCCTTCCAGTGCTCTCTAGCATGTGATTTGCATCGGTGTCGTCCCCTCTTCCAAATCTGGCTCTCCCTCTCTCAGATCTGTCCTATAGGGAGCACCGTTGCTATCCCCCGCGGTTGGGCCAGCGCCTTGAGGTTCGTGCGCAGTATCTGTCCCACCACATCACCGCAACCTCCAGTGGTGCTTGACTGTTACAAGGGGGAGAATGTTAGTTTTAATCTTGATGAGTTGTAAGTGGTCGAGAGTCGATGTGATGTCGGTGCCAACGGCAGTGCGATGCTGCTACAAGAAGTCGGTGTGAGACCGACAACGATAGGGATGCAAAGCCGTTGTCTGAAGTTTCAATGTAAAGACAAAGGTGGTGGTGTGAATCCATCGTCCTCGAATCAGAAGTCGGTGTGAGACCGACAATGTCGACGATGTGAAGCCGCTATGAGAAGACGGTGGTGTAAGACCGCTGTAAGATAAAGACATGACTCAACAATAGTGTGAGATCGTTGCAAGTCGTGCGAAGAGAAGGCCAAGGCATGTGGTTAGAAGAGGTTGCTGCGAGTAACGTACGGGTCTCTAACTAGTAAGGTGACAATAAGAATTTTTTGGCAGCATCTCAACTTGGAAAAAATCACATATTTCTAGAACCTTTGTATTAAAAAAAACATCGACAACATTACTACATCATGGATAACTACACTGATACATTTTTAGGTCACTAGAATAACCCCACAATTTAGCAAACGGTACATCATAGGACATACATGTACTAGCGCATTTAGTGCACAGTATCATGTTCTTGTAACACTCATCCATCCCAATAATAAAGCTTACGATTTACCATACATGAAGCAAGAGTTACATGTTAATTATAGCCAGCAACCATTACTAATATACAGTCAACAACCATTACTAATGGATGGATTTTCAGCCTAACAGTTTCTGTACAACAAACCATATTAGCTCAAGCTTTCTATTAGGCAGCCAAGTCTTACGAGTAACAGCAGCCTCAAGAAAACCTTCAATTTTTTTCACCGGTGATAGTACCAAATTGGAAATGCCATGAGCTCGTGAAACCCTATTGTTTCCATCCTAGAATTTCTCCTGTCAAAGCTAGCTGCAGCCTTGTTGCAGGTACGCATCAACTATGCACCCTCAATTTAGAGGGTGATCGGTTAGACTTCAGCTTTTAGCTTCCTGTTTATTTTTTATTATTCATAAATTTCGTCTTTTTTCTGAACTTTTGGCTTTTTGTTGAGCTTTTTTACCGGTTTTTTCCCGTATTTGTTTGTATTATATGTAATGGGATAACATATTTTTTAAATTTAATTATGCTAAATAAGTCTCTGTCAGCTACAGTGTTTTTTCAGTCAGCTACAGTGATTTTCAACCATAAGCCACCAAAAATAAGCCCAAATGATCACCACATCTAAACTATCCATTTGTTGTGTCAAAATTGTATCTTTCCGACTCACCAAGTGACCAGCAATTTGCAATAAACTCAAAAACCACACCATGTTCGTAAACAGGCTGAAGTTAAAATCAAGAAAACACTGGAACCCTCCCAAGATGCATGCATGCAGCTGCATTGAATCGCTCGCAACCTCCCAAGCAAGATTAATTGAACGCACGAGATTCCTTGCAATGCATTTAGAGCAAGTTTAATAGTACAGATAGCTGCTACCTCCAATACATTTTCATGTCATCAAAAGATAATGATGCAGTCAACTCATACAATAAGCTGGCTATAAGTTATCTCCACAAGAGCTCTCAATCATTTAATACATATATGGATATTGATAATTTAATACATGCATGGGTATAGCAATTAGTTCTATGGGTACATGCATAGATAATGCCTCTTTTCCTGTGCTATAGGCTGACTCTTGCATGGGAGTCGGCTTGGCTCTCTCTCTCCTTTTCTCTCCCCTCCACATAGGACTATGCTGACATGGATTCCCTTATAGCTAGCACAATCAGCCTTATTAAACTTGCTCTTAGAATTCAGCACGTACGTACTTACTTAGAGCAAGTACAATGGTGCTGACTAGCATGCATCTATCTTCTACGTGTTCAAACAAGCAGCCGTTAGGCCTGTTTTTTTACTGTCTCTTCAAGTGGCTTTTAGTTTTACTATAATATCTAACTTTCAAATAGATTATTTTTTTAAGATAGAGTCTACAAGTTAATTATAGTACACATTAAAAGTATAATATCTGGTAAGCCAAAATCACAAGCGGATATCTTTTTTTTCTGTAATATCTGTCGTGAAGAGCTAAAATTTAAAATTTTTGGCCACAAATCATAAGCAGCAGCATAAAGAATAGGCCTAAGATATAGTATTTGGTACGTACAAGAGAATTATATATGCAGTAATCTTTTGAGAGAAAAAAGCGTTACTCTATATATATATATATATATATAAAATTATCAATCATACACGTGTATCGAATGTTGGTGCCTAGGCACCATGGTGCATTACGTAATTTTCATATATATATATATATATATATATATATATTGTTTGCGGGGAGAGGAATACATACGCTGCATCCGCATGCCCTTGTATTCTAAACTTTTCCTCGACAAAAGTGGCCGGGTTAGATTGTAATCATCGATCGATCTCCCTTTAGTTTAGAGTGGAATAGTATTATCCTACTACGCACGACACGATCCATTGCGGTGAGGTCGATGGACCCCGTCGGCGTTCATGCTAGGCTAGGCTCCCCATTACTAGTAGTTATTTAATTAACGAACGGAATGCGTCTTTTGAGGAAACTAGCTAGCATCCTACTCCGCTAATTAAAAGAACGCGACATCGAATTTGAGGAGGCTGTCCCCTCGCTTATTTCGATTTAAAATTTTATTTTTTAGATTATTTATTACTATTTCTTAAACTTTTGGTTTTTTGCGCTTTTTTGTCGGGTTTTTTCGTGTTTGTTTGTATTATACATGATGGGTTAACATATTTTTTATTTTTTAAATCTAATTATACTAAATAAGCCACCATCAACTACCGTACAAAATAAGTTAACTATAATAATACAAATTCAGCTATATAATAGATTTATTTAACCCAAATAAGCACAGCCTGGATATATATGACTTCGATCGTATACATGTTTACTATTAAAATACCACATCACTAGTACAGAATCCCCATAAGTAACAAATTAATTAAGATCAAGTCAAAGACGTAACAAGGAATGGTACAGCAACTCAAACCGTGTCGGTTTGATTCTTCATACTGGTGCCGCATCAACTTTGCTAAACAAAGCCAAAAGGCCCAGCGCTTGATTCCCGGCAACTAAACGCTGATGCTGACTAGGTTGCCTATAGTGAAATCCACATCAGCACAATCCTAAGGGCATCTCCAATGGTTATAGCTAGCAACTAACTATAAGACTTCCACATCATCTATATAGTACACACTAAAGCTAACATTCTAAAAAACTATCTATAAGGATAGCTATTTGATGCTTACATGCACACACAGAATTTATTGAGGCTGTCTCGTTTAGCGTTATAGACTAGTGCTTAAGGAAGAGCTGGCTCGATTTTTTTTGCATACTCTCTTTCCTCCACATAGGATATATGCTGATGTGTACATGCATATAGATAGCTGACTCAGACCATTGGAGATGCCCTAAGTAGAAGAGAGAGAAGCAAGCTACCCCTCATGCAAGAGGTGACCTCTAGCACATTATACGAGGAGAGAGAGATAAACTACCCCTCATGCAAGAGGTGACCCCTGATATATTTATGTAAGTATTAAATGTTTGAGTGCTTTAGTAGAGGTAACCTCTACTCTACTCATTGTATTAGCTACCTCCACATGAGCCACATGTAGTCTTTTTGCTTATGTGGCTAGTCCTAGAGGTGGCAGCCACCTCTTCTATTGTATGTCCAATGGTGATTTATGAGCTAGCTCTAAATATATTATTTTATATTTTAATAGAAGAGAGAGAAAAGCTAGCTCTTGATCAAGAGCTAGTCTCATACACACATTCCAAGATTATATGAGGATGTCATGTGGGACTATTCATGTGTATGAGCTATGTGCTAAAAGTTAATATCATTGGAGAAGTTATCTTAGAGCTAATAACTAGCTCATATCATTGTACATGCCCTAAATGATCTTAAACTGTTAAAACTTTGGGTTGTCTGCTCATTAAGCGCCTGGGATTTTGTTTTCTAAATTCTAGTCACTTTTTTCAGCAATTGGATGAAAAATCTATCTACTCTCATCATCGCTCCTTACACTTTCTATTCAAACAAATAAGATACTTTTCTCTCTAACAAAAGTAACACTAATTTTAACGTAAATAAAAAGATAAATAACATCTATTCACTATTTAACAAAGAATTATTCAAATCTACACACACAAAAAAAGCTCAGTAAACTCTACAAAATACAGAGACGGGAAAATTCTAACCTAACATAAGTAAAGCAAACTTAGGTGAATCTAACAAATACAAGAACAAATAGAATTACAAATCACAGTAAAACTTTGCAATAAAACGTGTTACGTAGCGCTTAACAGCTAGCTCTAGCTCTCCTCCTCTCATCTGGTTTTTGTTCGTTGGGTCCACGCAGCTGCCTTGCTGGTTGCTAACTGCTAGCTCTAGCTAAAAGCTGGGTTTCCTTTCGATTTCTTCTCTACTACTTGTAGCGCTACTAACTCGACCCGACCCCTTCTTCCTCAACTGAGCAGTCTTCTACTCCCAGCTTCTCTCTCAATTTCTCACCTTGTGTGGCAAGTCGCATCCACCCAACCCAAGCAAGCAATCTCTCTCTAACCCTCCTCCTCCAGACCCTCCGCCCCTAAAGCCGCCGCCTCCGCCCAACGCCCGCCGCCGCCGCCACCCCCTCCCCCGCCGCCGCCACCCCCTCCCCTCGCCAAACCCTAGCCACCTCCTCCACTCCTCCACGACTGCAGCCGCCGCCGCTCCCCATCTCGTCCCCCTCCGCTTCCAACCCTAACCCTCCCTGCCTCCAGTTAGCCAGCCGGAAGGGCGTCGCCGTGGGGGCTGCAGCAAGCTCCATTCACTTCATCACTACCACTGCTACCGTCTCCGCTCGGTCTCTCGAGTCGGAGCTCTTGTTTCCGCGCCCAGGCCGAGGTATTGGGTTTGGTTCGGAATTTCTACCCCGAAAGCTTGCTTCGGTTTCTTCTTGGGCGAGTTCCTATCTGGCGGGTGAAGGGAGAGGGAGAAGGGGTGGTCGGAGCCGGGGCGTTTTTGGGGGTGCTGTGTGTGCGGTGAAGCCAGTGGTGCTGTGGGGAGGCTGGTGTGGCGGGTCGCGGGGGAGCTTGGTGGCGGTCGGGGGAGGAGGGGCGTTCTGCGCTTGTGATCTGTGCTTGCGGTGGAGGAGGTTCGTGGCCGGGAGGGGTGATTGCTTGGTCGGGTAGGTGCTGGAGGTTCCGGTCGGTGCTGGGGGTCGGATGGAGAAAGGGCGGAAGCAGGGTGCGGCGGACCTGGAGGGTCTGTTGGGTGGTCTGAAGCTGTCGGAGGAGGAGCGGAAGGCTGTCAAATGCGATGGGCAGTCAGTTTCGAGGGAGGCTAGTCGTCCTCCTCAGGCAGTGGGCAAGCTGTTCTCGTCGAAGGCTGGATATGTGGAAGGGATGGTGCAGACGCTGGGTAAAATCTGGTGCCCGGCGAAAGGGATCCGGTGCAAGGAGCTGGGGGATAACATGTTTCTTTTTGCTTTCCTTCAACCGGGGGGCAAGAGAAGAGCTGTTACGGAGGGTCCGTGGGAGTTTGGTGGTGATCTGCTCATTGTGGTGGACTTTGATGAGAATAAGAGACTAATGGATTTGGAGTTTACTCACATTCCGGTATGGATTCGTGTTTTCAACCTGCCTCTAGGTCTGATGAATAAAAGCACAGGTCGGTCGATTGGGGCGAAGGTAGGGGATCCATTGGAAGTAGAAACTGATGAGGATGGGTCGGCTGTGGGGAGCTTTCTTAGGCTTAAAGCCCTAATTGATGTGCGCAAGCCACTTTTCAGGGGGGTGATGGTGGAGAATGGGGATGGGGAGCAAAGCTGTTGGTGTAACTTCAGATATGAATTCCTACCAAATTTCTGTTATTCCTGTGGTTTGTTGGGCCATGTGGAAAAGGAATGTGATGAGAAGGTTTGGAAGGTGCACGATCATCAGTTTGGAGACTGGATGAGGGCTTCTCCGGCAAAGAAACGTGATCAACGAAGCCGCTGGTCAGGGGGCAGCAACTCAGGGGGTAGTCATAAGTACAAGTCGTCAGGCTCTTGGAGGCGGGGGGAGGGGGAGGAGATTGCAGCAGAATGAGGAAGAAAGGAGGGGGAAGGTCTTGGAGGAGAATGAGCTTCGTGACGATGGGTCGAGCCCGCTCAAGCTTCCGTCAAACAATACCACTTCTGGAGGAGTACCAAAAAAATTAATTTTTGGGGACAGTACGAGTACTGACAAGGAGAGCAGGGTGGAGTTGGTACTGGAGGCGAGGGAGGGGGTTCTGGGGGTGGTCGGAGCAGGAAAAGGGGAGTTGGGGTTGGTAGAAGGGGAGGGAGGAGATGGAGGTCTCAACGTGCAGGAGGAGGTCTTGCCAGGAGTTTCTGATAAGGCGGGTATGGAGGTGGATGTGGTGGGTCCCTCGACCTTAGGGGAGAGGGCAGGAGCAGGGTTTCGCAGAGTTGGGGAGCGGCCGGTGGAGGAGTTTAAACAGGGCAAGGTTGGGGGAAGCGAGGTAAAAAAGATGAGGTCTACCTTTAAACGTCGTCCGCGTGAGCTTGTGAGGTCGATGGGGGATCAGCTTCCTTCCCCGTCTGTGTTGCGGAAGAGAGGGGGAGAGGAGGCCAATGGGGAGGAGGAAGTAAAGAAGAAGGCAAAGCTCCAGACTGTTCCTGTGGAGGAGGAGATGGGAGAGGGAAATTCCTTGTTGGCGGGGCTGCATGGTCAGCCCGGCCGATCCCAATGAGGCTTGTGGCGTGGAACTGTCGGGGGTTGGGGAACGGCCCGGCAGTTCGCGGTCTTCTGGATGTCCAGAAGAAGGAGGACCCCGATGTGTTGTTTCTCTCTGAAACAAAACATGGTGAAAAATGGATGGAGGGTTTTAAGTGGAAGCTGAACATGCCATACATGGTGGTGAAGGATAGTGTAGGGGCGAAGGGTGGGCTGGCACTGTTTTGGAAGAAGGAGGTGGATTTGCGGGTGCTGAGTTGGTCTAGGTATCATATTGATGCCAAAATCAAGGAGGAGGATGGGAGTGCTTGGCGGTTTACTGGGATTTATGGCGAGTCCCGTAGTGAAGAAAGGGAGAAAACATGGAAGTTGCTTCGAATTTTACAGCATCGCAGTAAGCTCCCTTGGCTGTGCTGTGGCGATTTCAATGAAATCCTTTTCAGTTGTGAGAAGGAAGGGGGAGCTCCTAGAGTAGAGAGCAGCATGGTAAAGTTTAGAGATGTTCTAGAGGAGTATGATTTGCACGATTTGGGCTTCGTGGGGGATGCTTTCACTTGGAGGAACCATCATCAAAATGCTCTCAGCTATACCAGGGAAAGACTGGACAGGGCGGTGGCGAATAGCGCATGGCGGGATCGCTTTCCTTTGGTCCGTGTGATTAATGGTGATCCTAGGCATTCAGATCACAGGCCCATCATTGTGATTCCTGGTGCGAAGGAAAAGGTCCAGTGGAGGAAACCTCTGGAGGTCATGAAGAAGTTTGAGGCGAGGTGGTTGGAGGAGGAGGAGTGTAGCGAGAGGGTGGAGGAGGCTTGGGGTAAAGCTATTAGAGGTGGTGGGGTTAGTCTGATGGAAATCCAATCTCAGGTTTTGGGGGAGTTATGGCAGTGGGACCGTGAGGTCCTTGGAGCCTTGGAGAAGAGAGTTAAAAATGCCAAAAGGGAGCTGGAGAGGATCAGGCGAGCCTCTATTTCCCAAGGGAATATAAACAAGGAGCGCTTGTTGCGCTATAAGCTTGAGCGTCTTCTGGATCAGCAACATGTATACTGGAAGCAGCGGGCTCACTCCACATGGTTGGCCAAAGGTGACCGTAACACAAAATTCTTCCATGCTCAGGCTTCGGAAAGGAAAAGGAGGAATGCTATAAGCAAGCTGAAAGATGAGGGTACCAGAAACATCTAAAGAACTTTATTGCTAATCAGTACCAGAAACTTTTTATGTCCAATGCAGGGTCCCAGGATGAGGAGGTCCTTGATTGTGTTCAAGCGAAGGTCACTCAAGAAATGAATGACAACCTGTCAGCACCTTTCTCAAGTGACGAAGTGTGGGAGGCTCTGAAGGATATGGGTGAGTTGAAAGCCCCAGGGGCTGATGGCATGCCGGTGGTTTTTTACAGGAAATTCTGGTCTCTCGCGGGTGAAAAGGTCAAAGAAGAGGTTCTTGCGGTGCTTAATGGGGCTGCGATGCCGGAAGGGTGGAATGACACTGTTATTGTTCTTATCCCAAAAATCAAGTCACCGGAGAGATTGAAGGATCTTAGGCCAATCAGCTTATGCAATGTAGTGTACAAGCTCATCTCCAAAGTGCTAGCAAACAGATTGAAGTTGGTGCTCCCGGAGATCATTACACCTTCTCAGAGTGCCTTTGTGCCTGGTAGACTTATTACTGATAACGTCCTGCTGGCGTACGAGCTCACACACTATCTAAGGCAAAGGAGGTGGGGAAAACAGGGGGTGGCTGCCATTAAGTTAGACATGAGTAAGGCATATGACCGTGTTGAGTGGAGCTTTCTGGAGAAGATGATGCTAAAATTGGGGTTCACAGGGTCGTGGGTGGAAAGGGTGATGAAGTGTGTTACAACAGTGAAGTACTGCATCAAGGTCAATGGGGACTACTCTTGCAACATCCACCCACAGAGGGGCCTTCGCCAAGGGGACCCTCTGTCGCCCTATCTTTTCATTCTTTGTGCGGAGGGTTTGTCAGCAATGTTACAGAAGGCTGAAGTGGAGGGCAAGATCGAGGGCATTAGAGTGTGCAGGGAGGCTCCAAGGATTAATCATCTGTTCTTCGCTGATGATTCTTTGATCTTGATGAAAGCTTGTAGAGGAGATGCTCAGGAATTGAGGAGGATTTTGCTGGCTTATGAGCGAGCCTCAGGACAAGTGATCAATAGGGATAAATCATCTGTTCTGTTTAGCCCAAACGCTGACTCTGTTGATAAGAATGATGTGCGACAGGTCCTTGACATCATGCAAGAAGCAAAGAGTGAGAGATACTTGGGGCTACCAGTTTCTATTGGTAAATCAAGAAAGAAAGCTTTTGAATATATCAAGAGGAAGGTGTGGATTCGGATTCAAGGATGGCAGGAGAAATTGCTTTCTAAGGCTGGCAAGGAAATCTTAGTAAAGGCTGTGGCCCAAGCAATCCCAACCTATGCTATGTCATGTTTCGAGCTGACGAAAGGGTTGTGCGATGAGTTGAACTCTATGATTGGCAGGTGGTGGTGGAGCCAGAATGATAAGAAAAATAAGATCCACTGGCTGGCCTGGGATAAGTTGACACTCCCTAAGAATAAGGGAGGGTTGGGTTTTCGGGATCTTTATTTGTTTAATATGGCCATGCTGGCTCGACAAGCTTGGAGGCTTCTGATTTTTCCGGATACACTGTGTGGCCAAGTGCTTAAAGCAAAATATTTTCCCAATGGTAGTATTCTGCCGTGTGCGGTGCGGGATGAGATTTCTTACACTTGGAGGAGTATTCTCAAAGGTGTGAATCTACTGAAACAGGGGCTCATATGGCGCATTGGAAATGGTGAGTCGGTGAATATCTGTAAGGACCCCTGGATCCCACACGGCAGTACAAGACGTCCTGTTACCAATAGGGGGGCAACGGTTCTGACCAAGGTGGCTGAGTTGATGGACCCGAGTTTGGGTTCCTGGGATGAGACCTTAGTGCAGGATGTCTTCTCAGAGTTTGATGCTGAGGCTATCCTAAAATTGAGAGTGAACCAGGACTTGGTAGATAGACCGGCATGGCACTTTGACCAGAAGGGGATCTTCTCAGTTAAGTCAGCATATAGGTTGGCGATTCAGAATAGGGAGTATGAGCTTGGTAGAGATGCAGCAAGTGCTGAGCCACACCCATACGGGGACTCCCAGTTCAGGTGGGATAAAATTTGGAATATGGAGGTCCCAAACAAGGTGAAAATGTTTCTGTGGCGCGTAGCCCATAATAGTCTAGCAGTTCGGCGGAATTTAAGGCGCAGGGGGATGAAGGAGGATACCCTGTGCCCCATGTGTCATAGGCTGGATGAAGACTGTGGGCACCTCTTTTTCAGATGTAAAGAAGTAAAAGAGTGTTGGAGAGGGCTAAATTTGGAGGAGTGTCGCATTACCTTAGCAGAATGTCATTCTGGGCGTGACTTGCTGAGGAGAGTCTGGGGCTTTCCACAGCCAACCCAGATACAAATTGTGGTTCTTTTGTGGAGGTGGTGGTCGATGAGGAATAAGGTGGTTGCTGGAGAAAAAAGATTGTCCTGTCCTGAGCTCTGTTCTCTTATAACCTTCTATGTGTCAGAATTTGAAAAGGGAAGGAAAACAACGAAAAGTCAGCAACAAGTCAATCTCAAGATTTGGCAGCCGCCACCGGAAGATGTCTACAAGCTTAATATTGATGGCTCTTTTAAAGCTGGTTCGGGTCAGGGAGGTTGGGGTTTTGTTGCTAGGGACAGTGCTGGTGAGTTTCTTCAGAGGGGTTGTGGCAATCTGTGCAGAGTGGACAACCCTTTCCAAGCGGAAGCTCTGGCGGCCCTGTACAGTCTGCAGAGGATTGCGTATTTGGGAATGTCAAGAATTATCCTGGAATCTGATGCGTCTGACCTAGTACGGGGCTTGACTTCGCCGGACCTTGATCAAAGTGTGAATGGAAGCCTCCTCAAGCAAATCAGAGATCTTATTGGTTCTTCCTTTGATTACTGTAGCATTCGGCATTGTCCGAGAAATTGCAACAAGGTGGCTGATCGCCTTGTAGTGTATGGGGCGAGTGTGGTTAGCTCTGGCTCAATGGAGTTTATGAGTCAAGTCCCCACCTTTGTTTCTAGCTTGGTCTCCAGTGACCTGGCTGGAGATAGTGTTTAATGGAAACAAGCTTTCCGGGATAAAAAAAAAACTTGTAGCGCTACTCCTGCTCGTCGCACCACTCGCATCCGCATCTCACCACGCATCCCCTTCCTTGCTTGCCTGCTGCTAGTGCTTGCTTCCAACCCAAAATATTTCCTTTTGCTTTCTCAGCAGTAGGACGACTGTGACTCTTCTTCTTCTTCTTCTTGCTGCTGCTGCTGCTGCTGCACTGCAGCTCCTTGTGCCCGATGCAACTGACAGATCTGGCCGTTTGAGTTGCAGATCTGCCTCACATTTTGCCTTCTTCATATTCTTCTTCCTCTTGCTTCTTCTGTCTACTGTTTCTTGGTGAAGAAGACCGGAGGAAAGGAGTCTGGAGGTATGGGGAAGAAGGGCAAGTGGTTCGGTGCTGTCAAGAAGGTGTTCAGCCCCGAATCCAAGGAGAGGAAGGAAGAGGTATTACTCTACTTTTTTTTACTACATACATAACATGATCCCCCTTTCTTTCTTCTTTCTGCTTCCGATTGCTTAGAGTGTCCACTCTTTTGATCTCCCGGGTGGACTCTTTCTCCTGGAAATTGGAATTGCAACGAGTTTGCTGTCCAGATTACCCACACCGCCGAAATCTCAGGCCCTGTTTGGAATGCGGGAATTTTTCCCGATTTCTGCGGGAATTGAACTGTTTCCTGCAAAATTCCTGTAAAATTCCTGTGAAATTCCTCTGTTCCAAACAGGCCCTCAGTTAGATTATATTTTCCTAGGTTCTTTCAACTCGATTACTATCATTCTCAATTTCACCTCATGAACGCAGTAATTCTGATTGGTAATTGGTCCTTAACACACACAAAAAGAAAACGCTAGCTTTTCTTCTTAAAACAAAAACGATACCTTTCCTCTTGTAGTCACACAAGAGCTGTACGATTTCTGGATTGCTTCCAATCTAGGCTCTTGCAATTGGAAACTGGTGGTTAATTTGATCTCTCTCTACCCTACTTCCCTCTTGTGGTTTATCATGCGGCAACGCCGATGGTTTACTCGCCGATGTATCACCTTTCTGTCTCGCATTTCATCTCCTGTGTGAACTCATTTGGGCTGAATTCTAATCAAAATTCAAACTTTGCTTTTTGAATCTAACAGAAATTGAGGAGGAAGTTAGCTGCCAGTGCACCAAACCCGCCGGATCTAACCCATTCCGTTTCCTTGGAGGCTAATGTTTCAGTGTCACCAGCTCTCACTCTCCCACCTGCCCATACCGAGGAGGTGAAGGTCCCAGCCCCAGCCCCAGTGATTGAAGAGCAGCACCAGCAGCAGCAGCAAAGCGAGCATGTCGCAACAGCCACAGAGGCATTCCCAGCTGCCCCACAGGCGGCGGTTGTGGCTTCTTCTAGTATGTCCAAGGAACTTGCAGCAATAACGATCCAAACCGCCTTCCGAGGTTACCTGGTAATGTGAAAGCAATTCTTGGTGTCTGCGATATACTTTGTTTCTTGAAAGTGGGTATTATAAGAACTCATGCTAAACAACTGTGATAGTGCTTCAATAATTTTTTTTGAAGAACGGCTTAAACGAATTTGCAAGGAAAATGCTGATTTCTGCTGGCTGTGGATCAAATCTTTTCAGTTGTTGATGTTTTGAGAAATCCGGTTCTTGTATTCCTTGTGATTTGCCTCAACATTAAAATGACTGCATTTGTAGGCAGACCCGTCTTTCTTGTCTTGTTCTCATTAGTAGGTCTTAGTGGCTCGAAATATGCAATTTATAATTGATTTCTCTCTCTTTTTACTGTTCTAGTCCGTAGGCACTAGGTATTAGCTGCGTACTGATTTTGCCCATTACATTTAGAGTGCGTGCTGGTTGTTAAATTGGGGAAAATTTAACTTTTTGCCACTCTTAACATTGCCACCTACTCAAATGTCATCCTCTACATTGCAATTAATATTTTGCCACTCTCCAGCCTACGTGGCGCCTAGTCACCGCCATGTCACGCACGCGCCTCCCCGCGCCCACGCCGCCGGCCGGCCACCCCGCGCCGCCGCCCGGCCTCCCCGCGCCCGCGCCCGGCCTCCCCGCGCTGCCGCCCGGCCTCCCCACGCCCGCGCCTGCGCAGGGGAGGCCGGGCGGCGGCGCGGGCGCGGGCGGCGCGGGCGTGACATGGCGGTGACTAGGCGCCACGTAGGCTGGAGAGTGGCAAAATATTAATTGCAATGTAGAGGATGGCATTTGAGTAGGTGGCAATGTTAAGAGTGGCAAAAAGTTAAATTTCCCGTTAAATTGAGGTGAAGGGAATGGGAGACCTATTAGTAAAATTATTACAACTTCTGCTAGTGTTTGATCTCGAGGTGTTAGTGCTTGCTTAACCTATAACAGATGCTATAATTTCTAAATTAACCCCACTCCTCTTAACTGATCAATATATTCTTTTTGATGTATTTGCCTACTGAGGGGACGGGGACCTACAAGTCAATCATGCATGCTAAATGTTAGAAAAATGTTCATGGACAACTAGCAAGAGCTGCTGGCAACAGCCTTTCGTTACTTTGCTATTCAGTCAACCATTCTCAATGTTGTTTGTCCATCAACGCAGTAGCAGAAAGATAAACCTATTTTTTATGTGTCAACTTGACAGTAAATTTGTAATCCTAATAGAGCATCCATCATATTTTCTTTTTTATTATAGACAGTATCATTTTGTCAGCAATACTATGAATATACTGAGGGAATTACTGATATTCTTTTCAACCATACATATCCAGGCAAGGAGGGCACTGCGAGCATTAAGAGGCCTGGTCAGATTGAAGTCACTGGTTGAAGGCAACTCTGTTAAGCGCCAGGCCACAAGCACACTTCGCTGCATGCAGACTCTAGCCCGAGTTCAGTCGCAAATACGGTCAAGGAGACTCAAGATGTCTGAGGAGAACCAGGCTCTTCAACGCCAGCTCTTGTTGAAACAGGAGCTAGAAAATCTAAGGGTATGCGAATATCATGTCAAGACTTTTGAAGTAAAATATTTTAAACATCCATACTGTTTACTGAACTTCCTAGGAGTAATTCTAGTAGCATATGTAGTTCTCTGAATCAGAAATCATGAGTGTTGTTGAACAAAACAATATGGAATGGAGCAGTATCATTTGTTGGACCTGAATGCATCTGTGCTGAACAATTAATTAGCATTGGGAGGTAAATTACAGTGGACTTGAACGCAACTGTGCTGCTGGAGTCTGTGCCTGCAAAAATCTTTCCAACATTGTGGCTTTGTAGTGTACTGCAGAGTATGAATTAATACCCAGAATTTGTCTGCTTTTAATTTGACCCTGTTTGCTCCATTGCTGCACTTCATACAAGAGAATTTCGGTTTGACAAAACCCCAGTTGGCATAATCAGAGTAAAACTATGGTGCAAACTTCAGTATCCGTTACTCCATTTCAGCTTGATCCTTTGAATTTCAATCATGGCCATTTTTCTGATCCGTACTTTTCTAATTCTAGCATTAAAGCACACCACATCAAAAATAAGTACCAAACATTTCCCTGTTGTATATATTGTAATAGATGGGAGAGCAGTGGGATGACAGTCTGCAATCCAAGGAGCAAATCGAAGCCAGCCTAGTAAGCAGGCAAGAGGCTGCAATAAGAAGAGAAAGAACACTCGCGTATGCATTTTCCCATCAGGTAAGTCATCCATTACACTACAATTTTTGTCATGTTAAATGTTTGCATTCACAATCTTAGGTATGCTAAGAATATTTTGTAAATTCCTGTTTTCCCGACAGTGGAAGAGTACTTCGAGGTCTGCGAACCCAATGTTTGTCGATCCAAGCAATCCACAGTGGGGTTGGAGTTGGCTGGAGCGATGGATGGCAGCAAAGCCATGGGAGGGTCGCAATGGAACTGAAAAGGAGAGCAACATTGACCGCATGTCCATGGATAGTACCAGCCTGAACCATGGAGAAGGGGAGATCACAAAGGCCTACAACCGCCGGGACTCCAAGCCTGATAAGCCCTCACCAACGACTCCAAAACCAATCCGTCCCGCCTCCTGGCAGTCCCCTTCGACGCCCTCCAATAGGGCAACACTGGTGTTTGCAAGGAAGAAGAGTGCAACACCGAAGAATGGTCTGAGCACGCAGGGAGACGATGACGCAAGGAGCGTGTTCAGTGTTCAGTCCGAGCGGCCAAGGAGGCACACCATTGACACCTCTACTGTGCGGGACGATGTGAGCCTATCGGGTTCCCCATTGGTGCCAAGCTACATGGCGTCGACGCAGTCTGCCAGGGCCAAGACCCGCCTTCAGAGCCCAACATTGACTGATGAGGGCGCCGAAACACCACCGGAGAAAGGAGGAGGAGGGTCTGTTGGTTCTGTGAAGAAGAGGTTGTCCTTCCCGGCTGGAATGGCGCCTCCGTCGCCGATGAGGCGGCATTCTGGCCCTCCCAAGGTACAGCAGGTGGCTATTGAAAGCAATGGTGGAAGCAGCAACAAATGACTCGGGGGACAAAACGGAAAGCATGCTAGTATCTGTATGAAGACAGGTTGAAAGCAGGAAATAGTCAGCTTTGTATTTGTTTGGAGGGATTATCTGCATTGTTTCGTTGGTCCATTCGGCGACTAGCTACGATCGAGCACATCGTTTGTTGTATGATGTAGGATAAGAAACAAAGTATTATGGAAGTTTATTCGATTTATTATTACTACAAAAGACCAGACCATATCGTTGATCGGTTTGCTGTTCCATGATTACATGTAAACAGACGAGACAGGTGGTCTTGATTTGTGCCATTTCATTGGTTGTGTCATGTCTCAAGTGTACTCCATACATCTCCATGATGGTTGGTTCTCTCTCGAGAGTGAGTCTGAAGTATTGTTCAATTCAGCAGCCATTCTCTGCATCTCTCTAGCTTGTCCCTCTTAACATCTGACCTGACCTGATCTGATGTGATCCGACTAGCCGGCGTAAAGAAAGAGAGATCACTCTGTAGCTAAATACTAGTGTACTAGTAGATAAACCACGGTAGGAGGAGTATCCCAACCAAAAGATAAAGGGTGGGTCCTTTACCATTTATGGTTTAAATACGGTGTTATATTAACAAGTTTTTAAACGGTGTATTTTTGGAGACGAGATCTATTATTTAATTAAAGTATACACTGTACCGATTTCAGTTGTATCAACTAAAATTATATATAACTGTCTCTCTTCATAATCTCTCTCGCGAATAGATAGAATTTAAAACTCATAAATCACAGTGCAAAAATAACTCACCAAAGAGTAGCATGCTGATGGATTGTCCATTTCTCATGACAACACCCTTCCCTTCCGTGGATGGACTGTGAAGAGCTGGATCTTTGCTTGTCCAAACAAACAAGCAGTAACCGTTGGTTAAGTATTTAGGTGAAGTATGTAGGTGTACTACTCTTACACTAGTCTCCCACCCCGTAGGCCGTAGTACAAACGAGTAAAGAAAGAGTGTACTCAGGAGTACGTAGCAGTTGCTACGATGGAATGGAGACTTTTTAGCGGATTTGGCATTATCAGCGACTGTATTTATAAAGTAGTATATATATTGATTTATAGAAATGTTACTTTTGCTATCTGGTGGGTGGGCGGGTGGCAGTGCCGGCGAGGCGACGCGTGGGGGGGCCACCGGCGGCAGCCGCCTGCCGCCCCGCCAGCAGACGGCAAGCAGCCCGTCGCCCGGTGAGGAGATGGCAGGTGATTAAGTCGACTAATTGCTCTAATTTTTTACTTAGTGTTTGTTTGAATTTTTAAATAAATCAAATGAGCTTAAAAAATTATGAAACTTTATGTACAGCTTCCCAACACAACGCATTTGACAGTGTAATTTTTGGGTAATTTTATCCATTATGAATATTGCTAAAAAATTCATACAATTTTTATATTTGATGTGAAGCCTTCCGACATAGTTATAGTTATTATGTAATTTTTTGAAAATTTTATATGGTCCGAATTTGCCACTTTTATTCGAGTTAATTTAATCATAAATTTATGAATATTTCACAATTTTTTTAGAATTTTATACATTAGTAATACTTGTACAAATAAAAATAAATATAGTAGTAAAAAAAATGCATCACACTAGATGCGATATGGCTCACCCATTTGAGTCACTGCTACCTCCTCGCCGCGTCTACCTCTCTGAACGTGGCCTTGTCTTCTGTTAAGCACGAGCATATCTCGTGGGGTGCGTCAGTTGGTCCGGAGGTTGCGTCTCGGGTTAGAGGAGGTATAGAGACCGTTCTGTTTGCTCAGTGACCAGCGGTGATTTAGTAGGCTCAGGTACAGTAGGCTGGGTCCGGTAAGGATCGATGTCCTCCAGATGAGATATGTCAAACTACGAGCTGCCCGCAATAATGTCGTGAATGAAGGATTCTAGAAATCCCCCTCGTGGTGAGCAGGAGCTCTCGCCTTGACTGTACGATGTGGCAGCCAAACTGGAGGAGCTTTGCCCACTGAAGTGTCCAAACCCTGGGTATGCTGTGTACATTGAGTTCTGCCCTACATACAATGCAAACCCTAGCGTTGTGTAGTACTCTCTAGAAGCATCTAGGAGGCCCGTATCGTCATTGGTGGACTCATCGTCACCCCCACATTGAATTGGAAGCTGCAAGATAAAATGATATTAGTCACAATAAATATTCCAGATGTACAATACGAATCTCATACCTCCCGAATGTGCAGCGAAGATGAAGCACGGATAGCGGTAGTCTGTGCAGGTGGTACAGATGTCAAAAGTGATGCATCTCGACGACGGACCTGCACCGGGAGAACGCCATGATGTTAGTGGAACGCAAGGCCTAATAGGGAAACAAAATGTAGGTTTGTACGTAAGTTACCTCCTCATCGATATGGGGCACGGATGATCGACGGCTAGTACTACAACACCAAGTAGATTTGGTAGATTACGATGGCCAGGTGGACTCGCTAGGTCACAATGACCTGGCAGGTGAGTATGGTGCCCCCATTGGGTGGCTTATGTGCATAGTATGATCTGTGGAATGACTGTAGGTTAGGTTGTGTATTATTTTTGACCTACTTTATGATGTATTTCAAAGTATTCTGTAGGGCCGGTGGTGTCTCTGGCTGGTGATGGTGGCCTCGGGCGCCCTTGCGATACGGTGTGCCTGCTTTAGTTGAAGTGACATACGAAACAGTTTCAGTAATGACCAGTATGAATTTCTTAAAAGAAACGATAAGAAATTAGAATTGTCTTACGCTGTTATGCCACCGTGAAGTGTTGTGGGGATCGATCGAGTGTTGCAGACTTTCCTCATGCGTGATCTGCTTAGGGTGATCTAGTGGAGGAATGATGAGTTTGCTATGTGACCGGTACATACCACTCCAGGTACTCGTCGTACGGACGCTACTCCATGATGACATCGAGGTGTGCCTTGTCCGTTCATGCCATTATCCACTATTGCTACAGTGCCCCCAGTCCGTACCATGCCGACAGCCCTTGATTGTCTGCATTTTTAGAATCATGAACATTACATAGCAAGACATATAAAGTGTACACATTAGTTGGACGGAGTTTGACTCACCGGTGTACGGCTTGCGGTAGGAACCTGTCGTCTGGAGGGGGCATGGCCTGGTGCACACCGAACTATTGCATCACGCGCTGTGGCGTGTAAGCCTCCACCATGTACGGGAACACCAGATTTTGTGTCGTCGCCCATAGCTCTGCGTCCTCCAAGTATTGCAGGAACAGCCTGTGCGGCGATACACGATCCACAAAACCTACAGTCCATGGACCCCACATGACGTCGCTGTCGTGCAACGACTCGAACTCATTGTGCCACAGCAAGTAGCACCTCGACAGTTTGCCCTTCGCCCAGCACAGACGGGCAGTAATCCACTGGATGCCCATAGTGGGCCTGTCTGTCAGGTAAACGAACTCACCAAACGGGTGCACTGGCATTACGATGGTCGGACGTCCGATAGGGAAGTGCTCCCAACTCTACAGCTGCACGAGCACATAGAAGATAGCCAGTTGGGGGTACCATCAATGGCGCACTGGCAAGCATCACATAACTCCCGATACGTGACGCACAGGACCGCTGATCACCAGCTGTACCGAGGCATCACCCCAAACTCTGTGTCAACCAAAGACTCGGCGAGGCCGATGAATTCAGTGTTGCAAATATTGTCATGTGTAGCTAGAAACATGCTCCAACCAAAGAGCTGAATAAGGAATGCGACAAGGTGCCTCCTGACGACCTCCGGTGGTGCATCCTACAGGCACACACTAAAATTGTTCAGCCAAGTACAGGGACGCCATGTGCACTCTCCAAGATAGGCTAGCTGAGCTGGTCCACTAGTCTATCCTTCCAATCGGCTGGTGCAGGGGATGGAACAAGTGCGTCACCCCCAAGAGGGAGACCAATCAAGAACGCGACATCCTTGTAAGATCGAGGTGGCCGACTAGAGGGGGGTGAATAGGCGGTCTAAAAAATTCTCTACAAATTAATACTAACAATTCAAGAACTTTTCTATTTGCCTAAACCAAGTATACAATGCAGAAGTTAAATACTAGTTGGTTTAGTACAAATAGCGACTAAAACAAATGAATTCGCCCAAGTGCACCAACAATTCTATCCTAGGTCAAGATTTGCAATCCTAGGTTGGCAAGCAATCAAATACGTTCTAAGTATGTAAATTGCTTGAAAGTAAATAGAGCACAAGAAAGCAAACCACAATTGACACGTTCTCTTTTTACCGTGGTGTTCGGAGAGTTGCCGGTCTCCCCTAGTCCACGTTGAGGTTAGCCCGAACAAATCGGACCGGCTCCACGAATTGAGCCGAAGCACCTCCAATCCACTAGTGGTAGCTCTTTCCCGCTCCGGGTAGGTGAGCTCCGACCTTCACAACTTTGCCGGGTCTTCTCACAAGCTTCTTGAGAAGATCGCCGTGCACGACGCCTCCCACGCCGTCTAGGAGTCGGCAAACTCCAAGAGTAATAAGCCAAGTCCCTCACTTGACTCTCACCACGTGCAACAAATGCACGAGCTCAATCCGGACACAAAGTCCTTTTCTAGATGCAACACATGCACTCTAGATCATCTCTCCTCTATCACAAAGTGCAACACATGCACAATTGAGTGGAGAGCCTCACTCTAGCTCAAGACAACAGAAATGGATCAAGCAACAACCTCTCCAACCGGCCACAAGGGGGTATTTATACCCCACACAAGAAAACTAGCCGTTGGAGCCAAACCCCTGAAAAATCAGGAAAAACGGAACTACCGCAGTACAAATTGCGATACTTCCGTTTTCCTCGCCAACGGTCAGAAAACTAGCTGTTTCTCAGCGAAATTGGAACTACCGCAGTACAAATTGCGGTACTTCCGATTTTCCCGAGGCCAAGTCATTCAAAAAGTCGCTCTCTGGAAAAAACGTTCCGCCCAGAAATCGGAACTACCGCAGTACAAATTGCGGTACTTCCGCAAAAATCGGAACTACCGCAGTACAAATTGCGGTACTTCCGTTTTCCAGTTTTTCAGCACAGGCGACACTCGGAAAAACGGTCATAACTTTTGACTACGATATCGGAATTCAATGATCTTGGACTCTATGAAAAGCTTATTCAGAGGGCTACACAACCCATCTATTTGCATGACCTCAAACACATTAGATCAATGCAGAAATCACAAGACATCCAAAGAGTCACTACCATGGTCTAATGTCAAAGGAAATAACAACAAACAATTTTAGACCATGCCAAGGGATAATGCATGATCTCCAACTTTTGTAAAACATATTTGCAAACTTAGATCATACTACAAGGATTAGGTACATGGACTTCTCACATTTGCGAAACATATTCGCAAACCTAAGTCACATGCCACAAGGATTATATATGAGCTTCAACCATTTGCAAAACACATTTGCAAATATAAGCCTCATATCACAAAAAATGAAAACATGGACTTCAAGCACTTGCAAAACACATTCGCAATGCATAGTCCCATGTTGCAAAGATTCACCACATGAGGTTCAACTATTTGCAAAACACATTCGCAAATATAAGCCTCATATCGAGATGAGCTAGAGCAAGTGAGGTTTGAGCTATCAACACATGATGAGACTCAAACTACTAGACATGACCCCTCTTAATAGTACGGCAACCTACACTAGCAATCCGGTCTTCCAACCAAATACCAAGGCCGGTAAAAGACTAGGAACACATCCTTAGCCCTAACTAGTCATACCTTTGCCTTGGGTCATCGTCTTGATAGGCATCAACTCATGATGCATTCTTTTCATCAACTCCATCAATACATGATGGTCTTCACTTGCCTTGATGATCAACACATGATCATCTCCATTTGAACATGCATCAACTCATGATGCATCTTCTTCTTGATGGCCTTCAACACATGAATCCATCTTCTTCTTTGATAGCCTTCAACTCATGAAACTATCTTCTTCTCAATCTTGACTTGATGATCTTCAACACATGAAGTCATTCCATGTCGTTCTTATTTGTGGAACCTAAACTCTGCATCCAACTCATGGAAACCGTTAGTCCAACAGAACAATTGTCATCGATTACCAAACTTCACTATTTTGGTAATTCATGACAATCTCAACAAATAATGAGATATGAAAATGATTTGCGAGTATACACCTTGTACACAACAAATGTATACTCTAAAATAAGCTTTAGACAAAGCTTACTCATCCGGTTGTCATTTAGGCATTCAACCATTAACACATAATGGAGAAATTAGATGACAACCCGATTGCACATGAGTATATACAAACTACACAAGTTATATATACTCAAGAATATATTTCAAAGTAAAGATCTCAAATATGCATATTAAAGAAAGCATGGATCAATACTTATGAAACTCCAAAATATATAGAGAGCTCCCCCTAAATGTGTGCATACAAGTGTATATAGTGAAGACATATGCACATATTCATTTTAGACTAATTAAGGAGTTCAATCTATATTTTGGATCTAAGGAATGCATTTGTAAATGAGAAAGCGATTTCGAATGCATACCTCTTTGATTTCACCTTTTCATCCAAATGAGACTAACCAAAGATAAACTCAAATAAACATATTAGTCTCATAAATTTATTTATCATTTTCACCAAAACATTATAAAGTATATGTCATTAATATCATAATGGAATTTGTCATTAACACCAAAACCAACTTAAATGGAGCTTTATCTTTCAATCCTGTAGTGTGATCATCATCTCACTCCATCGAAAGTGGAATGTGTGCATATCTGGCCTCCACCTGTCCACCAGTGCCACGAGTAGATTGTCGCCGTTGGTGAACTCGTGTCTGGTGGAGACCAGCCTCACAAAGGACAACAAGCCTATAGCCCGCGGGGTTGGGACATAGCGCTCGTCGAGCGCCCACGGATCCCTCCCCCCAGCTTGAAGGGCAAAGGGCAAGTCACGTCACCCATTATCCATGAGTGGCAATGGTGTTTCTCATCATACAACTGTTCGAGAAGTTCCGGTAAAGCCATACCTTCCTATACATATGGTAGACCAAATATTAGTGTAAAGATTAATAATGACAGTAAAACTTACTTCATAATATAAACTCTATTAATTATAACTAACTAAGTAACAGTAATTATGACTAGGACTACGGGAATAACGTCAAAAGCATGCCATAAAAAATTACCTATCTTTTGGAAGAAACAATCAACACTGCCGCGTTCTTAATAAGCTATGCACTGGCTTCTCAAAATAATTAGCTATGCACTCCTACTTTTGAACGACGACCGCGAGAATGAGTTTCTGCGATGAGCGACTGAGATGTGCAATGACGAATTGTGAGAGGTTCGTATTTATGGCCAAACAAAAAGTGAACCCGGTGCGCTTACCCCGTAGATTGAAGACCCATTTCTAACAAATGTACAAATGAGGGAGCGGACGAGGGGGACGACACGGACATAACGACATTAGTGTGGACAAGGAAGCATGCGAGGGGGTGTAGGATCAAGGATAACCGACTAAGGGGGTGAATAGGAGGTTTTAAAATTTTCTTGCCTTCTAATTAATTTCTGCAAATTTAATAAGGCAGAACTTTAAACCAATTGAAACCTAAACAATTCTAGTTAGTTTATGGCACTACAAATATAAATCTCTACAAGAGGCTCTAGCACAAATAAATAATCACAATATACTAAATGTACAAGAGCTAAAAAAGAGACAAGAGGTAAGCAATAAACACACGATGTTTTTACCGTGGTGATCGAAAACTTGCCGATTTGCCCTAGTCCACGTTGAGAAAAGCCCAAACGAATTGGACCAGCTCTACGAATTAAGTCTCAACTTCTCAATCCATTAATGGTTGTCATTCCTTCACTCCAAAGATGGTGGACACCAAACCACTCACAAGTCAATGTCGGGCTTCTTCACAACCTTTTTGAAGAAGTCACCAAGCAAACTCCACCAAGTCATCCAGGTGCCGGCAAACACCAAGAGTAAAAGATCACAAGCTTCGCTTAATGATAATCAAGTGCCAAAGGATCAATCTAAAGGTGAAATGCACTTGTTTGGCTCAACCACCTCAAATGAATTCACAATGAGAAAAAGAGGTGTGGAGTGAATGCTCTATTCTCAAAGATGTTCAATAGGGTCTATTTTTTCTATCCTTGAGCAGTGGATGGGATTTATATCCTCACCAACCAAAACTAGCCATTACAAAAAAAAAATTCTGCAAAATTCAGGGCGAGCAGAAGTACCGTAGGCCAAAGGCCGGTACTTTCGCACCTGTTCTAACGCGACAATAATGGCTATGTCAAAGCTTCTAAACTACCTGTTGGAAGTCGGCGCAGAATTACCGCCATTGAAAAACTGGTAGTTCCGTTAACCGGAAGTTCTGAGAAGTCAGCGCAGTACTTCCATTTGATCAGAGGCCGAGAGTTGGCGCTTTCTGGAAAAAAAAGGTTCCGTCCGGCTTATTTGGAGCTTCCATGCTCCAGAAGTACCGTTTAAGGCTGCGGTACTACCGCTCTACGGTAGTTCCGCCATTGAAACTCTAGTACTTCCGTTTGCTGCAGACTCAGAATCATCCCGAGGGTGCTCTCTGGAAAAAAGTCTCTACTCGGTTTTGCCGGAGCTTCTGTGAAGCGGAAGTACTGCGGTTTGCACGTCAATACTTTCGGTTATCCAGATAGAGCACAGATCGATTCTAATGGTGCTCTCTGGAAAAAAAGGCTTCACTCGGTTTTTTAGAGCTTCCGAGCACCGGAAGTACCGTTTAAGGCTGCGAAACTACCACTCCACGGTAGTTCCGCTGTTGAATCTCTGGTACTTCTGTTTTTCCAGACACAGCACAGATTTGTCTATCAATTTTAATTTTTAATGAATGCATGATTCTAAATTGATACAAATGACACAAGAATATGCTATCAAGCTAGTTGCCATGATTCCTCTTTATGGTACGACATTTAACCTATAATCTGGTCTTCCATCCTTTTTCTTAAGACTGATAAAAATAAAAAGAGGATCCTAATCTACATATACATTTGCCTTGAGCCACTTTAGTCTTCATGTTGGTCCTTAGCATGCGTTTTGTCATCATTTTAGGAACTAGACCTTTTAAACACTTAATAAACAAGTTAGTCTCATATTTATATAAATTCATTAATTAAAAAAACCATTTTTAGAGGCCTAGATACTTTCAGGGGCACGACACACATAGAGTGATAATTATGCAAAGAACACAGCAGAAAAGAAAATATAGCATGATAAAGGGACTGTTCTTTTTAGCTGTGGCTTGTGGCTTTTGGCTGCGGCTTGTGGCTTTTGGGCTGTTTGTACGAGAGATTACAGAGTAACAGAAACTCACATGTGATTTTTGCCGATATAAATGAAGTCAGTAAAGTATCTACTACAATTAACTAATAGACTCTATCTTTAAAAAAAATACTCCGTTTAAAAGCTAGTTACTGTAGAAAAGCCAAAAAGCAGCTTTTAGAAGCTGAAAAGAACATGACCAAATTGTACCGTGTAGCTTAGGGCCTGTTTGGATCCACCCAGATTTTAAGAATCTGGCTTTTGGAAACTGGGTGGGATCCAAACAGACCAGTTTTTGGGGCAGTTTTTAAAATCTACCTACCCAGATTCTTAAAAATCAAGAAGTTGTTGATACCCAGCTTTTGCCAGTTTTGTTTGCACAAATACCCATTTACCCTCATTAAAGACCATGCGTATGACTGTTTAATGTGCTGTTCAAGAGCAATAAATGTAAGGGTATAATAGTCTATTTGCACCAATCATAAATGAAATCAGCTTTTAAAAACTAAGGGATCCAAACACCCCATCAATTTTTGCTTAGAAACCAGCTTTTAAAAACTAGAAGTAATAGCTGGTTTTTAAGAATCTGAAACTGATCCAAACAGGGCCTTATTTGGACAGGACAGGCGTAGCTTGTATCTTTTAGCGTCCAACCCCTGTTCCTAACCACAATATTCCAAACTCACCCCTCCCCCGCCAATTCCCCACTCTCCTTCTCCGCCTCCGGCGAGATCTCCGGCGACCTTTTCGTCCGAAGCCCATCCGGGAAGCGCCTCCGTAAGTGTAAGCCCCTCTCCGCTCCACCCTTTTCTTTCGAAGCTCAGGGAAAAGAAAAGCATCCCTTTTCTTCCCCTCAAACCACCCGAGCAAAGCCCCAACCTAACCCCTTTTCGTTTAGTTTCTTTCTTGCCCTCCCGCATCACCATGGCCTCGCGCGCCAAAGCTTCCCAGAACGCTCCTGGGGACAAGGGGGCCACCTCCACGCGCCCATCGCGCCTCCGCGTCATGCACCCGGACGTCGAGGAGGTTCTTGGGAACCCTCGCCGTGGCCGACCCAAGCAGCAGCAGGAGCGGGAGCAGCAGGACGGCGCGCCCGCGCTCTACGACTGCGCTTTTCAGGACGAAGGGGGCCGCCGTGAGTTCGCCCCGCCGGAGCTGGTCTGGGGTAAGGTGCGGAGCCACCCGTGGTGGCCGGGGCAGGTGTTCGACGCCGCCGACGCTTCGGAGCTCGCTCTGCAGCACGCTAGGGCGGGCGCCCCTCTCGTCGCCTACTTCTGGGACAAGACCTTCGCTTGGAGCGACGCCTCCTCTCTGCTCCCGTTCCGCACCAATTTCACGCGCCTCGCCGGCCAGAGCACCATGTCCGGCTTCGTGTCCGCCATTGACGCTGCGCTGCAAGAGGTTGGGCGCCGTGTGGAGGCTGGCCTCTCGTGCGCTTGCTTTGCTACCAGCGTTGCCAAGAAGCAAGAGATTGAGAATTCTGGTATCCGGGAAGGGGCTTATGTTGCCGTGGTAGACGCTGTATACATGAGAGACACGTTCCGTGGTAAACCATTTCTTGATTATATTTCAGCACTGGGAAAGAATCCACTGGCTGGTGTAGATTGGCTTGACCTTGCAACCGCCAGAGCGCAGCTGTGGGCATTCAATCGATCGAGGTGTCCAAGGGACCTCCCTGAGTTTGTGATCTTTGAGGGGATTGAGGAGGCGATCCCACACGTAAAGAGGAAAAGGATGGAGAAAAGTGGTGGGGATGATGTTCCGAGCAAGGAGAGGAAATCAATCCGTGGTGAGAACTCATTGCGCAAGAAAGAGGCTCTACCAGAGCCTGCAAAGAAAGATGCCATGGATGAGGACAGTTCTATGCCGAGTAGAGGGGCAACTGGTGATACATTGAATAAGGAAAGGAAGTCAAAGCATAGGAAGAGTTCAGCGAAGAAGAAGAAAGACACCTCCAAATATGCAGATGAACTTGAAACAGTTGGTGGCAGCAAAATGTCGGACGAGAAGGCTGTGGATGATGTTTTGGGTGAGAGAAAATCAGGGCATATGCTAAGATCCACGTGCAAGATTGAAGATGCTTTGGAGGGTTTGAAAGGGCTGGGAAAGGATGGTGGTGGTAAAACCTCAAAAGGGAAAAACAAAGGTGATGCTTTGCCCAAGGAGAACAAGCTGGGGCGTAGAGCAAGCTCTGCACACAAGAAGGATAAAAGCCCAGAGGATGGGGATGGAGTTGGGGATGACAGTGCCAAGGATTCTGTTCCTCCTGGTAAGAAGAGGTCGGGGCGTGGTGAAAACTCAGTAACTAAGAAAGTGCCCATCTCAGAGCATGGTAGGAAAAAGAAGAACCTTTCTGAACTTATGGAAGAGACAGGTAGGCCTAATTCTGCACCTGGTGATAAGAGCAAGGCTCGAGGGAAGCGTTCTTTGCATGCATCAACTGAGAAACTTGAGGATCCTGATCGTGATTCGAAGGATACAGCAAAGACTAGGAAAAGAAAGAAGCTCAACACATTGGGGGATTTGTCTTCGCAGTCACAGCCTCCCTCTCGTAAGAAGTGCACAAAGATTGGAGAATTGATGCACAAAGCTGCTGGGCAGAAGTCACAGATACCTCCTGATCTCAAAGCTAATGGTGCAGCATCTCAGACGAGATCATGTAGGGCTAAACACAGACTAGTAACTACTGCAGACAAGTCTCTGCATTCTAGCAAGGTGAATAAGGGCAAGAAAGATGCCTTGACAGAAGACTCTCTGTCTTGTGGTGAGATGCTGTCACAGCTTTCTCTAGCAGCTTGTGATCTTAAGAAGAGAGAGAAAATTGCCCCAACAAGTGTTAACTTCCTTACTGATTTTAGAAAGAACTCCTATGCTTCCAGTTCTGATGTCAACGAGGAGATACCCAAGAAGGCAGCCAACACTAACTCCTATGCTTCTAATTCTCATGTTGATGAGGAGATACCTGAGAAGGCAACCAGAACTGAGTCCACTCCTTCAGAACAGCCTTTGGCTGATCATATGCAGGACGATTACAGGGCTGACATTCTCATTAATGTGGAGGAAGCGCTATCTAGTCTCAGAAAGAAGAAAGATAAGGGTAAGGGTAGAACAAGCAAGAAGGCACAGCATGTCAAGGAAGTCGCCAAGAAGTCATCAGTGTCTCTGGGGAATGCAGAGGAACCAAGTATTGAAGGTAAACAGGATTCAGAGAATGGGAAGCAACCGAAGGCTGAAACCAAGCCGAGTGCCTCAAACGGATCCCAACTAAATGCTGAAACCAAATATGCTGAAGAAATGGAAAACTCCTTGCTTGCTGGACTAGAGCTGCACTTTAGCAGGCCAAGTGCTGTTCCGTCACGCAGTGACCTTATCAAGATCTTCAGCCAATATGGTCCTGTCAACGAAGCCAAGACAGAGGTTGCAAACAATGCCAACTATGCTCAGGTGATCTTCAAGAGGCACATGGATGCTGAGGCAGCGTTTGCAGGTGCAGGGAAAATCAGTGCGCTTGGGCCAGCCCTTGTCAGTTTTCGCCTCACCGACTTCCCAGCTGCTGCTTCAGGAAATGAGCCTCGGCAGGGTGCATCAAAGAGTGAATAGGGTGTTCCTCCCCCCTGTTGAAGCTGTTGTATAACCATTGAGGTAATTGGATTTCATTTCTTCCTGTTTAACCGCCTTCCATTCAGTCCAATGTTGTTGTCTTATTTTTGCAGGTCAAGGAGAGGGAGTCAAGAGAGAAAAAAAAGGTATATTAGGTGGTAGCATGGTACAGCATTAAGCATTCATAGGAACAGTGACCGCGTCTCTCGTTTTCGTTCTTGTGGAGGTGTCATGTTAGCACTGGACATTTGTTGCCATTGTACGTATGCTGCAGGTCAGATCGGTTTCCAATAGGTGTTGTAAAAACATGTTGTAAGCCGATATGTGCTTAAAAAGTTTCGTTTAATTATTGATCTGAGCTAGGATACAAGGTTTAAGGTGGTGCTCATTTGGTTTTTTTTTTTTTTTGGTGGCTTATGGCTGAAAAGCACGTGATCCGAGCATGCGAAGGCCAAAGTTGAAAGGAAACAATGCGGGAACAAGTCTGGCCGTTCTACCGAGCTGAGAGCCCTGTCTAGTCTCGACATAGTTGGGGACAGGCATATTCATTACTCAAGTGTAGGCTCTGCCATTGAGATGGATGGCAGTTAAGCGCAAGTCGTTCACCAATCGGCGGAAACGGCCTATGTTAGCAGCACGGTGAATGTTGAGGTTGTTGTTGTTGTATTCATGATCGAGGACCAGGCACCAGGCCGTGAGCATCTGGTTTGTCTGATTGGGGCCGCAGACCCAAGTAATCCACCACGACACCCACTAGAATTTAGTCCTTGGGCATTCCATTCCACACTAGGATATTACGAAACCTGAACAGGTCACGCAGCACCTGACGATGCTCTTATGAAATATAGCCTCATAAGACGCCAAGTCACACGGCGATGGCACCGAATGAATAAATAATTTAATTTGCATTCCTTGTTTGAATGGATGAATTTGCATGCGACTCGTGTTTTTGGGCTCATCAACTTTAGAGGAGTAATAACATTATTGAGCTCCCAAAGTGCTCCGTCTTTTGGGTTGTGTGTGTCATCCTAACCCTAGCCCACTGTATATATTCCTTCTGCTTTTCGTCACCTGCTTTTTCAGTATTACTAGAACCACACGTCGATTGGAATTGTCTCCTCGGCCTGCCCTGCCCTGCCCTGCCCTGCCCGAGTGAGTGCAGGACCAACCTGGGCCAGTATAGTTTGTTTGGCGCTCCACCATGCCTGGAACACATCCCCAGAAAACAGAGACTAAGCAAATAACTACTTTTTTTTGGGGGGTCCATTTGTTTGTATGTATGTATGTATGTACCAACTGATCAAATTGATTAGGGGGTGCAAACGGAGTACCAAATATGGAAAGATAATTTAGTATTCGGTATCGAATTCGGTCGGTATCGGATAGTTGTTGTTGGATACGGTAGCGAAAACGGAAGAGCTAAAATCCAACCGAATATCGCTAGTAAACGGTAAACTGGATACTATCCGACTGAATATCCGATAAGCAAGTTAGTACCTTAACCGGCCCAGACCATCAACCATCATTGATACCAACTGGCCTAGATTTTACCAAAGTCCTAACATAACTCCAGAGTCCAGTCACTCTAGTCAGTCGCTATCAATCCTCTCCGCTTGTGTTGAATTTGCGTATAAATTTATTGGTTTTTAAACTAATATACGAATTCATCTGTTTTAAAACTTATGTATGAATTTATCACTTATGTTAAAGTTATGTTATGTTGGCTATCGTACTTAAGTAATCTAGTTATTGCTAGTTGAAGGGTTGAAGTGATGTTCAATGTATATTTCTTTATGTATGCATATACTATCCGTTTATATTATCCATATTCGATTCGAAACCGTCATGTATCCGTCCCGATGATATCATATCCGAAACTCCGAATAATCCGAATTCGTATTCATATCCGGTTTTACGGTATCCGACTTCGAATCTGAGGGGAAAATATGAGTTAAGATAAGGTATAAATAATATTCGTCTGAATCTTACCCGATTGGAAACAAAATGATGCATGTATTCTGCTGCATGGGTCGTTCAAAAAGGCATGCAGGTGGTAACTTTCCTTGTGGGCACTGGCTGGTGTTTGTAGATGGGTGTGCATGCATGCTTGCTTTGGCTAGCATGCAGCTGCTTAGCTTTTGCAAATGGCCAACATGCATGCCAGCCTGCCCTGCCAGTAGTATCTAATCACAAGCTGAGCTGAGCTGAGCTGAGCTGAGCTTGAGCACACCTACGGAGCCTGTAAAGAGAGGAATCCCACAACCTCCCTCCCTTTTCTCTTTGCTTTTCCTTGGTGACAGTCAAATGCTGCCGCTTTCCTTTACTTAGTGGTGGTGACTCAGTGTGTTCCTCTCCTCCTCCTCCTCCTCCTCCTCCTCCTCCTCCTTTGGATACTGCTGCTTTGCTTTCCTCCTCCTCCTCCTCCTCCATTGGATACTACTGCTTTGCTTTCCCTCTCCAGTCACTCGCTCTTACCATCATTTGCTTGTTAATTTGGGGGGAGTTGCAGTTCCTCCCCTCCCCTCCCCTCCCTCCTCGTCCCTGCCAAGAAAAGAGCGCATGGCGGCCACTTCAACACATAATATGCCGCCTCACTCGGCGTCCTTGCTGCTGCCGCTCTTCTTCTTCTTCTTCTCCTCCGTCTCAGTCGCTCAGATGCCTGGTAACGTCTTTTCTCTTGTCTCGCGCGTGTTTTTCTTGCCTAAATTTCTTGCTTAATTCATGCATATATGCCTCAATTTAGAAAGAAAAAAAACCTATACTAATTGCTTCTCCCACCGCCGCTAGCTAGCTCTTCTTGCACCTGTCTGTGCACGCATCCTACCCGGCCCATGTTTCCTCCTCTCTCGTCTTCCCTGCCAAATTTACTTCTCTCTAATGGAGAATCAACGCCAAACTTACTTCTCTTTAACGGAGACCCATCTTGTCCTTTTTACCCGTCTTTAAAGGAGAATCAATGCTAAATTTACTGAATGAAATGGTGATACATGAGAATTTCAGCCTAGCCAGATTCTTCTTCCCTCGCTTCAGCTGGAGTGGTGGATTTCCAATCAATTGCAGACACCGTGGCCCCTCCCTTGTCGTACCCAGTACTACACTGGCACGCATTGCACTGTACCCTTGCCAGGGTTAAATGTTCCGGCCTCAAAAAATTTCCCGAGGTCACCGGGAGGAGCGAAAGGACGAAATTCTGTCTATTTTGTTTAAAAATTTGGACGAAAATTTCAAATTTTTTATGGAATTTAATCAAAATTTGAATGAAATTTAAACAAAATTTAAATAGGAATAAATTAGGCCAAAATTTGACCGAGCTATTGCTCTTTTGGGGGTAACGAAAGAGACGAAATTTTGTCGACACCAAAGGATTAATCGATCTTAATTTATGCACCATTTTCACTTGCACTCCATGCACGGCTTGGCTGGCAGGTTTTCTAAGTATAGACTGCGGCGGCTCTGCAAATTACACCGACGAGCTTGGCCTCCTGTGGACGGGCGACGCCGGATGTCCTTTCGGTGCAACCGCCAACATATCAGTCGCATCGGAGAAGCGCGCGCAGTACTCGACGGTGAGATACTTCCCCGCGGACAGCAGCAAGTACTGCTACACGCTCAACGTCACCACCAGGACTCGCTACCTCATCAGGGCAACCTTCCTCTACGGCAACTTCGACAACAGCAACGTCTTCCCGGAGTTCGACGTCTACGTGGGGGCCTCCCATTGGTCCACCATCGTCATCTACGACGAGACCAAGGTTGTCACCAAGGAGATGGTCATGCTGGCTCTGTCTCCCACCATCAGCGTCTGCCTCTCCAACGCCTCCACAGGCCAGCCATTCATCTCCACGCTCGAGCTCAGGCAGTTGAACGGCTCACTCTACTACACCGCATATGAAGCTGACTCCTTCCTCAGCTTGTCCGCAAGGATCAATTTTGGAGCTCCTACAACCGATCCTGTTAGGTACATGCATGTATGATCGATCTACTTACCGTACTAGTTTAATTGTTTCCGTTGATTTCCTTCTTAACTACGACTGATCTAATCGTAATATATCCAGATACCCAGATGATCCATATGACAGAATATGGGAGTCTGACAGGGTCAGAAGGGCCAACTATTTGGTTGATGTTGCTCCTGGGACAATCAATGTGTCCACGGATAAGCCCATCTTTGTCAACTCCAATGAGAGACCGCCTCAGAAGGTCATGCAGACTGCAGTTGTGGGTTCGCTCGGTGAGCTCACATACCGGCTAAACCTGAATGGTTTCCCTGGAAATGGATGGGCATTCTCCTACTTTGCGGAAGTCGAAGAATTTGTCCTCCCCGAGACACGGAAATTTAAGCTGTTCATCCCTGGTTTGCCCGATGTCAGTAAACCGACAGTAGACATTGGTGAAAACGCCCCAGGGAAGTACCGGTTATACGAGCCAGGGTTCTTCAACATATCGCTCCCGTTTGTCCTCTCATTTGCATTTCGGAAGACCAATGATTCATCCAAAGGTCCTATTCTGAATGCCTTTGAGATATACAAATACATCCAGATAGATCTTGGCTCCCCAGATGGTAAAACTCTCGTCTTGTTCTTCGTCGATGCTGCACAGCGTTTTTTTTTTTTTTGGTGTGGCCTGCTTTATTGATGCGATGATCCTTTGACAATGGTGCAGCGCCTGCCATGGCAAGCCTAGCGTCACGTTACCCATTTGCTGTTTGGGCACGGGAAGGTGGCGATCCGTGTCTACCTTCACCGTGGTCTTGGGTGAAATGCAGTTCAGACTCACAACCGAGAGTCATCTCAATGTAATTAACTCCGCCCTACATTGTAAACCTCTGTATATTGATGATCTTCTGAATTCTGTAGTTTTGTATGGTATTTACAATCTGTCATTAGATGTTTCCTCTCTTGATGAAGTGTCTGCATTCGAAATTGCTACTGACAACCTTAGTTGTGCACAGAAATCTTTCAGGAAAAAACTTAACGGGGAACATACCACCGGAACTAGCGGGTTTGGCATGCTTAGCAGAGATGTAAGAATTTTCAGCATTGCCTTTCTGCTCAGGGAATGGAGATTAGTCCATGAATATCTCATTTCCTTCCAATGAAGGGCTGATTAATGTGTTGAACTTCCGTGCAGCCGACTCGATGATAACATGTTGACAGGTCCAATTCCAGACCTCAGTGGCTCTTCAAGCCTGTCAATCATGTGAGGAACTACATCAGCTGGCTGGCTGATTTCTATTTTTACCCAACATTTGTGCCTTCATGTATATTATAATGAATATTTTTCTCATTACTAAAATGCAGTCACTTCGAGAACAATCAACTGACTGGCAGTGTACCTTCATATCTGAGCAGTTTGCCAAAGCTGAGTGAACTGTGAGTCTTTCATCCTAGCATTGGTTACTGGTGCGTTGCAGTTGTGTGGCATAATAGAGAAAAAATGATCACAAATGATATATATGAGATTTGCATGTGCGTACTTTTAAAAACCAGTTGGTAATTATCATGCATTCTTGCATATTTTGCAGACTGGACAGTAAGTTTAAAGTAGTCCATTACGGTGGACTCTTTTTTTTTTTTTGCATTCATGTGTCTGTTGAATCACTTAGTTGGATATG
>CM029664.1:61794045-61945601 GCA_017311315.1 Dendrocalamus latiflorus | reverse complement strand
AGGAAATCAGTCCTCACAGTTGACCTGGTTACTGTATCAGAACCAGCTCTTACAGGGTTATCACAAAAAACTTCACCCCATACATACACATCGCCTGAAGAATCACAGTCATCTTGTGCAGAACCATGACTCGATGTACTAGGGGCACTAGATGTGCTTACTCTGATAACATCTGAAGAAGCCCCTTTAGTGTGCATATTTGTCACATCTGATCTCCAAGTAACTATGGTGTTCTAAGAACAGTACCAACACATATGTACTGCTGTCACAGGACTGACAAAACTGATCAAATGTTGAACAACCTGCACATATTTAAACCCACTATACAACATCAAATTGATACGGTTAAGTAAATACAAAGTACCTCAAATAAAAGTGGAGAAATTTTGGGTGCTATGGGGAACAAAATATCAGCACCCAATGAAGCTGAATAGCAGCAATAAAATGAGGTTATTGTGAAAGTAAAAACAAGGTTTCACTTAATACTAAAAAGTAAATATAGCATATGGTTGAGAAACTCGATTTACACTGATTTCCCATGAGAGCAGGATTTAGAAATGAGTAAAACAGATTTGCAATGTCAGTTGTAGCTAGAAGCCTAAAACTATACATTGTACACATTGCAATATAGTTGTATGTGATCACATCTGTATAGATCTATGAGGTGATGCAATTGGCTAGTCTTAGGTTGTATTTTGTAAAATTGTACACGCTTTGATTGATCATAAGCAACATAGAATGATTCTGTTGAAATGCATGAACTCGCATTATAGCTTCATTCTAAATGGGATCTGGCCACTAGGCATTACTGCAGCGCCTCCTAAAATTCATTAGCAACTACAGCAGAAAACGATGCATCGTGGGTTCCAACACTGTATCGCTTAAAAATGCTGACTATATGTTTGGAAGTGATAAGCTAAAGCACTTTAAGCACGGGAAATGGCGAGCACGGCAGCAGCCCATTTTGAACATAGTGATTTAACCCATAAAGCATTGCGCAGAACAGCAAGGCTATTTTTATCATCACGAATTCCACACAACCTAAGTCGAATCAAGGTAGCAATATGCATAAATCCACCTGCCTTACCGCCCCACACAGCTCAAATTCTCGTACGCCCATTAACCCGCAAGCGCGCAAGTAACAGCAACTCCAAGCCCAAGCACAAACAAGAAAGTAGCCTCCTCCTATCTGTCCATTCCAACAACACAACCACAGAACAAATCTTAAACGGCAAAGCCCCCAATAAAATCCCGACCAATATAATCAGCATCACAGCTACGAGCTAAGGCCCCAGCTCTCCCCACGCATCCTCAAAGAAAACACAGGCGCAAGCACGCGAAAGGAGCCTCCTTTCTAGCCGTTTCGACGCCAAACACAGCCGTGGAGCCCAAAAGCGCAGATTTTTTTCCGTACCTGAAGACCTGAGGAGGCAGGAATCAAGCGGCCGAGATCGCCGGGAACCCTAGAGACCCCGCAGCGCAACCGCTCCTCCAAGATCCGGCCGAAGTGGGGAGGGAGGAGGGGGAAGCAGAGAAAGCAGCCAGGCCCGCGGCGGCGGGCCCGGCGTCCGTACGCCGGGGGGCTAGAAGCTGTGGAGTCTCGTGGTGGTGCGTGGTGCAGTGGGCGGAGCGGAGGCGGTGACCGGAGGGAGAGAGAGAGCGCGCTGCTGCTGGTGCACTGCGGTCTGCGGCTTCTCTCTCTCTCGCTAGTCTTCTTGCACGAGGGATGCTTGCTCGTTCCTCGCTTCTTGCCTCGCCTTACTCTCTATTTCTTCCTTTCTTTTCCACAGTTTTTTTGTGCTCGTCTTAGCGAAAGAAAATCTCCGTTATCCTTCTTTAACAGCAGTATAATTACAGAGTTGCTCCAAAGCTCAATCACTGTAGACTAGATGGTCGCACTAACTGGCCCTTCAAAACAATATTTTTCACGTTCGACTTTTATACTCTCACAAGGTTAAGCGTACATATGGAACACGCCGATATCTCGTAGGAATTTCATAAGAACATCGTAGGAGTAGAATAATTTTTTAAGGTTTTATGTACCATTCATTCAATTTAAATGGACTCCAGACTACAATCGCACAAGTAACACACACATTTCTAAGGCTTAAATTTAAACTTTTCCTAGCATGTTTCTTTGTACAGCAAGTACGATTTTCCTGTACACCATTAGGTACGATAGGGGAAAATATATGTACGGTTAGGCATGCGGTGGTGTGATTTAAAGAAAAACCGACATCGGTACTGGTCCTAATAATTTGGTCTTGTCTTTGCTAAGTGGCAATTTTTCCACCTCAGCATTGACTATCCAACAACTTATGTTGCTTTCATTGTGGAGCTTGATAACATTCTTATGCATGGTTGATCCCATCATGAAATATTTCTAATGGAAAAGTTTCTGGCATGGATCCCAAGCATTGCTCTAAGAGATTATTCAAGGTGAAAAGTGAAAAGCTTCATATGATCTATATCTGTCCATGGACTGCTGTAGTGACAACCCAAGCAAACACCCTTTTAACACAGGAAATAGTAAATACAAACTTAACACTGTAATAATGAATTTGACACTAGCTTAACGCAAAACTCCCCAAGGTTCGGACCGGGAGGATGACCACTGCAGGCCTCACGGCACGGGTCCATTTCTCGACAGTAACGAGAACAAGAACGTCTACTGCTCTTCTTTCTGCAAGCGGTGGTTGCTTTGTGATCGAACAGTCAATTTCTTTTGTTGCACATTTCAGACTTGGGTACGTACTGTCGACACGGTCAAGATCTGTAGTGCTGCCAGAGTAAATGCACAATTGAATTGTCACTTCGGTGTGCGCAAAGGTACTCCACTTTTTTTTTTCAAACTAACACTGTCCGCTTTAAATGGTTTAAAAGTCTTTGGTTTTGATGAGAAACCGTCGCTGAGTTCAGTCTAATCGATTTCTCTACTATGTAAAAGATAGATCAATTATAAAATAATATAAATAGTAGATTAAAAACACAGAGATAGAGGGAGAACTCATGATCTTTCTTTATTGCTTTCTCTTTCATGTGTCTACAAAATAGTCAAAGAAACTCTCTATTTATAGCCTAGCGGTGAGGTGCCCACTATAGGCCAAAGCTTCAAGTCCAGGCCCAGGTTTCTCAACAGTTTCTATTTTTCAGGGCACTTAAAACGTATCAGTTTCTTAATTTCAATTTTTTTAGTTTTTTGGCTTATTTTAACTTACTTTGTTTTTTATTTATCCTTTTGCATTGTTCTAAAAGATATAGCGGTGTTTTTAAATTTTCGCTTTTTTCTTATTTTTTAATTTTTGACTTAGAAAAGCTAATAGCCATTACAGTTTAATTGCAGCCAAAAGCCAATGACTAAAGCCAAAAGTTGGGCTTTCAAGCCGTTTGGAGAAGCACCATAGTCATGACTATGTTTTCTACATGCATACTGTTTAATTGCCTAATTATAAAAGAATATCTGCGGCGTATGGCGTTAAGCAGACCTATTTTATGTACAATACCGTCTCTGGTATAACATTTGTTCAAATGAACTACTCTCTCGTCCTGTAATATAAATATCTTTTTTTAAGAAGCAGCATTTTACAATATATGTCTATTGAGAGAATTAAAGTGTACTTATTACAATATTTTTCACTCTCAAAAAGCAGAAAATATAGTTAAACAATCATAGTATATCTTTTAATAGAATGTGTGTGTGTGTGTGTGTGTATGGTTTGTGTGAATGCTAGACAGCCTATGCTTGAACTCATGTTACGGTAAGGAAGGAGAAAACAATTTTACTTGGTGTTGCTTTTCAGGAGATCATGTAATGCAGGCTAGGGCCATATATGTACCAACTTGATAGGAGTACTACTACCTGTTATGGAATATCCTACGGAGGAAGACATGCATGATGAGCAGCTGAGATGAAAAGGGTGGCTTTACAAGCTCCTTTTTTTTCGGAGGAAGTAATCAATTGTATCGGGATATACGTATGTCCCCCATGTACGAGCAGCAGATCCTTCATACGGATAAGAATTTAGATTCTACTGCCTTGTTTGTATGGGCATTAGTGTGCACGCTTAGCGTTATCCTTTTGAACACTTTCCCGGTGGATTTCTTTCAAGGGACTAGCTGAATGTCCGTGCGTTGCTACGGATTTAAAAAAAATTAGAATATATTTATATGCACGTTCCAACAAATTTTACCACTCGTTAATTTTAGAATATGTAGTATGATAAAATTTTAAAATCCGTAGCAACGCACGGGCATTCAGCTAGTATAGAATAAAAGGTTGACTTGTAACTGAATGATACATATAAGTGTGTACAATTCATTGGATCACAATTCAAGCTAAACCATCCACTGTGTGCTTTTCTTAAGCCCCAGATTGTGTGGTAATGGTGTTCACTGTTCAATAAGACGCAGTTTATACAGAGTTCTAGCAATAAATAAAAGAAAGAATATTCATGAGTGGGTCCAAGTCATCTAAGTGGAAGCACTGAGAGGTGAATGGAGATGTGTAGTAGATAGACCATTAGTGACAAAAAAAAGGAATATTGTCGTAAAACCGCAATCTTGAGATGCTCTTAGCTTAATAATTGTAGATCAAATATCACTACTCAAAACAGAGGAGGAATTATCTGTCTTAACCTATGAGCTGCCGCTGCCTGTACGTTGTGTATCAGAATCTCTCTGCTTAGAATATTGTTGGTATCGGCTCATTGACTGATCAATGCTGAAAGAGAGAATAAAAGCTCAGTTAGCTGATGGTTCAAATATTCAGTGATGAGAGTGCTGCCAGTTCAACTTGGATAGTCAATTATTGAAATCTTACGTACATGTAAGAAAGATTAAGATATAACATGACCCCAGTTAATTAAGCTGACGGTTTGAATAATCAGTGATTAGCTAGAGTGCTACCAGTTCAACTTGGATAGTCAACTACTGAAATCTTACGTATATGTAAGGAAGATTAAGATATATCATGTCCCCAGTTAAAATGATATTGCCATTACAGACCGTGTCTAGGAGACTTGGACTATCTACAGAGGTCCCAAAAAATCAATACACTATCTATCTAATGCAAGCACATTCTGACGCTTTGTTAATGTCTCTTCGTTCTGGTATTTTTAGGCGTCTAGGATGGTAGCTGTTGGGACAAAGATAGTTTTTATTGGGTTGTGAGCATTTTACATATCTGATAAACAATTACAGGGCAGATGCTAGATCTAAATTGAGAATATAATTTGTTCATTTCAGCTATACTATTTGCTTTTTTTACCTATACCACGATTACTTCCCAGTGCACTAACAAGGCAAAGTTACACCATTAGCTCTAAACCATTTAATTTTGTGCAATCAAACAACCCCTAGTCTCATTTTGTTGATTCCAGTCCGTCTGCTATTTTATTTTGTGCAATTAAAACCTTCTAACTATTTTTGTTTATATGAGCCCTCATAGTACTCAAAATTGTCTAATTACATTTTTGTCCATACGACTAACGGATTGATGGTGTGACTATAAACATGTGCCATAGCTAAAATATAACATCATAGTAAACTATTATTAAACATCACTATTGTGTTCTAAAGGATAAATGTTTACTATTACATTTTTTGAATTAGAATTTTTTCACTAATTATTGTTTTGGTGAGATATTGTCCTCCAAAACACATCAGCAAGCCTAGATAGCAGCTAATCTTGTTAAGTTTAATGAGTTACATATCTCCGTCAGCTCGAGTTAACATACACATCAACAATCCATTAGACAGTAGGACGACGAGGCAGGGCGACGCGGGCCATGCGGAGGAGGCGGCGGCAGAGCGAAGAAGTTGGGGGAGGAGGAGGCGGCGGCGGCGCGGGGTGGGGAGGAGTAGGCGAGGGCGGAGCGGCGGATGAGGGAGGGGACGAGGCGAGGGCGGAGGACGGAGGGGAGGAGGCGGTTGACATGCGTCATTTTTGCACATATTTGTCTGTCATTTTACCCCATTATTTTTCGCATTTCAAGACCAATTATCATCATTTACATAGTTTTCCTATATTTAATTGCTCGAAATGGACTATTTTACATTTTTCTGTATTTCTCAGCAGACCGGCGCGATCGAGGCACATAAACGACAATTCTGGACTTTCGGGACTGCTCCGTATCGATGTGCGCGTTGTCACAGATGCGTAGGATCAAACCGCGCTAAAATTGGACTCCCGGAGGGCTAGAACAGAAGAAGTTCCATTGGGGAAGGACTGGACTATAATTTCTGAAAATCTGGAGGGCCAAATCACAAAAGGCCGAAAACCCCAATCCCATAAAACCCTAGCCGCCACCCAGATCCAAAATTGAGCCTGGCACATCTTTCTTCCCCAACCCCGTTTGCTTCCCTCCTTTCTCTAGCTCCGGCCGGCGGCGAGGCCAGGCCAGCTCGCCACCGCGCCACCATCTCCACCGGCGTCCGCCATCCCCCCATCTCCATTAGCCCGGCCGCTCCTCCATCACTTCCCCTGTGCCCCCTTTGCTTCTTCTCTCCTCTCTCACATCTTTCTCCATCTCCGGCCGTCCCCTCCAAGCGCCACCACCTCCTCACTTCCCCGCCTTCCTCTTCCTCTCCTCCACCAGATCCGCCGCTCCACGCCGCTAACTCCCTCCTCTGCTACTCCTCCACTCCACCACAGAGCGCCGCCGCTTCTCCTCAGTGCCCCACCTTGGCGCCGCCACTCTTCGGTCACCACCGGCGAGCGCCGCCCCTCCTCTCCTCAGTTCGGCCACCGCCTTCTTGCTCTTCTCCCCTATCCTCTGCTCCGACGCTGACGACCACCCACCACATCACCTCCTCCACCTCGGCGCCGCCGTACTTCACCACCTCCGGTCGCCGACCACCCCGCCGCCTGCTTCTTCTCCACCGAGTCCGACGACACTGACATGCATCATATTTATATATAATTATCTGTCATTTTGCCCTCATATTCTTCGCATTTCGAGATCATTTACACGTTTTTCTATAATTAATTGCTTAATTTGGATCATTTTACATTTTTTGTGCTTTTTCCGCAGGCCGGCGCGATCAAGGCGCACAAACGGCAAATCTGGATTGCTCCGTACAGATGTACGCATTGTCACGAATGCGTAGGATCAAACCGCGCTGAAAACGGAGCTCCGGAGGGGCCAAAACAGAAGAAATTACATTCGGAAGGGACTTGTTTGCAAACCCTAGAAATTTTGAGGGCTAATTTGCAAAATGGAAAATCCCCATCTCCTCAAAACCTCCTGCACCGCCGCCTGGATTTCTTGGAGCCAGCCACTTCTTCTTTTCGTCACCTCCCCCATTGCTCTCCTCCCCCGTTCTCTTCTCCGGCGCCGGCGAGGGCCACGCCAAACTCGCCGGCGGCCACCCCTGTTACCGCCTCCGCCTATCCCTTGCACAGCCACTCTCTCCGCCGCCTCTCCCACCTACGCCATCTCCTTCTCCATCTCTCTCCGCCGCCACATCCTTCCTACTCGGCCGCCTCTCTCCCTTCTCCGGCCGCTCTTCTTTCTCTACCGCCGCCCCTACCTCTCCGCTCCTCCCTCCATCCGGTGCGCCTGCCGCCCTCTTAGCCCTCTCCCATCTCGGCGCCACCCTCTTCTCCACCCGCGCCGACGCCTCTCCTCGCCTCCTACTGCGCCTCCTCTACTCCCTCCTCCATTTCCCAGCGCCTCCCCATACCTCGCCGCCTCACTACCCCGCCGGCCACGGCCACCCTTTCCCCTTCTTCTCCTATTCCGGCGCCGTCACTCCTCTCTCTCCCTTCTCCACCCGTGCGCTGCTCCCCTTCAGTTCCATCGCTGACTTCTGCCTTCATCGACACCGACGCCCTCTTCTTCACCACCGTCGCAGGCGCCTAGTCGTGAGGAGGGCGGAGGACTGTGGGGAGGAGGCGAGGCGGAGGTCTCAGCGTCGGAGGACTGTGGGGAGGAGGCGAGGGCGGAGCGGCGAAGGTGGGAGGGTAGGAGGCGAGGGCGGAGCGGCGGAGGGGGGAGGGGAGCAGGCAAGGGCAGAGCGGCGGCAGAGGAGGGAGGGGAGGAGGCGCACGGGATTCGGTGGGGAGGCAGGCGCCCAGGCGTGAGGAGGGCGGAGGACTGTGGGGAGGAGCAGAAGCTGCGCATGACATTCGATTTTGGGGGAGGAGAGAAGCAGAGAGGCCCCACATGTCGGCGCTTTTTTCTGTGAGAGGGTAGCAGAGCGTCGGACGCACCATCACCTTCAACTCGTTCTTTTAAGAGTAGAGATATGTAGGATCGAACGCGTAACCGGATAGGTGAACGATTGTAGTTATGGGCCTGTTCTTTTTAGCTTTTGACTTTTCTACAGTAACTAGCTTTTAAACAGAGTATTTTTTCAAGATGAGATCTACTAGTTAATTGTAGTACATACTGTACTGACTTCATTTATTTTGGCAAAAACCACACGCGAGTTTCAGTTACTCTGTAATCTCTCAAACAAACAAACCAAAAGCCACAAGCCGCAGCCAAAAAAACAATCCCATTATTTAGAATAATCTAAAAGCATTTTTATTAGATGTAGATTTTGACCGCTCGACGTTCGATCACTTGCTTGACTACTCAGCTATCGTAGACTCTTATCAGTCGTGAACTTTGATGATAGTTTTGACCGGTTAGCACTCATAAGCTTCGACCGCTTTGCACGTACTCGAACTTCGACCGATTTGCACGTACTTGAATTTCGACCAATTTGGTGCACTGACTCGTGACTCGTAAGCTTCGACTACTTTGCACTGGGTCGTAACTTCGACGGCTTTGCACTGAGTCGTAACTTCGACTGCTTTGCACTTACTCGAGATCTTCGACACCGGGAGCAAATCCTCTCGATCACCTGCGCCTTCGAGAATTCAGCACATTCGAGTACTCGTATTTCCTCTGTTTTCCGGTAGCAATTCAACACATTTTGCACGTAGTCATAAATTTCCTTCGCTTGTAAGTTTTGACACCTACAATCACCAACACCTTCTGTGAAATATTGATTCAAAGTGATGTTTACTGCTGAATTTTCGTAGGTTTACAAAGTGTCCTCAAAAGCACTCCTAAAAACCTAGCCAAAACTAAAGTCTCCTCAATGTTTCTGCAAAAACCAGTTTTCTTTTCTATGCCCCTCAAACTCTATTTATATCCTCTGACACTTTAAGAGTCCTCTCCGAATGGATCACCAATTTGAGTTCTAATCTGACTCCAATAGCCAATTTGAGTCCTAATCTGATCACCAATTTTAAGTTATTTGGAGAAGCACCATAGTCATGACTGTGTTTTCTACATGCATGATGTTTAATTGCCTGATTGGACAAGAATATCTACGGCGTATGGTGTTAAGTAGACCTATTTTATGTACAATCCCATCTCTAATTGGTGATCATTTGGGCTTTTTTTGGTGGCTTATGGCTGAAAAGCACTGTAGCTGGCTGAAAAAACATTGTAGCTGACAAAGGCTTATTTAGCATAATTAAATTTAAAAAAATTAAAAAATATATATAAAAAATATGTTAGCCCATTACGTATAATACAAACACATACGGGAAAAAAGAACCGGAAAAAAAGCTCAACAAAAAGCCAAAAGTTCAGAAAAAGACGAAATTTGTGAATAGTGAAAAATAAGCCAGAAGCCAAAAGTTGAAGCCCAAATGATCTTCTCTTAAGAAGCCAAAATCAGTTGTTCAAATGAACTACTCTCTTGTCCCACAATATAAATATCTTCTCTTAAGAAGCCGCGTTCTACAGTATAAGTCTATTAATAGAATTAAAGTGTAGTTATTACAATATTTTTCACTTTTAAAAAGCGGCAAATATGGTTAAGTAATTGTAGTATATCTTTTAATAAAAGTACATATATTTCTTTGGTTTGTATGTATGCTAGGCTTGAACTCATGTTGCGGGAAGGAAGGAGTAAACATTTTTACTTGGTGTTGCTTTTGAGGAGATCATGTAACGCAGGCTAGGGCCATATAAAACTAAGCTTATACTGTACCAGCTTGATAGGAGTACTACTACCTGTTATGGAATATCCTATGGAGGAAGACATGAGCAGCTGAGATGAAAAGGGTGCCTTTACAAGCTCCTTTTTTCGGAGGAAGTAATCAATTGTACCGTGATATACGTATGTCCCCCATGTACGAGCAGCAGATCCTTGGTAAGGATAAGAATTTAGATTCTACCGTCTTGTTTGTATGGGTATTAGTGTGCACGCTTAGTGTTATCCTTTTGAACACTTTTCTTGTGAATTTCTTTCATGACATTTTTAATCGTCTGAACTTCGGATCTCTCATCTTAGTCCTGATCTACCTTATCGTCAGCCATGATCGTCTCTATACTCAAACTACATATGCAAAGACCAAAGAATATTTTTTCTGGCACAAGTTCTCTCTAACTTGACCAATATCAGTGCACATACGTATAACACAATATAATTCACCACAAACATGAACCAATTCATCTAGACTGCTGGCCGATCTGATCGCCCTTGACATGACGGGCAGTTCGCACCCTAAATCTCTCATCTTAGTCCTGGTCTACTTCGTCATCAACTATGATCGTCTCCATACTCAAACTGCATATGCAAAGACCAAATGACATTTTTTCTGACACAAGTTCTTTCTAACTTGACCAACATCCGTGTACATACATATAACACAACATGATTCACCTATAAACACAAACCAATTCATCCAGACTGCTGGCCAATCAGATTGCCCTTGACATGACAGTCAGATCGCAATACCTGAATATTTTGGCACTTTTCAGTTTTTGCAAAAGTACATCATTCGAAACTTTCACAAATGCAAATTCCAATTTAATCTATATCAATTATTCATCATCACCATAGTCACAACCTATCCACATGGCCTAACAGGATAACCTTTTTTTTTGGATTCTACAGTCTTTGTTAGTATATATATATATATATGGGTATTAATTAATTATTATGCATGCTTAGTGTTATCTTTGAACAAGCTCAATCAAGGTCTCAATCTCGCTCGAGAAAATTGATAAAATGCCACTCCTTTGGAGTGGCTTCGATAAAATGCCACCCTGTAGATGGCAATTGATAAAATACCACCTAATAGAGGATTAACTCTAGGATTTACCCTTTTAGGGGTTTTAGCCATTTATTTTTTGTTTTTTATTTTTTTTCCACCAAAATTGTATAGAAAATGACCTTAATACCCTTCTCAAATCCAACCCGTTCGCTGCTGTTCGATCCCCTGCGCGAGATCTCCTCCTGCGCTGCGCTTCTCCAGACCTCGAGCGGGCGTGCGGGCAAATCCTCTTGCCGTGTGCGCTTCTAGATTTTAGTTGCCCTGCAGATAAGCGCGGGTTTCGTGGTGCTGGATGTTATGTGAGCATCCCGTTTCTTGTACCGAATTCTTGATTCTACCTTTTGCACGAGTTGAAGATTTTTTGGTGTTTCTTGGCTGTGTCCTGGATGGATGCCTGTTGAGGAGGAGATCAAGTGTCCACAAGCTGTTTGTGGAATTGCTCGTTATAGGCTTGCGGAAAAACTTCGAAAATTCTACAATCGATAGAATGGTGACTTTGGATTGTAAACTAGTAGAAAGGAAACGAGCGACCTTGGCTTTATAATACGGTCCCAACTCCCAAAATTGCCAATAACGTCAGGTTCTCTTCTGAAGCTCTGACTGTTCCGTTCCAAGCTCACTGAACGTGTATATATGTTCATGTGCACTCCTGATCTGTGCATTGCGTGAAGGGTTTATTGTTTTTCAGAGGCTCTGTTTGCTCATTCTCCTTTGTTTCAGAGGCTCTGTTTGCTCATTCTCCTTTGTTTTCAGAGGGTCTGGAGAAGCGCAGCGCAGGAGGAGATCTCGCGCAGGAGATCGAACAGCAGCGAACGGGTTGGATTTGAGAAGGGTATTAAGGTCATTTTCTATACAATTTTGGTGGAAAAAAAATAAAAAACAAAAAATAAATGGCTAAAACCCCTAAAAGGGTAAATCCTAGAGTTAATCCTCTATTAGGTGGTATTTTATCAATTGCCATCTACAGGGTGACATTTTATCGAAACCACTTTAAAGGAGTGGTATTTTATCAATTTTCTCATCTCGCTCAGAGCGAGGAACCTCTAACTGTGTAGTTGTTAGCCTGTTCATATTAGTTTTTACTTATGGCTTTAGAGCCAATATGAACATCCGATTTTTCAAAGAGCCTTTGTCACTTCTCTCGTTTTCGTTTAGTTCTAAGGATAAGGTAGGGGTCACGGACACATCATGCACCACACTCTCGCTCTTGTCTCGCGCACCTATCTCCCTCACTTTCCCAACCGCTCGTTCTCTTCTTTTAAAATTTACTTCTTTCAACTATTATTATTTATTTTTAGCCAAAAATCATCAGTCATAGCAAAAAACTATCAACCGCAGCTAATATGAATAGACCCATATATGTCACTGGCTAAACTAACACCGTTCAAGATTTTACAGACTTCACAAAAAAATCAACCAACTAGCATGCTTTTCCTATTGGAAAAAAAATCAATTCTATCACAACTGCTTGTGCATGCTATAATCATGCTACGACTTTTTTTTGCTTTATCATGGTACCTATCAATTGCACATCAACTGTTCAAAAGAAAGAAAGAAAGGTTGTCATCTTTTATTGTTTAGTGAATTAGTTGTTCGCTCTTTTCTTGTGCGGGAAGTGATATCAGAAACGCAACAAGACTGCACTGCACGCGCACATCAGGCCATCATAAAGCTCTTAACAAAAGGAAGTTAAGCTCAAAGTGCAATAAGCAGTAGTATATTATATTTGGATTGATTAGTGAAGAAGACAGTGGAGCTCACATGATGAGTATAGAGGATCAGTGCTATTTGCTAAGAGCATAACAGACCAAGTAGGTTAGGTAGTTGACCTACGTCTAGATAGGTGATGACTGATACGATTTGCAGGACAACCAACCTGTTGTTGGCTTAGCTTATTGCAGCTAAAACAATTGGCTACTTGTTAAAAACTAACTAACTAGCTGTTGGTATTGCACTATTGCTATATAGTGCACTGTCAGCATTTAAATCAATGACATTTTCCTAAGACATCACATTTGCTCCAGCTAAAATTTCTGCCTTTTTGGAGTGAGACATGCATGCTCAAAGAAAAACATTTGCTTCAGTATTTGAGACAATTAGCATGCTTTGGTTTTTTTTTTTATGAAGTTATTTACCATTCCATCTTTTCCCTGGCCATTTGTATGCTGGTAGTTCGGTTGCTGAACAATGCAATGAAAATCAAGTTGCACACACTTGTATGAATCCAACGACCTTCAATTCCTCCTTGACACCATGCACGGATCGGATCCTACGTACGAAATGGCATTCTGGGGTCACATGTGCTTGGAATTTCATCGCCATAGTTTAGGGCCATGGCCTCTAACTTTGTAGGTAATTAAGGGCACAGCTTGATGAGCCCCATGTGATGCCGTGACCATGAAATGCCAACCGGAAAGCTAAGCACCTCATGCCGTTTGCCGTGTACTACTACTAGTATCGTAGCACGTAGTGGTCCAAAATTAGGATTTGTTCTTTACTGCTTCTAAAAACGCTTTTTAGCTTTTGTTACATTGTTTAACTTTTAAACGAAGTATTTTCTTAAGACGGTGTCTATAAGTTAATTATAGTACATGTTAAAAGCACAACATATGTACCAACCAAAATCACAAGCGAGTATCTCTCTCCATTATCTCTGTCGCGAATAATCCAAAATTCAAAATTTTCAGCTCAAAATCATAAGCTTCAGTCATAAGCAAAAAAAAGAACAGAACCTTAAAACCATTCCAAATGGCTAGCTCCTAAATTTTGCTACTGGTTAGCTCCAAGTTGACAATCTGTAGTCTCCGAGCAAGACGAATAAACACTAGCACTGCATTCTTCCTTATCCATACGAGCAACAAGAACATGCCAATGACAGCGGGAGTTGTAATGGTCGTTGATGCTTTATTTATCTGCATCATTGCATGCCCCCATGTTGGGGCTTCGAGTACAAATGAAATGGCCGGCGCGAATGGCCAGGACAAGAACATCGCCGACGGCAACTTCGTGCTGTATGGCGCGAACGCGACGGTGATGTGGTCGACGTTCGCGTCCCCTCCCGACACCCTGCTCGCCGGGCAGGACCCCGTGCCGGGGGCGCAGCTCTTCTCGAGCGTCTCCGATACGAGCAAGGCCACCGGGAAGTACCGGCCCGGTTACATGGTGAACTCGAGCGCCGGCGACTGCACCGGGGGACAGCAGGACCCTGCAGGTTTTTCTCCATGACGGCCATGCAGAACGTGTCGTGGCCGGCGGACACGCCATACTGCTTCAGTGTCTGCTGGACGCCAACGACGGCACGTGCACGAGGCAGCTGCTCCCGCTGCGGTACGCCCGCGCGGGCGGCGGCTACACGCTCTCTGTTAGCCCTGGGGCGAAACAGAACACACACACAGTGATCAAAACTTACACGAATACCTCGATCTACTTAAGACACAAGAGTTTTTACGCTGCGTCAATCCACCGCTGCTTTTCGGTTTTCCCATCGTATTTATAGACACAGGTTACAGATACATGAGCTAACAGATTGCCTGAGTCTTTCGGCCACGATCTCCATGACTCGTACACTCCCTACTACCCGTACGACTCGTTTCACTAACCATCACACTCGGAGTAGTGGATATGACCAATTTCTTGCAGACTAACTACATTCTGGCTTGGTCTAGGACTTACATAATCCTTCGGGTTCAGCTTTGGGTCCACTGATGAGTCCTTCGACCACCGCTGTTCTCTTTTGAGTCCTTCGACCATGTCCTATCGATCACAGTTGCTCGACCATGCCACCGACTACGGCTGCTCGATGCCTTCAACCATGGTACCTACGACCACAGTGCCTTCACCGCTTCACCGACCACGGCTTATCGACCACATCTTCGACCATAGTGCCTTTGACCGCTTCACCGACCACGGCTTGTCGACCAGCATCTTCGACCACACAGGTCTTCCAAGCACCGACTGGTTCTCTGTAGATTACAAGTACCAACCATCGACTATGTAGTTACAACCATTGTATAGGTATGACCACTGTATAGCTATAACCACTGTAGCACGACTACTATGCTATGATCACTGTAGCACGACTACTGTGCTACGATCACTGAGTAGTTCGATTTATGACTACTGCCGACACACGACTACAGAGTACTCGACACACGAGTACGACCACGCAGTACTCAACACATGAGTACTCGTTACGACCACGCAGTACTCGGACACCCCGAGCACTCGACTACGACCACATCACTTGAACACACGAGTATTCGACTACGACCACGGTAACAACAACACAACAAGATTAGTTCCAACATTGTCCGTCAAGACGGGGGGAATGGCACTCGATCGGCGGTGGTAGGGGCAGCTACTACAACCACCGCGTCGGGCTTGGCAGCCACCATGGTTTGCATCGGGCTCCTGACGTGCATCTACGCAAAAAAACATTTTTCAGACAAGTGCAATTCCAAGCTAATGCCTCGAGGAGAAGGCCCATTTAGAGTGCTTGAGAAGATTAATGACAATGCATACAATATTGAGCTTCCGGGTGATGATTATGCTGTGAGTTCTATATTCAATGTTACTGATTTATCACCATTCTTGGGTCCAAAAGAATCAGAGTCGAAGAAGACTCCTTTCCAAGAGGGGGAGGATGATGAGGTCATCCCGAAGACATAACTGGACCGATTACACAACCACGTGCTAAACACATTAATCAACAGGTGAATTCACTCTTAATTGAATTTGCTCCTAATTGAATTTGGTTATAATTTATGTTAGAACTGGATACTACCGCATTTCAATGTGTTGTGCGTTCACAGGTTTGAATGATGTGAAGCTTTTGGAATTGGAGCCGTGGGGGAAAATCTAATAGAGAAAAAAATACTTGGAGTCATGCAAGGGAAGACATATTCAACTCCTCATTGCCACGTTGGATCAACCACGAGAACAATCAAATTCACAAAGATGCTCTGGACTTTCAAACGATTTCAACTGGTATCAAACACTACCTTCGGATTGGTCTGATTGACCTCAGATGTGTTCAGGACCGTTCGATCCACATCGGGCGCACGCAAGACCTTCGAATGTTCAGACCAGTCCAAATGGTTTTGACTGTTTGAGCCGTTCGATCAGCGTTGGATGCTTAGATGCTTCGGAGACCTTCGGACCGCTCTGAACGATCATGCCGTTCGATCTTCCACGGACTGTCCGATCGCCTTAGAAATATTCGGCCCACTCCAATGAGTCGTGTCATCTGATCTTCAACGGATCGCCTAATCGCCTTGGAGACATTCAGAACACTCCAAATATTTGTTCATTCTGCGACGTTCAATCAGTTTTGGATAGTCGATAGTGACGGTGATGTTCGGACCGCTCCGAACGTTCGCCCTTCTGCGTCATTCGATTAACTTTGGGCAGTCAATATTTATGGTAACGTTTAGGCCAGGCCGAACGACCCCCGTGTTGGATTGGTTGGAGACATTTGCAGTCGTTCGATTGATTTGAAGGTGTTCAGAACAGTATAACCGTATCTCTGATCGTATACCTGGCGTATAAAGGCAATAACTTTCAATATGAAGTCCGATTGAGGTGATCTTGGATTTGTTCGAAAGCTTATTTCAAGAGCTACATAATGGAGGAGGATTTATCTTCAAAAGCCTTACAGATTTTTATTTTTATTTTCTTTTTGTGAGAGTCCGAGTCTAAAACACTTAGAAATTGTGTAGGAGACCTTGCGGCCTCCCAAGGGTTATATAAACCTTGTAATACATAACTTTTTGACAAACCACAATTGAATCTATTATTTTTTAGAGAGAACTATACGCTTATTATTCCTAGAGTTTGCCTTCTGATTGCAATCTAGAGGGAAATTGAATGTTTCTCTACATCGTTGTTCCTGTGATTCCTTATAATTCTCAGGAGCTGCGACACGTCTACTGTGTGGTCGGGTGACAGGATCACGAGCGTGTGGTTAGGTGAATTCTTTTGTCGCAGGTTGTTGTCCTGACAGTGGTTAGTGCCATCGATTCGTTAGGTTGTACGGATCCAAGTTATCATTATCGATCCTACGTCGTGAAGATCGGGCACCCCACATCATCTGTAGTAGTCGGAAGCGTCCGAGTGCGTATTGTGGTCGGAAGTCGGACGTAGCCGAGTGCAGTCAGAGCGTTCGAGTACCGAGGGAAGTCGGAAATTGAAGTACCGTGAGAAGCGGTCATAACCGTGAGAAACGGTCTCGTGCTATCGTGGAGAGATTTCAAGAGGCATGAGAATAGGCCAAGTAAGTGGATGCGTGGAAGTCGTGCGTATATGCATGATGCTTATTTAAGCCGAGTAATTTCTGTTATATTGATGTTGAGCTGTTAAGTCATAGCAAAAGAAAAAGATTGAGTGATTCGATAACAGCTTGATGGCACGGAAGCGAACCGACGGCAAGCATTGGGGAGCGAGACGGCAGGCATGACGAGCTAAAGTGGACGCGCGTGGTGGCGCAGCTTGGTGTCAGGCAGCAGCAGCAGCAGCAGCAGCTATGGAGCAACGGCCACGGGGCGGGATGCAGATGCGCAGCGGGCGTCGGCGTCATCTCTCTCCCTCCCCCTCTCTCGCCTTTGTCAGCGTCCAGCGCTTCCGTTATCTACAACCAATTGCACATGCCGTGTAAATGGATGCAAGTTCAGAGAGCCCACAGGTAATGTGTAGGTTCAGGAGGCTAAGTGAGACAAGGCCAGAAGTACAGGGGTAGAGCTAACCAGAGAGTAGAGCACCATAACAACTACCTAGGTTTTTCCTGAAATTGAACTACTGACGACACAGATGATCAACTCTTACGATAGTTTCAGAAGTGCAACAGAAATACGCACATGTGCAAGTGACAAAAATGTCAGTTTCTTCTTTTTCAAGATGTCAAACACTGCCTTGACAAACACATTGTACGTTCTCTATTGATTAAAAAAAAATCGAAGGCGAACTCTTACGTGAATAAGTTGCAGTCGTAGTCGGTGCCCCAAATGCACACGCTAACATATTATTAGCATATGAATCAACTCAATCCTTACACGTAGATACCACACGATCGAGAGGTTATCTTTTCAATAAGAGTAATAATTATACCTTTAAAAGATATTAAGCCCTTGTTATCTTTTCACGGCATCAGCGCTGACCTGTTACTTTTTATTAACTGAACACTTGGTTTTTTCTTCTTAAAGAAATCACTCGCCTCATTTTATTTATATAGATTTTAGCCGTGGATCAACCGATTCAACTTAGCATTACCCGACTCGTAACTTCAAGCAGAACCATCCATCTCAATCCAAAACCTCCGATCGTCTGTGATCCAAACCCAAACCCTCCTCCGGTTTTGGATATATAGACAGTGCCTGCTCTCAAACCAACCAAGACAGCAGCAAGTTCCTATCGCCGAACTTCAATTCCACCCAGCTCAGATTCTATGCAGCAGTGGGGAAGACCAGTTTATACTTTTTTTGATAATTCCATTTCTTCCTGCCGCACCCCAATTCTTTCCCAGCAGTTGAAAATTGATATGAGATCTTGAACCCAGGGGGCTCCTATGTTCTGGGCAGAGGCACTGTGGTACTATTAGGCTAGTTCTTATATATCCGATGCCTCGACCTATGAATACTCACTAGTAGCTTTATCGTGGCTTCTACTCCCACAACAGAGCAAATAATCAATAGATTAACCTTCTCTGGTTTAGCTGCCTGAACCTACTCATAGTAGGCCAGCATCAAAGTAGAAAAAAGTCGAGTTTACGACTCGATCTGATCCAAGAATTTTCTCTCAACTATGATAGGAACGGAGCCGTACTTCCTGTCGAACCTTACATTTTAGAACAGACGCATCGTTCCTATCTCGATAGTATACATAGCAACGCTGTTGAGATTGGTTCGATAGTTGCTCTGGGTTCCACTCCGATAGACTAACTTTGTGAAGTGACATTAAGATCCTATCATAAAAAATCGTCCCCAAGGCAAACATCATTTATCCAAACTTAATCGATACATCTTAGGTGGCACTCGCCCATGACGTGCCCAAAGGCCAGAGGTAGGGGCGAAGCCAGCGTATGAGCATTGGGATTCAGTGACCCCAATAAAATTTAGTAAATCTTATAGAAAATTACTATTTGTTATTGTTCATTGGTGGAGGGAACATCATTGTGCAATGGAGGTGACCTCAATGCTCTTGTCGTTTGGTGGCCAGAGGCGAATCCGTTCATGGTCCATAGGACCAACACCATTCAAAGGTTGATGGCCCGCTCCGCCTAGAATAGAAATATCTTTGGTTGGGCTTTACACACATTCGGTCATCCCCTCGGCTCACCCTAGCCCCGGCCGGGATACAAGCCTAGGTCAAATTATCTCTCCCAAGTTTCGGATAATACTGCATATTTACTCGAATTGACCAGGCACATGTATATATGCCGCCAACTTCAGCCAGATCTTGACATGATCTCGATATACACATGGAGCATAGGCCCAAATAAATATTCAGAGCTCCAAGTCAGATCCAGCACGATCGATGGAGCCATGCATTTCAGCTGTGCCGGGTCGATCTTGTTAATTTAACTCTTCTTTTGTGTGTGTTGGTAATAATTAATCCCTAGCAAGCTCTTGTGTGAAGCATGCGTGCATGGTTAATTGCAGTACTATATTGTGCTCGTAACGCTTAGGTGTCGTTCCAGCCCTCGGATAATATTAATTGGTGGTCTGGTCCACGCTGCCCGTTGTACTGACCATGCATGCAAAACACGACGCACACTCGATCTTCGTTTTTTAGTGAGGGGATCTTCGTTTGTTTCTTTAGCTAAGTTTTTGCTCTCTCTCTCTCTCTCTATCATGTTACCTATACGGTTTTTCTTCAAAAGAAAATAAAACAGGAATAACATATTGGCCCACGTAGTCGTCGTAAGAGTTAAGACTTATGCTACAAATCACGAGTTTAAGTCCCCATTTGGCACAGCTCAACTTCACTAGTGAAACTTTTTTTTTGTTTCAGCTTCACGAGCAGTTTCACCGATGAAGCTAAATCTGTTTTGGAAAACTGTTTGGCAAAACAGCTTCACCAACAGCTTCATGCATGGCTGAGAGAGGGCAATTGTCCAAGATGCCCCTGTCTACCTGACTTGTTCTAACATTTGGAGTTGTATGTTTGTATATGGTCATATGAATTAAAAAATAATATATTTGGATGAGTATGAATTAAAAAATTAAAATAAAAAATAAAAATCATTAGGAAGCAATATTAGTGCCTTGTTTATGTTTCGTAGTCAAATCATTAGGAGCAGTGAAATTTTGGTCAACGGGAGAGGTGAACGGGATGGACTAATGGCAAATACGTGTAATTTTGGTGAACCAGAGGGGCAGTGGGTTCCTAGGACTGCGGGCCTGAGGGAGAGAGCTGTGAAAAGCTACTTTTTTCAGCTTCACCTCTCCCTATTCCTTTGTGAGAGCAGAAAAAGGAGATTCACCCATGAAGCTGTTTGCAAAAAGGGTGTTTGGCAAAAAACAACTCACAACAGCTCATAAAACTGTTGGTAAAGCTGTGCCAAACAAGACCTAGATTCGGAAAACGTACATTATGAAAAATCTATGTAGATAATCTATGGTCAGTGGGAATCGAACTATAGAGACGTGATGCCCGATGCAGCTACGGTTGGCATGTTGCCTCCACGTTAAGCACACCAATCGATTACGCTTTCTACGATATTCCTTGGCTTGGCACAGTACGTAGTTTACTTTGGCTGCCTTTAGACTTTGTGTAATTTGTGTCCTGTTCTTTTTTAGCTTTTAGTTTTTGTTTTTGACTTTCTACAGTAATTAGTTCTCAAACGGAGTGTCTTCTCAAGACGAGGTCTACTAGTTAATTGAAGTATATATTATACCGACTTCATTTATATTGGTAAAAACACACGTGAGTTTCTATTACTCTGTAATCTCACATAAATAGACCAAAAATCATAAATTATAATTAAAAATTATAAATCTTAGTTAAAAAGAAGAGACCTTTAATTTAGGTCATCAAAACAAGTCGGATTGCTCACCATCTAGCTAGGCGTGCTCGGCCGGTTATTTTAGTCGATTCCCATCTTTCGGCAGCGTACAGGAGATTCTCATCTGCCGATCGATAAAGTTGACATTATCGCCGATGAAAGTAGGTGCTGCTCTGGACAAGATTACGCGGTCGGCGAGCTTGCTTCATTACGCGGATGTCCCCACGTACGCCGTCGCGTACGTCGTCTCCCATCGCCATCTGCAAGGCGCCATTGCTCTACCTAGCAAGCAAGCTGCCTCCATCCTCCCCTCTGCTCTAGTACAGTAGCGAGCAGTGTCCGTTTCTTAGCAAAATCTGCCAAGAGACGCGAGATGCGCCACAACTGTAGCCGACAGGGACGCAGCGCCTAACACGCCAGCCATAATGTGCACAGTCGAATAATTTAGAGATAATTATGTGCTGTCGCATAGGACCACCACATTCTTTATTTATAGTACCAAATATTACAATAAAACCCTAATACGAACTCTAACTAGACTACGGAGCCGAACTCCTATTGATCCGTGATAAATTTATTGGACTCTAATACTAACTCACCAACGCCACCCCACAAGATGGATATAAGATGTAATCATAGCCATCTTGTTACATAAAACAATATCAACATTTAGAATCTAATAATTTATCAAATCTATTACAAACCGTGGCAACTACTATCACTATATGGCATCCATATTAACCAAAGAATTGATGCTACCTTCCAAGACCGTCCGTCCTTGTTGTTCACACCCACACGCCATGTCCAATGACATCTTCTCATTTCTGACGTAGCTTCTCCTCTAATTCGCTCCCCTTGCGGCTATAAATACGACGATGCTGCAGACCTTTGCTCCACTCCCACTTTCTCGTTACCGGCCGTCCGTCCCACAAGCCTCCCTCTCTCTGTTCAGCTCTACATCTAGTATACATACATAGCGCAGCGTGATCGAAGGAGTGACTAGTTTGGTTCGTTAGTTCCAAGATGGTAGGGAGTAGTAATGCTAATGCAGGAGGAACGACGATGGTGGTAGGGTCGACGAGGGATCACCAGCTCGGTGGCGCTGGGCTATGCCCGGCTGCTAGCCCGCTTGATGTGCAGCAGGTGGGGGTGGGAGAGACGACGAACAAGCAGGGGAGAGGCAGACGGGCAGGTGTGGTGGGAGGGTTTGAGGTGGAGGAGCCGCCGGTGGACGAGGAGGCGGCGGCGGAGAGGCAGGCCGGTGTGGCCGACCTCCTCTCCGGCTTTAGGCACCACCTCCACGAGAGGACTGCCCACCATCTGGGTACGGTCCTCGGCTAGCGTGCATGCATTAGCGCTCGCTTACTGCATGCTCTCACTGGCGCGCGGGCCCCATGTTGTATTACTACATGCATGCTCAGCTCGTCTTACAAAGTTCTAGCAGTTTACAGGATTGTTAACAATTATAGGGTCTATACTTTAACGGTTTTTAAAATAACTTTTAGTTTTTGTTATAATACATAACTTTTAAACGAAGTATTTCTTTAGATAGGATCTACAAGTTAATTATAGTATACGTTAAAAGCCCAACATCTGTATCAACCAAAATCACAAGCGCCAAGCGAGTATTTCTCTCTCCGTAATCTCTGTCACAAACAGCTAAAATTCAAATTTTTCAGTCAAAAGTTATAAGACGCAACCATATCAAACAGGCTCTAAGTGATCGTGAGACTAACTCCTTCGTGAGACTAACTGAATTAGCTCTCAGTGATCTTTCCCTCGCTCGATTCTTTGTCTCCTGAACAAATTGCTCTCTTACTCCATTTTTCTTGATTAGTTGGTAATTGGTTAATAGGAGTCAGGACTTCGGTGGGATGCACCGCAGACCAACAAAGTCTTTCACTTAAAAAAGAAAGGAGAAGGGAAAAAAAAAGAAGATGTCATTATCTCGTAGATCGCCAAATTGACTCCACCATTTTATCTTGACTGGTTTGGAGGGAGTGAAGTGTACGACATCTGCTTTTACTTTGTTACTCCATTAAAGAAACCACCCTGACTCCCTGAGTAGATTAAGCTCAACAATTACCACTTCTAATTTAGTCTGTATGACCAGCCAACATCCTGAACTCTGAAATCATGCCCTTTATACAAAAGAAAAACAAAAAACAAAACAAAACGAGAAGGCTATATTAAAAAAAAACTCGACATGCAGGGGTACAAGACACCCCCCGGCATTAGCTTAAGAAGAAAGATCCTCTCACAGATCGAGAAAATCCCCGAACCCTTGCCCCACCCTGACACAGCGGCATCAGCCCAAGTGAGAGCGCCTAGGGGAGCTAACGCTCGGCCCAGACGACCTAGGCCCTGACCCTAACGACCAGCGATTGGGCGAGCCTTTCGGCCTGTGCTTTGGCTTATGGGGCAAGCGAGGGGATTTTTTTTGCCCCCAGCCTGAGTCGAACCCAGGATCTGGGGGGTGCTACTAGAGCGCTCTACCACTACGATAGAGGCTCGTTCGCTAATTATATATCGACATAAAAGTTGGCACAATCAGAAAATTATTATACATAGCAGTTATCAGGTTATTGATATGAGCAGGCTCTATGTCACGGAAGATATAGCAGCAAAATCTAGTAGTACTAACGCTTCTTTTCGTCAAAAATCAAGTGTGTTTTTCAAAGGAGTTCGACCATTGCCAACACCTCATTACCATCCTAGCTACTAACTCTGAACATTGGTTCTGACTTGATAGTTCTCTTTTCCAAACTGCGTAAATGACTAAATGGAGTCCCATTTCTAGCTAAGTGCTTCGATTAATCATCATGTAAAGGTCTACATGTCATCTCATCACGCCATACAATGCATGGATTGTGCATTTGTTCTTTTTTTCATGTGCGGTTTCCAATGCATGCTCTGTTCTTTTGCATTATTTGCAGGTTACCCTTACAATCTGGACTTCGATTTCAGCCTTCTTGCGCAGTTCCAGAGATTCTCCATCAACAATTTGGGCGACCCTTTCATCGAGAGCAACTACGGTGTGCACTCGAGGCAGTTTGAGATCGCAGTGCTGGACTGGTTCGCTCGCCTCTGGGAGCTCCAGAAGGATGAGTACTGGGGCTACATCACCAACTGTGGAACCGAAGGGAATTTGCATGGCCTGTTAGTCGGGTGAGTCAGTATCTACAATTCCTAACAAATTAATCACCCTTTTAAATTATTTATGGTGTAAGAAACACATTGTTTTTATTTCTGAAATGAGGAATAAAATTAAGGGAATCGTAGTTGGTTGACGAAAATGCATCTCTCTGACAGTCATTGTGCTTGTGCCATAAACAGGAGAGAGCTTTTTCCAGATGGGATTATGTATGCCTCTTGTGAATCACATTACTCTGTCTTCAAGGCAGCTAGAATGTACAGAGTCGAGTGTGTAAAAATTGACACTCTGGTTTCTGGAGAGATGAACTGTGCAGATTTCAAATCCAAACTGCTCCAGAACACCGGGAACCCTGCAATCGTTAATGTGAACATTGGTTAGTATTTTACTTTCACCTATCAGATGCACATGCGTCCGATGCTTCATATTTGCTTTGTTTACGCGTACGGCCCCTGCTAGGTTGATGTGAGATTTTTGTTTGCTTCTCTTTCTTGTAGGGACAACTGTGAAGGGAGCGATCGATGATCTTGACAAGATCATAAGAACACTTGAAAAATGTGGATTTCGAGATCGATTCTACATCCACTGTGATGGCGCTCTAGCTGGCCTTATGATGCCATTCATCAAACAAGTGGGTCGTGTGTCAAAATTAGTTTTTTTAAGTGATATACTTCTCAAATGTCACTACAACTAACTCAACTAACCGATTCTTAATTTGATTTTTTAGGCACCAAAAGTGACATTCAAAAAGCCTATAGGAAGTGTCAGTGTTTCTGGCCACAAGTTCATGGGATGCCCTGTACCCTGCGGTGTTGTAATCACTAGGCTAGAGCATGTGAAAGTGCTGTCTACTGACGTTGAATACCTATCGTCGAGAGATGCAACCATCATGGGAAGCCGCAACGGGCATGCTCCAATCTTCTTGTGGTACACTCTGAACAAGAAGGGTTACAGGGGCATCCGTAAAGAAGTTCAGAAGTGCTTAAGGAATGCACACTACCTTGTAAACCATCTCAAACAAGTTGGAGTAAGCGCGTCCTTGAACGCGTTGAGCAGCACGGTTGTGTTCGAGAGACCAAGGGACGAGGCATTTGTGCGTAAGTGGCAGCTTGCATGCGAGGGAAACATAGCGCATGTAGTGGTGATGCCAAACGTCACCATAGAGAAGCTCACTCGTTTCGTTGAAGAGCTTCTTGCGCAGCGAACTAGTTGGAACCAGGACACAGGGTCTAGTGTTCCATGCATGGCGGAAGACATAGGCCAAGAGAATTGTCTATGCGGTCTCCATAACAAGAAGTCGAGAACTGAATAAATTGATGAAGAATTGGAGATCAACGACTTACAGGTGGAGTTTTAAGCGCACGCATAATTCAAGGATAGAAGGGGTGTTTAGATGAAGATGATTTCTGTTAGATTATATGGATGCTCATAAATAAAGAGATGATGAATAATTGATATTTGGTTTGTTTTGAATTTCGCGTTTGTGAAAGACTTGCGTTTGTTTTGGGTTTTGAATAATTGAATAATTGATATTTGGTTAGATGAAGACTTGGTTTGTTTTGAATTTTGTGTTTTGATAATTGATAAAGAGAGTGGTTTTGCTCAGTTACAAGTGATTTCAGACCACAGACTTCAGACTACGACCACAGCATGACCAAACGACCACAGACTTTAGACTTCGACCACGGCATGTTTTGACCACAGCAGTTGTCGACCAAGGCAGCTTTCACTATGGCTGGCTTCGATCACGGCAGTTTTTGACCAGCCCAGCTTTCAACCACAGCAGCTATCGACCACGTTTGGCTTACGACCACGTCTAGCTTTCGACCGCAGCAGCTATCGACCATGTCTTGCTTACGACCACGGCCATCTTTCAACCAAGGTAGCTTTTAACCACGCCTGGCTTCAACCATGGTAGTACGACTTCGACCTTACGACCACGATAGGTAATCGTAGCTACATTACTTTTTCTATGGTCGTAGCTTCAGTACTCGATAGTCATAGACTTTTTTGGTCGTACTCGATAGTCGAAGGTTTTTCTGGTCGATAGTCAAGGGCTTTGCGGTCATTGATCATAGGTTTTATGGACTGCTTTCATGGTCATAGATTTGGTAGTCTTGTTGATACTCATAGACTTTACAGTCTGTTATTCTGTCTTCGGTAGTCGGCGGCCTAGCGATCGATTGCCGTAGGCTTCACGGTCGGTACTCGTAGACTTCATGATCGGCACGAGTGCTTCACTCTTGTGATCTACGAGTACGTCGAGTACTTGTATTGGGTCAATGATTGACTGTTCGGTGTGTGGTGGTCGATGATGAATGGTCAATGCTGTAGTACCAGGTGGGTACTCGAGGATTGAGGTACTCGTAGTCGGAGGACTCGGTACTCGATAGTCGGTCTGTAGCGGTGCGTGTGGTTTTCGAGTACTTGTGGGTTATGAGTACTCTAAGTTAGCAGTCGTGTTGAGTGGTCTGAGAGTTTGTTCCTGTTAGCAATAGAATTATGTGGTCGTAAACGTTTTGAGGAATGGTCGTAGATGGCTTGGTTCTTGTCTAGGGATAGATAAGGGTGTGTTTTACTAATGTGTATTGATTATGGTCAAGTTGGGGAGAACTTGTACCGAGAGATGGTTTCTTTGGTCTTTGCATGTGCAGGTGGGCATGGAGGCGGCCATGGTCGGTGACAAGGAGGACCAGGACTAGGAGGGGGTAATCTGAGGTCCAAACAATCAGGATGTTACACGAGGTGGTTGAGTTCATGCTAGAGTACGTGGAGGTCAAAGGTGGATGTTGTGTGGAGGTGTGGAGGCTGTTACAGTCGGTGACGAGGAAGACCAGGACTAGGAGGGGGTAATCTGAGATTCAGATGATCAGGTGGTCATGCGAGGTGATCGGGCTCACACAAGAGCATGCATTGATGGTGTACAATAGAGATACAGGAGGGGATATCCTGGAGGCCTCATCATGTGTGACGTATGGAGTTGTGGATGGAGTCCATGACTTGTACGAGGTGGTTAAAACCCGTGTTAGGAAGGGTTTCAGGTCCTTGATTTGAGGAGGAGATAGATTTCATGTCCAGGTGGAAAAGGGCACGGTTTGAGGTGTTCAATTGTAACACGCTTTGTGCGTTGGCCTATAAAAGCAGGGGAGGCTGTAGGTTAGCGTATGGAGTTTTATGGCTCTCAAAGAGAATGTTTTTATGGGTGCTGTGAGGTGCTTTGTAGCCATGAACTTGGTGAAGAAATAGTAGATCAAATCCTTTCCAGAAGAAGTTCTTCGGCGACTCATTTTCCTCTCTGCTTTACGTGCTCTGTTTTGTCTTCGGCTTGTACTCGTTCAGGCGGTGGTCGAACGGCTGGGGACATCAGGCGGAAGGAGGTTATGACTACGTTCGTCGGTGTCATGCCGAGCAATCGGAACAAGCAGGTGATTGATCTGAGATCGTGCTAAGTGATCGGAACGAGTAGGCAGTCGATCTGAGATCGTGCCGAGCGGGCGATCAATCCGAGCACTCGTTAGTGAGCGGTCGTTAGCGAGCGGTCGTAAGTGAGTGGTCGTAAGCGAGTGGTCAGAGTAAGCATTCGGGACGAGCGGTCGTAACAAGTGGTCGTAAAGAGCAGTAGGGTGACAGAGGCTCTTCGAGCACGTTCGAGAAAGCAGCTGTGGTCGTTATCTCCGTTCGGTAATCCAGATTGCTTCTCTTTTGTTTCTCTGTGTTTTGTTTTGATTTCAGGTGGTAAAAAGCGGAGGCAATCATTCACCCCCTTTGATTGTGCCATACGATCCTACAATTTCTTTGGGACTTTTTAGCATATAGTTAAAAATTCTAAGGAGTGCCAATAAACACCTAAATGGTGTATGTCCTCTGAATTTGTCTGAGAATTATTTCATTTGCCTTTGCCAAGTATGCTCCCCAAATAATTATTTGAAAAATTGTTTACTTTGGCCCTTGAGCTATTCAAAGTTACCAACAAATTATATCTTTCCATAACATGACACCCTAAAAATTTTCCATGTAGTTTTCAGATTTTGCATACACAAGCAACTTACTTAGCCCCAAAACTTTTCTTTTGTTCAATTACAACTAGCAGTTGAGTTCACCACAAAGCAACTCTCTGTATTACAAAACCGAAAGTGAAACAGTTCCAAGCATGGTTTAAAGAAGGTATTCTTAGAGGAAAACTCGAAAAAAAATCAATATTACAACATTTGGCAATAAAAGTGACAAGAAAAGATCGAAAAAGAAATGTTCTTTTTTTTTTGAAAACTCAGAAAAGAAATTCTCCTAGTAGAAAGAAGGAAATACAAGAGACTAACTGGTCCTGTCTGTCTCGTTGATTGAGGAGAAATTTGATCATTTGCTCCGTAGTTACAATGATTTCAACAGTTCGTCAGCACATCTATTGTAACGGATCTTATGTCCTAAAGTTGGTGGGTCAATTGATTATTTGCCCTTTTGGACAATTTTACCCCTGTCTTCTTCCTTTTCTCTTTCTCTTCTTCTTTGCTCCGGTCATGGCATAGGGGGTGCTCTTCCTCCTTCTCCACTCTGTCCGAACTCTCATGCACCAGACACAACCCCGCATTGGCTAATGATGTCAACGGCGCCCCCACCACCCACTGAGTCCCATATTGCCGCCGTCGGCAATGACAAGGTTCTTGTCACTGCACAGCACATCGTGAAGTCCCTTGCTACCTCCAAGAACACCGCTGACAACATGACCCACATCCTCTTCGGTTTCGACAATCACCTCTTCTCCATCACCACCGACCTCTTCCCTTCCCCGACCTCACCTCCTCCGACTCCTCTAAATTCCCCTCATCGTCGCGCTTCAATGCTGCCGAGCAACTCATCCTACTCTAGGACGCCCCCCAAAGGTCCTTGTCTTCGAGGTCCCCAAGGACGTCATCACACAACACCTCGTCGTCGTTGTCGATGTCACCGTCGAGCACCTTGCCTATGGCTCCGCCACTATCGGATGGAGCTCCACCACCTCATGGTCCGCCACACTGTATCGCACGATTCCATAGGCCTCTTCTTCTCACCCTGTTGCCTCTCACTCGGGTCCATAGAGGGCCTGCATGTAATCGTCGACTGGATGGCGCGTCCAGAGAGGGAGAGGCCACTACAGAGGTCACCGTGTCGTCCATAGCCGAAGCAAAAAAAAAACGAAAAGAATGGATGAAATTTAGAAAGGAAGGGACGGAATTAGCATTTAATCTAAAAAACACAAATAATTAATTGGCTTTCCACCATTGACACATATCCGTTAGAGCAAGGTTAATAATACAGCCTTCAGCTGGCTGTATGGACACTTACAGCCCACTTATCAGCCCATTCATATAGTAGTTTACAGCCAGCTGAAGGCTGTATGACTCACCCCTTTCTCTCACAAAGTTTCTTGGGTCTTGTGCTTCAGCTGGCTGTAAACTTACAGCCCACCTCTCTTCTCTCTCCTCCACCTCAGCATACAACCTACTAACAGCCTTTTATTATACTTCCTCTTACCGTACATAAGTTGGTAAATGTTGAAACCCCCGCAAGCGCAGGGCAAATATCATCAGATCTCTCGCTGAGAAACCATCGGCCTTCTTCAGCTACTCTTGTGCTCCCGTCGCATCGCCTCAGCTTCCGCGGCCGCGGCCCACCACCCCTCGCCGTCGCGCTTCCATCTCAACGGTAGTCTCACTCTCTCAAGAACAATCTGCTGTAGCCTATATCTCTGTACGCACTGATTCCTTGCTAGTCTAGCATCTGGGTGTTTTTGGGTTGATCGGCGGCCAGATCTGAGCGACCTGGCTCGAGATCTGGGGTCGAATCTTGCGTTCGATTCTCTTATTACGGGTGCTCTCGTCAGATCCGGGGCCACGAGCACTTGATCCGCGAGAGGATCGGGTTAGTGCTTTGTTTGTGCTCGCGGTGGTAGCCTGGTAGGTGTTTTTTTGTCTGATGTCTATGCTTGATGAACTCGTGGGGCGCAAATGATAGCTTTGGTTGTTAGTCGTATAGTGTTTTTGGGTGCTAATGCATGTGATTTGTGCAAATGACCATGTCGGCTTGGGTTGTGTACTTTGCGTGGCTCTGGTGCATCTGGATGTGCTGAATTTGTGAGGTTGACTGCCTTTGGTAGGTAGTGGGAGGTTAATTTCTAGATATGCTTCTGGTGTTGATTCACTTGTAGAAATGAGTTTGAAGGTGTGGTCCTCATGCTGTTCTGAACTATAACAAGTTCAAAATTTAAAGCAGTTATGGCTGGATCAAAATATGAATAATTAAAATTGGTGTAATCACAACCTGTGTCCAATCATAGCTGCTTTAAAATTCATTGGGAATATCAAATATGGTACAGGCAAATCCTTGTAAGCTATATGCTTGATGTTTCATCATGATGGTGACAGTGGATTGGTTGGGTGATTTGAGTGACTATGGAATCAACTAGCATGCTCCTTATTTTTGTAGATTACCCATCTTGAATTTGGGTGGTGGGTGCCTAATGTTAGCCAGATGACTTCAGCATGCCAGTTTAGGTAATTATGCAGTACACGTTTTAGAGAAAAATGTTAGTTTGGACTCTTTCAGCTACTTGTACTATGGGTACAATGTGGGCCATAAATAAAAGGGGCCTACCAACTAGTGCATACTGCATACACACTACTTTGTCTAGACATTGCAACCATAGAAGTTGTTGATGAAGATACTTTAGGTGTTCTAATAATATGTTGAAACCCAAAGTTAACAGGTGAACCCTAGGTGGTGGTGGTGGTGGATGATTTCTTTTTATTTTCTGCTTGTAATTGCAACTCTCTCACACTTGTTTTAGTACTTAGTACTCTACATTATCATAGTGAGTGACGGTGTGGATCTCACTCTAGCCTAAACTAGGAAGCTCTGTACATTTTTTTTTGTTAATGACTTCTAGCTGTATTACATCAATCTAGTGAATTCAGCTAATATGCCTTCAGAACCCATGTTTATTAAAGCCTCTGGATTTCATCTGTACAGTAGAGTAACTCCTGAACAAGATATTCTCTCGTCATTGTTAACTGATAGCATTTGTATTCTATTTCTTGCAGAGTAAATCTATAGGAAATGGCCGACAGTGAGGATATCCAGCCTCTTGTCTGTGACAATGGCACTGGAATGGTCAAGGTCCGGAACTGCATGCTTTAACCAGGGTTACATCTATCATCTCCTAGTGCAATTATACCAATTTGAATTATATTTAATTTTGCAGGCTGGGTTTGCTGGTGATGATGCGCCGAGGGCTGTTTTCCCTAGCATTGTTGGTCGTCCTCGCCACACTGGTGTCATGGTAGGGATGGGGCAGAAGGATGCATATGTTGGCGATGAGGCACAGTCCAAGAGAGGTATTCTCACATTGAAATACCCAATTGAGCATGGTATTGTAAGCAATTGGGATGATATGGAGAAGATCTGGCATCACACTTTCTACAATGAGCTTCGTGTTGCACCTGAGGAGCACCCTGTGTTGCTCACTGAAGCTCCTTTGAACCCCAAAGCCAACAGGGAGAAAATGACGCAGATTATGTTTGAGACTTTTAATGTTCCTGCAATGTATGTTGCAATTCAAGCGGTGCTTTCACTCTATGCTAGTGGTCGTACAACAGGTACTTACCTATCTTCTTGCTTTCCAGTGCAGCATTAATTTGCTCACTAATATTAATATAGCCTTATGATTCAGTTGTGCTGTTTTTCACTAAACTGACATGCATTTAAACTTGGATGATTAAGAAGTACTTGTTCATATCCAATTAATCTTTCCACATTTGCATAATTTGAATGTTCTGTATTGTGTTTAGTAACTAGTAGAACTAAGGAGATATTTATGCAACTAGTGGACCAAGAAGCAATTTTACTAGTGTCTGGCTAATGCTGTTCGCAACTAACAGGTATTGTTCTTGACTCTGGTGATGGTGTGAGCCATACTGTGCCCATTTATGAAGGATATGCACTTCCTCATGCTATCCTTCGTCTGGATCTTGCTGGCCGTGACCTCACAGACTCTCTTATGAAGATCCTCACTGAGAGGGGTTACTCGTTCACAACATCTGCTGAGCGGGAAATTGTGAGGGACATCAAGGAAAAGCTTGCATATGTGGCACTTGATTATGAGCAAGAGCTGGAAACTGCCAAGAACAGCTCCTCGATTGAGAAGAGCTATGAGCTTCCTGATGGCCAGGTGATTACCATTGGCTCAGAGAGGTTTAGGTGCCCTGAGGTCCTCTTCCAGCCATCCATGATTGGTATGGAGTCTGCTGGAATCCACGAGACAACCTACAATTCCATCATGAAGTGTGATGTGGATATCAGGAAGGACCTGTATGGCAACATAGTCCTCAGCGGAGGTTCAACAATGTTCCCAGGCATCGCTGACCGTATGAGCAAGGAGATCACTGCCCTTGCTCCGAGCAGCATGAAGATCAAGGTTGTTGCTCCACCTGAGCGTAAGTACAGTGTCTGGATTGGAGGGTCTATCCTGGCTTCTCTCAGCACTTTCCAACAGGTACTATCCATTCCATTACATTCACTAAGATATTTATTGAATTTAGTTTATAACTGATCATACATCAAGTTCTCTTTGCTTGCTATACCAGTTTATCCCATCTGATTCCCTTGCTTGTGACTGATAAAACAGATGTGGATATCGAAGGATGAGTACGATGAATCTGGTCCAGCAATTGTTCACAGGAAGTGCTTCTGAGTTTCTCTGCCCTTTGTGTAGTTCTATGTGCCGGTTTTTTTTGTAGGGGAGGAATATTTGCAGGCTATGTTTGTCTTCCGCAGCCATGACTGTCCTTAATTTGGATACGACTTATCTGTGGTTGCTCCAGTTATCTGCACGCTAGCTTTGTACTATTTTCTCGCTGTGTGACCCTCTGAGGTCACTTGTGGAACTTGGTTGGCTTGATTGGTTGGAACTGTAATAGCTGATAGTCCTATAAATTGTTTGGGGGTAGAGAATTATGTGGAATTTTGAACTATTTTGTGTCTGCGTTATATTGCCTTTGATGGTCGTCTAGAAATCCGTGGTTGTTGTTGGTGATTTGGTCGAATTTTTTTGTACGGATAATCCATTTTTTATTCGAAAATACATAAATATACCTGCGGGAATTTTTTTTTACAAAAATAAGCCCCAGTCGCCCACCTATTGGGTGACTTTCGCCTTTCGCCCAACCGGGAGGCGACATTTAGGAAATGTGTGAACCGTTGAGCGAATCAATGGTATCGCCTGAGCGTTGGACGACTTATTCCAGTCGCTGTACGGTTGGGCGACTGGAATTGCAATCGCCCAACGGTAGGGCAACTCTGGGGGTAATATATTTTAATTTTGCGACATGTTAAATAATATCGCACAATACTAAACTTCCTATACCATAAACTTTGTTAAAATTTCTATACTACCATACTACAAATTGCATACCAAACCTTTTCTACAATAATATTTTCATACTAACACGGTACTAATTATTCTACATCTATAATTTTTATTAACACCAACATTTCATATAAATAATAATGCAAATACAACATAATCAAAAAAAATACCTGGATCCAAATTGATGGAATAGCTTCTACTCCTCATTCCTCTCTCACCTCCTCCTCTCCTCTTCTTCTTCCCCTCCTTCCTCTCTACTCCCCCTTGTTTCTTTTCCTTCTTCCTCTTCTCTGTGCGCTGAATGTGTTTGCTGAATGAGTGAAAAAGGTGGTTGGTAGTGGGAGCCGGCTGGGCAGGCCGCCTTAACCCCCCTGTGTCGCCCTAGCGTTGGGCGACTGCAATGCAGTCGCCCAACCGTACAGCGACCTAAATTAAGTCGCCCAACGTGCAGGCGACAGCACTGATTCGCCCAACGGTTCGCAGATTCTTTAAATGTCGCTTTTCGGGTGGGCGAAATTCTCTAGTCGCCTCCCCATTGGGCGACTCGAGGCTATTTTTGTAAAAAAAATTCCCACGGGTATATTTCTGTATTTCCGAATAAAAAAAAGGTTATCCGTACAAAAATTTCCATGAAAGTTGCCCAATAGGAAAGCGACTTCTTGCAGTTGCTTGAACGTATAGCGACAGAATTTGTGTCGCCTCCTGGTTGGGCGAAAGACGAAAGTTCCCGCAGGTATATTTATGTATTTTCGAATAAAAAATAGATTATCTGTACAAAAAATTCTGATTTGGTCTATCTTGCTTCCTGCCAGAGCAAATAATACTATAGAAAATCAAATAAATAATCTTTCGCTTTAAGTTTTTGGTGCATAGTGGTTAGAGAAATACGTGATGGCTGATTGGTGTCTTGACCATGCAATGATGAGTGCAGTTGTCTTGAGCGATGAGACTTTCTCTCTTTTGTGATCATTAGCACTGGTTTGGTCGACTGGATAGACTAGCAGGCGACATGGCTGATGGGTACCTTTCGAGGTTCCGATGAGCTGCTACTTGCGAAGCTTGTTTCTGCCATGTGCTCAATTCTGATGGTCATATATTCTACGTTGCCATCCTAGACTACTGGCCAGTGGCGGAGGACGGGAAAAAAATGAGGTGGGGCGGATCGAAAGTAATACCATTCAAGCTATAATACTAATCAGACCCATCAACAATAATCCAAGTGCAAAGATATTCAATAATGCAAGATATTGAAAAGTACCTCCAAAAATTGAAGAATCACAATAATATATCACCAATTTAACATATAACCTTGTAGAGCATAGTAATGGAAATAATCTACCAATTTAACATATGTCATTTTTGCATTTTTAGGGCATAGCTCATCAAAAGCTCTCTTCACTTCCTCATTCCTTTGTTTGTACCAATCAAGCAATTCTAAAAAAATTTCTTTATTCAAGGAATTATTAGTTTCATCATGTCCACGGAATGGTTCACCTTGCAAAGCCAGAAAACTCACAATACCCAAAGATGTTTCCAAACGAGTCTCATACTTGATAGCTATAGCTTGAAACCTTATGTTTTACACTTGACTTTTGGTTATCAAAATCATCAAAAGCTGTTCTAGCTTGATTATGTATGCTATTAGCCCTCACCAACATGCACTCGAAGTGACATGTATGCATTCTTCCATTTTTGAAACCCAACTTTTATAAAGACATCATAGCCAAATTTATCATCTATTCCATCATTTTTGAAGCCCCTGATCACACTCACACGCCACGGAATTTCCAAGTTCCCATTCAAGTACCTTGCGACATTTTTGGGGCAGCACAGTGGACTGGATAAAAATCGCCTCTCTTTCTTGATCCAACCTACAACACGGCATATTTCTGACGACCAGCCTTCCAGCATCTTTCCGCCTTGCCGTGAAGCTTCAAAGGTCGCGTTTGAGTCGAGTATATATACACGGCAAAAATTCAAGCTCTGGCTTGGGCCAGAGCTCGCCCTATCGGGCCCTCCGCCCCTGCTACTGGCAATTATCGGCATTAACATTGAAAGGAATATTAGATCAGGGGGAACTTTCAGGCAGTACTCGGATTCTGCACAGCGAACAGCAAGTGGAATACCAGGAAGAGCAACAAAGCAGAGAGATCTGAATCCCGTTCCGAGAAACAGGGGAAATGAAAGTAGAGAAGGAAAAACAAGCCCGAGCCAAGAGAGCAAGTCTAGAAACACGTCGCCGACCAGACCTGGCCAAATGGACTGAGTGAATCGTGCCAACCTACGGGCTATGTCAGTCCGGTTTGAATGGGTGTGCTATGATGGGCCCCTCTAGTAGGCACGATACGACACGGACAGTACCGTGTTGAGACATGGTTTGGCTTAGTATAACACGATATGCTATTTATCCCTCCTCAACCATCGCAGGAGGTTAGATCTGCTTAGAAGAGTGTAGTAACTTTTCTACGATAGTGCATTAAAATTATTTGTGGATGGCATTAAAATCACTTGTGTTTAGGGTTACTGTTCTTTCAATCTTCTGTTGTGCGAGCGGCAATGGCGACATGGCGGTTACGGGTGGGGTAACGCCTGACCCGTCTCCGTGCTATGCTTGGGTTGAAGGGCGAATACGTGGATTGATATGGCATGGCACAGTAATTTATTTAGGCTAGTAGTACCATGTCTAATCGAGCTACGTCCTATTTAGACTTATATCATATCCTATTTAGATCCATGTCATGCTATACGGGATAACATATTTGCAGCCTACTCGGTTGGGCTGAAAAAAGTGATTATGGCTGAAATTGTATTATACTGGCTGAAGTTACACAGTAGCTAATGTTGGCTTATTTGGTGTAATTAAATTTTAAAAAATTAAAAATAGAAAAAATAGGTTAGTCAATCACGGGCAATACAAACGAATACAGAAAAAATGGTAAAAAAAACTTAAAAAAGAGAAAACAAATAAAAAATGAAATTTAGAAATAATAAAAAATAAGTTAGAAGGACCTTGATCAGGTCGGTCTGTCTGTTCACCGTCACCGACCTCCGTGCCGCCCCCTTCCGAACCCCTTCCCTTCCTTCTTCTACCCCCAATTCGCGTCGCAGCGAAGAATTCCTTGCTATCATCCCCACACCACCTCACGCGCACGCCTCCCCTCCCCTCGCATCCCAATCCATTCCCCCCTTCCTTGGTTCCTTCCGCCGCACCTCCCCTCGCTTCCCCTATGAAGATCACGTCGTTGCTGGTGCTCAAGTCCCCCGGCGACTCCTCCTCGTCCTCGTCGGCGGGTGGCGACCAGCAGGCGGTGGTGCTGGCCAACGCGTCGGACGTGAGCCACTTCGGCTACTTCCAGCGCCCCGCTGCCCGCGAGTTCATTCTCTTCGTCGCCCGCACCGTCGCCCTGCGCACCCCCGCCGGCCGGCGCCAGTCCGTCCAGCACGAAGGCGCGCACATACTAATCTGGAACTTCCTCTTCTCCCCCATCGTTCCAGGCTTCTTAACCTAGCAATTGATACCCTTCGCGTCCCCAACCCTGCAGAGTACAAGGTGCATTGCTACAACCAGAATGGCCTCTGCGCCATCGCCTTCACCGACGACCATTACCCCGTCAGGAGCGCATTCTCCCTCCTCAACATGGTACGCTCCCCACCCCCATCTCATGCATTCTCTTCTCCCCCACTTTGTGAATGTCAAGTTGTCAACTTTCCATACCTAGACGATTGCATACAATTCAATGATGCCGATGTTATGCTCACGGTTTTGCCTGCTGATCTGATGAACCTTGGACATAGACTGCTCCAATTTTGCACCAGTTTATATAGGTCGCATAGGCAGACTGCTTTTCCTGTTTGGTACGCCTGCGATTAGTTTTCCCACCTTATGTTGTTCGTGATCGTATAACAGGATCGTTTTGTGACAATTTCAGCCCTTTGCAGTAGTACATTTTGCTGGTGCTGGAGACTAGATTCTTGTAATAGTGATTTTGATTGTTCTGTTCCCATTAGACTCATAAAGGTTATTCCTTTTGAGTCTTGCAGGTGCTGGAAGAGTACCAGAAGACTTTTGGAGAGTCATGGAGGACAACAAAAACTGATGCTACCCAGCCTTGGCAATATTTGAATGATGCCTTAACAAAATACCAGGTTTGTTTATTTAATCATCTGTAGTGTTTTCTATCACTGCTTGAGTAAGCAGCTTTTGGGGATTGTAGCTTTGGAAGAAGTAAATGCACATCAGCGCAGGCTGATTGAGTGCCTTCGATTTCTTAGTTCATAATCATTATGTATCCAGCAATGGATTGTGATAATAACAGGACCTGCATCTAGGCCAAGGTGATGCTTAATTGTAAATGTGTTACAACTAATAGAAAAAGCTAATCGTATAAGTTGTTTGCCATGCCAATGCTTATGAATTGAACACTTCATCCTGACATTCATAATACTTCCATGGAGGTTTGCCGTGACAACCATTCTCCCCCACTCCCATCCCATGGCCTCCCCCCTTCTTCCTCGGCTCCGATCGGTGGGAACAGCCAGATCTGGTTGGATTATGGCGGGGGGTGGTTGGATTTGGTGGAGACAGGGCGGGAGGTGGCGGGGAGGGGAGGCGGCAGGGAGAGGAGGCACCAGGCAGCGGGAGGAGGCGCCGGAGGGGGGGGGGGGGAGGCACTGGGGAGAGGCAGCGGCGTGAGGAGGCGCCGGAGGGGGGAGGCGGTGTGGGGGGAGGCACCGGGAGAGGCACCGGGGAGAGGCGGCGGCGGGAGGAGGCGCCGGAGAGGGGAGGCGGTGTGGGGGGAGGCACCGGCGGGCGGGGGGAGGAGGCGGTGGGGAGGAAAGGCCGCGGGAGAGAGCAGGGGAAAGAGGTGAGTTCGGGAGAGAGAGGAGTCGACAACGAGCCAGCGACTATAAATATTGTGGTGAGGAGATGAGTTCGGAAGATACATTTCTCATTTCCGTTGCTCGCCATGTTCTCGGCGTCTCGCTGTGGCATCGCTATGGCTTCCTGGCACCTCTTAGGCGCCGTGGTCACCAATTATGTCGTGACAACCATGATTCCATGTATTAGAGAACTGTCCTGAAGTTTAGAGATTGTTTCTTAGAGGTAAGTCAACTTGTCCCTATAAAGGATAACATTGTATCCATTATCAACCAAGGAAGGATTAAGTCCTCTCGTCCCAGTCATAGTCCAAGCTCCCCCATCCGATACCTTGATTCCCTTCTAGCCATGTCATCTGGCCTTCTCTGTAAGGTAGTTGTCCATTGTGAACTAACGTTCTCAACAGAATTACTTGTAGTTTTTGCTCCATGCACAGAGAATAAAGAGTCAATGCTTCAATTATTGACATGGGTTTCTCCCTAATAGGTGTACACCCATCGCTCTTAACACCATTACAAATAAGCAATCAATTGGTTCATTTGGTGGAAATGTTGCCTTGATAAACCAAAACGTAAGTATCTGCAACCAAAACCAACTTGCTCAAACGTCATCTATTGTAAACTGTAGTAGTAGCTTGTCCATGGAGAGGGTTCATAGAAGATTCTTGTATGCAACCAAATGGTTGCTGTACCTCTAGTTTTCAGGGGTATTGCTATAAATTTAAAATATGTACCTCAAGTGTTACATATATTATTTTGTTCTATTTAACTGTCAGCATGGTTTCACTGGCTAAGCGATGCTTGTTTTGCCAATAATTTAATTTTGCCTTCCAATTATTTTTGTTGCAGGATCCTGCGGAGGCCGACAAGTTGCTGAAAATTCAGAGGGACTTGGATGAAACAAAGATTATTCTCGTAAGTAATGCTACCATTTATGAACCAATATATTCCTCTTGCAACTTATAGCCTATGCTAGCATATATATTTTTTATGGATGTGCACGGATCATGATCTATTTTTCCACTGTTATTAGTCAGTTAGGACTACATAATTTATATCAGTTTTGTATTTAACTCAAACTGGAAGAAGTAACCAGCTTGGCGCTTAACCCAAGTTTTGCGTTATTTGGTGAAGTTGCTGTAAGTCTAAAGTTTTTAGTCTTGTTGCGCCATGAGTAAGCTGTGCAAAATCCAATGAATTTAGAATTCAATGTGCATATGTGTGTGTATGTTTTACATAATGAATAAGCTAGGCAAATCTTAACTTTACTTTGATTTCCATGCACAGTTGTAAACAAGTTCATATGTGTTGGAAATAGTCTGGAAAAAACTATCAGGGGAAAGTTGCTTCAGAACTGGAAGGGGGGAGGTGGGGTTTAAATAGAACTTTTGATGCCCAGCTCTTGCTGGCTGTTTGAATTGGATTGACTTGTGTCATATCAACTGTGTTCCCCACAGTTTTTCTAGCTACTCTCGCAGCAGTCACTCAAACAAACAATGCGAAGTTGAACCTATAGGAATTCATTTTTATTGCGTGGCACTTCAAATGGTGTGGCTGTGAATGCTCTGTGCCAGGTGTTTGCTATTTTTTCTTTTTCTAAAATTTCTGCCTTTTCAGTTGTTTACTATTTATGTATCTAGATGAGTATGTCCATGAATGACTGTTGAAACTAGTTATGGTTATGTTCTATTTGCAAAATTATTCATGTTTTATCCATAATTTGGATCATTGCAGCACAAGACCATTGATAGCGTGCTTGCAAGAGGTGAACGATTGGATAGCCTAGTGGAGAAAAGTTCAGATCTAAGCGCTGCTTCTCAGGTAGGAATGTTCTCAGTGGGTTATTCTGGTATGCTAATTGACAGATCCACTCTGTGGGTACTGCTTCTGGTTCAAATGAACCCAGTACCAGTATTTTTTTTAGTTAATATTGCATGTAAGACAATTTCTCTTAAAAATTCTGTAGCTTCTTAGATAAATGGCACCATAAGTCTTTATGATTTGCACAAACTATGTACGGAACTTAGCATTCTAACTTTGACCACAGTACTTGAAATTTATGGGTGATCCTTGCATTCAGTGACATGACGAATGCCTGGTTCTAAGAGATAAATATCCAAACTTTGTAGAGCATGTGAAGTAATGATCCTTGCATTCAGTCACATCTGATAGCTGTTCCATTGTTTACAAAGAAAAGTAGAAAACCTTAGGCTTATAGGTTCATCAATCGGTTCGTTTTCTGTATATCCTCACTTATCAATGAAATCAGCAGCTCTCCTACCGTGTTTCAAAAAAAAAAAAAACCGGTTCATTTATGATATTTTGCACTGATTTTTCCCCTCGTTCCTCTGCAGATGTTCTACAAGCAGGCCAAGAAAACCAACTCATGTTGTACAATCCTGTAATAAAATTCCAACATCCTACGGCAGTGGCATTGAATTCAGTAGTGCCAAACTATGTTACATCGCAGTATGTCATAAACATCACGTTGTTGTCCAAAGTGTTGAACAAAGTTAACCTTATGCCACAAGTTCTCCTACGTGATCCTTTTTAAGTAACATAAGTGTGGCCAGGATGTCATTGTGAGGGGAGCTGTGTTTGCTACTGTCTTGAAGCTATTTGGTAATCAACTTTGTAATGTCATCTGTTAACTTAGCATTTTCCCTAGTTGGTCCTGAATCGATTTTACATTTCATGGTGGATATCAAAATTGGCTGCTTAGCTTATTGTGAAGTTTAACCCATCGATTTAGATTGCAGGACATGGGGACTCCCTTCGTTTTCAAGTTTCAACCAGGCGTGGAGATGCTACTTTTTTAGCATCCGTCCTCTTAATGCGAAATGCGCGACGTTTTGAATGCAAGTTCAGTAGGGGATACGAAACAAAACATGGTGCGCTCATATTTACAGGCAAGCGACAGGTAAAATCTCCTGGCTCATGCCAGCATTTGACAGTTTACGCTACACCCAGGAAGGACAATTAGCTCCACGACAAGAACAACACGGAGAAGCTTAGCAGAAACCCAACCATGGCGATCTGAACTCGAACGAGGGCAGAGCGCCCCACCACCTGCTGCAGCAGTGCGAAGCAAAGCAAAGCAAAGCAGAAGTGAGCATGAGCACGAAAGATCACACGGTAATACTGACGAAAGAGAGATCACATCACATCACAAATGGGAAAAGACCAGCACAAGTGCACCAGCCAGCCAGCTTTACCTTGCCGGTGCCGTCTCCTCTGTCCGGCAGCGGGAGCACGGTGGCGGTGTCGGTCATGCCAGTGGGCAGAGGCACCGTCGGGTTGCTTCCGATGAACGGGTACCCCTCGCCGGTGCTCGGGGCTCCGGCGGAGGCCACCGGTGGCGCCGCGAAGCCAATCGTCGGCTGCAGCGGGAAACCGAAGTGCGGGGCCTGCTCGGGAGCGCGGCTCGGCGGGCTGAGGGACGGCAGGTCGGCTCCAGCGGTCGGAGGCGGGGCGGATAGTGGCGGGAGGCCACCGTGGTGGTGCGCGGGGGTCCGGTGGACAGCGCGAAGTGAGGCCTTGTTGCTGTCGTCGTCGCCGTGTCGTTGCGCGGCAGAAACGGAATCGTAGCGGCCTTGGCGTGTAGGATTAGGATGCCACTGCCAAGAAAGTTCTTGCAGTTAAAGCGTAGATGAACTTAATTGAGACACACTAGATGAGATGACAATGGATCGATCCATGTGCTTCAGAAAAAGAAAAAAAAATCTTGCGAGCATTCCAGCGGGACAAGAAACAGCTCAAGTTTCAGAAATGGCTAATGAGTTCAGAATTGCGCTAACGTTTAGTCTACAGAGCAAGTGTAGCTTGTGAACTGCACAAAGCTTACCAAAAAAAACCCCACACCGAACAAGAACAGATGAGAAGCTCAAGCAAAATTACCGTGGAATCGGCCGGGGCGGCGGCTACGGACGGCGGCGGCAGCAAGCACGCCAAAATGCCGACGCGGACTAGACAGACAACAGTGAAGTCACTGTTCCGCTTCATCTCCGTCTCCGCCTCCGCCTCTTCCTCTCGTGGTAACTTGTGAACACTGGTACTACTTGCAAATGTGCAACAAGTACAATGGAGAGCTCTGAACCTGAGCTAAACGCCGAGACGAGAGCTATTGCTCTGCCTCTGCGTGCTTTCTTAATGCTTGATCTGAGCAACAATGGCAGCAGCAGCAGCAGCAGATGTGGGCTCCTGGGTCGTCCTGGTCATGTGCAGTGCACCGCAGAGTGCAGGGCCTGCTTCTTTGTAGCCAGGTAGGAGAGGGAGGAGTGTGCACTGGTGATGATGACGCTACAGTGGCTGCGGGAGAGGGACCGCGGTGAGCGAGCCCCAAAGCCAAAAGCTCTCTGTTTGTGTGGACTTGGACTGGGTAGGTGGCAATAACGAGGAGGGCATTGGAATCTCTCCGTGCTTTTGCCTGCTTGGCTTGCTTTGGGGTTGGGGGTAGGCAGGCACAGGCAGTGAGTTTACGAGTGATTTACGCCCACTGCATGCATAGGATGCCGCAGGATATTAACTTTGAGCAATTCGCCCCTGCACTTTTCTCTTTTGAGTCTGCTCCCGAGCTTGAGGTTTCGCTTATTTAGGTTTAAGTTTCTATTTTTTTTACTAGTTCTAAATTTTATTTTTTTTTAGTTTTTAAAGCTTTTTTGCTAGTTCTTTTTTCTCGTATTCATTTACATTGTCTATGACAGGCTAATATATTTTTCCTGATTTTATTTTTTAATTTAGTTACTCCAAATAAACAACCATCAGTTATAGTGTAACTTTAGTCAGTTACAGTGCAATTTCAGATATAAACCAGCTTATTTCAGCCTAACCGAGCAGCACCAGAATGCCACGACGTAGCTTAAGTCTTATTTGTATTGGCTGCAATGGATGCCTTTAAGTGGGTTCTTTTAGTCTTATAGTTTAAGTTTCTACAGTAACTAGGTTTCAAACGGAAGTCGGTTATAGTAGAGACTGTCCCGACTTTATCTATATTAGCTAAAATCGTACGCAAGTATATCTCTTCGTACTTTCTCTCACGAACAGCCAGAATTCAAAAATTTAAGCCAAAAATCATAAGTCACAGTAAAAAAAACCCACCCAAATACTTGTGATTGATGACTTTTGATTAAAAATAAATAATAGTTACAAAAAAAATAACTTTTAGAAGGAAAGGACAAGCAGTGAGGAAAATGAGCGAAAGATACATACGCGAGATGAAAGTGTGATGCGTAATGCGCCCATAAGAGGTCTTATCCTCAGAGTAAGAGAAATAGATAAACCGCTTCAATAAATTAAATATGCATATTAGCTTCTGATTTCTTTGAATATAAGTCAGAAATAAAAATTAACATGCTCATTATGTAAGTACTTCATGCAAGTGGACTACATGTGTTTCTACCGATTGGGTGCATGACGCAACTAACAAGTGATTAAATGAAAACATAGTCTTAAAAAAATGAATTAAATCATCAATCCAAGAAAGCAAAGGCCGGTTCAAGAACGTCAGGGATTCGACAGATTCGCAGTAAGTTCAAATCCTTGGTTCCCAAACAGGCCATGCCCCAATTGTTCTTCTCTGCAAAGCTAAAAAGAAAAACACTACTATCTTGGAGGAACAGAGAACCATGAATGCCTCAAATTCTTTTCATCTTTGATACACGAGACTTGCTGATGTGGCCTGACTGAGAACAAGTTCACTGTTTCGGGAACCTGTGCTTTTGACTAGTGAAAGCATTCATCTGTGGTTAAAGTTCAAATTTATACTCCTTACAAAGACGTGCTAAAGGGTAATGAGATGCTAATCACAACGAATTGTTTTTTTTTCTTTGCCGGAGTGCGTGTTCTAGCTAGTTGAACGGGCACGGAGTACTAGTACCTACGTAGGCTAGCCTCACTCATTTCGGTTTAAACTTGTGACTTCTGGTTTATTTTTTTACTATTTCTAAATTTCGTCTTTTCTGATTTTTTAGCTTTTTTGCCCCTTTTTTCCTGTATTTATTTACATTGTTCATGATGGGCTAACTTATTTTTTTCTTCTATTTTTTCTATTTTTAAATTTAGTTACATTAAATAAGCTATCATTAGCTATAGTGTAATTTCAATCAGTTATAGTATGATTTCAGCTTTAAATCAATTTATTTCAATCTAACTGAACGGCACCTTAGGTTAGTTTAGAGATGGCGCCATCATGCTTGTCCGCAACGCTCGCTCAGTTATGCTACACTACGTTCCAATGCTCCCCCTTTCTTCTTTAGTAATTGATGTTTTAGGAGTGGAAAACTGTTCTCTTTATTTGGCTAGTTTTTTAAATATGGTTGGAACAATTGGCAAGTGTAATATTCTCAATAAAATGTTTAGTGTATAAGTCAAATTACCTCCTCCAGTATCCCTTTCGTGATAATGAACAATGCGATGCCAGTTTTCATTATTTCTGCTGAGACCGGTAGACTTGCTTTCAAATGAGTGTTCAAAGGTCACTGACTTGCTTAATTCCTGATGAATTTGCATCCGCTTTTACTGAATTTTAGTACGTTACTTGCATATACAAGCCAACATGTAGTACTTCGATGTGTCTAGTTTAGTTATGTTTTATCTTATCTCCAGTGCTTGTCATTCTCAAGAGAGCTTAATCTATTGCTTTCCATTCTTAGGGGGTGTTTGGGACTGCTCCGCTCCCGTTTTTTCAGCTCCGCTCCAACTCCGCGTTGCCAAACACCTTCAGCTCCAAGAACTCTGCTCCAAGAAAAAGGTGGAGTTGAGAGCCAACTCCACGTTTTTTCTGGAGCACCTCAGGAGGTACTCCAGTTTTTGGGGTTTTCTATTCCCACGTGGAGTTGTGGGTTAATTACCCACCTTACCACTCATTAATCACATGTACCAGTTTGTTTCGCGTCTGTTCAACTCAGCTCCCCGTACGTCCGCAACGATTCCAACCTACGCGGCGCAACTAGCGTGCGAGCCTTTCCAGGACAAGTGGAAGTTAGTTGGATTTTGATTTTTTTTTTTGGAAAAAATAGTGCCGAGTGCGTGACTGATTACATGCCCTGGACACAACTCTGCTTCCACTTCCCTGCTGCAAATAGCATGTACTACCTCAGCTTTACATTATAATTATAGATAGAGTAATTTGTTTTAGTTTTGTCATAAACCAAACTTGTATAACTTCGATCGAGTTTATAAAATATATATATAAGATCTAAGCAAATTTATGGGTCAATTATTTGTATCCGACTGGTGTAATTATTTAACCAAAATATTTGGTGAGTATTACTTAAATAAACAAACATAAATCAGGGGCATAATAGACCGTTTGCAGGGAAACAACTCATTCGTGGAGCTAGAGCTAGGCTGTGTGCCAAACAGTACCACCTGCTCCACGAACTCCACACTGGAGCTGCTCCATGGTAGAGTTGGTGGAGCGGAGCTGCAAAAATTGGAGTGGAGCAGTCCCAAACACCCCCTTACTCCTTTTTGGGTGCAAGGTCGTTATGATACCTGCCGAGAGTTTTATCTCACCCAAGAAATTGATCAAGAATATCTCAAGTACTGTGAAGAAATATCAAAGAAAATTGAGGTATATATGCAACATGCAACCAATCAGCTAGTCCAAGAAAACTTGTTCAGTATCTTTTTTTTTTGGAGGGGGGACTAACAAACATATTTAATCTTGACAGTAGATTGAAAATTATCTGTTTCTAGGTAAGACAGGTCTTAAGGTAAGCATATTTGACCCCACAGAAACCATGGAATGACACTGAATCTATATGAAGAATAAGGGCCTGTTTGGGAGAGCTCCACCAGCTCCAGATCCACAAAAAACAGCTCCACTCCACGAAATTTTACCTAAACGCTCCAGCTCCACGAAATCTGGATCCACCAAAATTCTGGATCTGAGGGCCAGATCCATGGATTTCATGGAGCTCCTCAAGGGGTGCTCCACCGTGGAGTTGGGTGGTAATTACCCACCAATGCCACTGGTTACACACCCCATCCCACCAAAAGTGGTCATTCCCACTAAAACCTCAATTTCGTGGATCTGGAGCTGCTGTACAAGCCAAACACTCCATGGTGGGATCCCAGATCCACGGTGGAGTTGCTCCATGGTGGAGCTGCTGCTCCAGATCCACGTTTTCAGTGGTGGAGCTCTCCCAAACAGGCCCTAAAGATACACATTGTATCTCCATGCATGATAACTTGTCTGCTCTACTATATAGTGGGGGAAATGAGCTGTAGAGCTGCTTACCAAGCAATTAAGATCTCAACTAGCTTTACCAATATTTCTGTGGGTCTAGCTTATCTTGGCTACCAGGTAGGGTTCCTTGGGCGCTTGTTCATTTAGTTGGTCTGCACTGGTTATGGGTGTATTTAACAATTGCATTCTTTTGATTCAATTCAGAGTATGTGTAGGATCGAAGATGGCAACAAAGGAAGGTGAATGGTGCCTCACAATTTTCTCCTAAGTATTCACCAACCTTGTACTCCAATAGCTACAAAGCTAAGAAAATTAAGATGAAAAGCTAACACACAACCTAGCAAATCAAGGAGATGAAAATTCGAGAGATGAACAGTAATTTCGGTGGTACCGCGGTAGTATCGTTTGTTATAGTAGAAGCGGTATTACTGCTGCTACAATAAAGTCAACACATGAATAGTAAAATCAGAGTGATATAGAAAAATTAAACTTGATGTAACTTTTGATTCGAGAGTCTAAATCACTTGAAGCTTGGCATGCACATCTCCAGTATGTTAGGAACCTATTCTCATCAAAGATCGAGAGAATCATTACTAAAGTTGTAACATTTTTACGTTTAAAGGAAGAGCGCATAAAAAATGGACAAAAGCCTAAATAGATGAATATGACTTGCTCGTGAAAAGCAGATGACCAAGGTGTCTTTAAATATATTCTCGCATATCACAGGAAGCAAAAACACCAAAGAAATCAAGCTAAAAACTCTCAGATTATAGAATCACTCGTTAAGGCCAAAATCAAGCAAAACTAGGTTTCTTTATGAAATTGATATCAAAGTGGCTAGATGGATAGAGATTGATTTTTACAAGTTATCTCCATCTCTTATACGTCCATAGTATACCAAGATAAAAAAAGTGAGAGAGGAGATCAAAACCAACCAAATTAAGAGTAAATCAATGAAAACATGAAAAATCTATAGAGATGAATAAAATATTGATGTATTGCTACTTGAGGAGGAAAGTTTTATAGCCACTCTAACTTGGATGACAGATAGCTCACCAAACACTCAACTCTCAAACCTTAACCCTAAAACAAAAAAAACACAATAGAGGCAGATTAGATGGTTAACCATAAGTTTCTATCCTAACCCTTTAAATAGATGGGCTAGTTAGCCACATCTAACCCTTAGTGGATACTATCCATTTAACACACTGGGGGAAACTCGATAACCTCACACATACAGATTTTAACTCACACATCACACTTATGCATACTTTTCAAAATATAGAAACCTTAATCAAATCAGCTTCTCCATGACCTAAACCGTCTCTCCAAGCACCGCGATTTTCTTCAAAGTCGTTTTCGGTATTTTGGTCGAAGTACCAAAATACCTTTTCTTAACCCGGTCATCTCCTTCCATTACAATCAATCGCCATGCTAACCATATATAGGTACATTACTAGTTTGCCATGCGTCGGCAAGTCTCTTCCATTTCGATTCTACTAGACCACGTCTCATTTGGACAGACTAAGCCACATAGTGCAAACCCGCCATTCAAACTTCCTTTAACATTTTTTTGTCTTTCTCATGCCATGCTTGAGCTCACCATCTCACCTGGTATCCTTGATTGTTCTGAGCCTCGGCTCCTCCACGAGCTAGCCCCGATCATCATCGTTGATCATAGTTGACTCCAAGCGATCATATACATCCAAAGACAAAGAAACCGTTTTTGGATGCAAATTCTTTATAACTTGATCTATGTTAGTCAAAACATACTTCATGCAATATTAATATGTTAGAAATTGGTCCATATGAACAAGACCTATTTCCTTAATTGCAAAGTATGCATGGTATTCTCATCAAAAAGAAGCTAAACATTGCAGAATACATCGGATTGATTCCCACGGCACTGCCTTGATTTGATCGATAATTGCTCATCTTGTTTCATGATTGGGTTTGGTTAACCAATTTAGGCATAAATGCGGTCTAACATACAGCCGTTGTATAATTTACCTTTGCATGCCTGAAGTGACAGGACACGCTGGTAGTATCTGCAAATGTTTGTTGCATGTCCACACATGCGAATTATGTATAATAATTGTATATAAATCCACTCCACATGGTTTTATCTACGTGCTAAAGGGTAATGAGATGCTAATTACGGCCACTTCTTTTTGCCGGTTTAGTTTACTAGTTTAGAGACGGCACCGGTCACCTCGCTTTATTTTCCTCCTCACCTGTCGTCTAATAACTGTGCTACTAGTACATTTTAGAATTCCAGGTCTTGGTGTTAGAGCCCTGCCCATCAGCCTAACTCGACGAGATACAATTTCTTATCCCAGGGAACAAAACCATTCGATCGGTTCAGTTGAGTGGAAACAACAGTTAGGTGGTTAAATTTGCATCGTTTCATGCACGGCTTTGGGCGATTTTAGCTAAATTTTCAGCTAAACATATCGTTTAATAGACAATATATCTTCTTCTGAAAAATGAAATGCCAAGTTTCAAACGAACTACAGAATGAGGAACCGTCGAAGCAGGTTGTTCCTTTTTGAAAGGAAGAAGCAGGCTGTTTTGTGAACCAATGATCGAGTTGAATGTAGACATACAGATCGTCCGGCCGGTTGGGGCCTAGCTAGTTTGTCTCAGTTGGCTAGCTGGCCCTGCTTGGTAAAGCTGAATGAATGATTAGTGCATCAAGGACATCATCATCCACAGTGCAGTGCAGGCCCCTTCTATAGGACCTATTCTTTTTGGCTGCGACTTGTGACTTTTGGCTGTTTGTACGAGAGATTACAGAGTAACAGAAACTCATATGCGGTTTTTGCCGATATAAATGAAGTCAGTAAAGTATGTACTACAATTAACTAGTAGATCTTATCTTAAAAAATACTCTATTTAAAATCTAGTTACTGTAGAAAAATCGAAAAGTAACTTTTAGAAGCTGAAAAGAACTAACAGATCTAATATATGAAAAGCTAGCAATCCTGGTAGCTAGCTAAAAGTAAAAGGTTCAATCAACATATGTGAATGATCGGGCTAGTAGCAGTAGTACACCAGTACCTCGTTACCTCGATGTGGGCAGGACAATAATTCTTCAATAATGCGTTAGGATGAGAGGAGAGTAGTAGTTATGAGCCTATGATTCATGAGGGAGCCTGAAAAATTCACAAGCTGAACGGTTGAACTAGGACAGGCACACACTTTCACCATGGGAATTAACTGTTTAGCGATTAAAGACAATCACTTATTTTTTTAGGCACATAATTAAGGTGTTAGTAATTCGAGTAAAAATCATGCTATCGCTCTTATCAAATAAAGAGAGAAAACGACGCGAGTAAAAACCACAATGCCATTAATCGTGTAGAAATGTACATATACGTGCAAATGTATACAAGAAATTAAAACAGCGTACCAATACATAATAGATTATTATAGGTACGGATCACGACGTCCATCACCTCGCATAACCGATCAATAGTAGGGTGCGGCTCAGGTGCTGGGGGCAGCACATAGCGCGTGCGGGGTGCCCCCAGCACCCGCCACGTGTCCTCCAAGGCATAAAAAATTTCCGAAAAATTCAAAAAAAAATACTTACAAAATCCGAAAAATTGTAAAAAGTATTTTTTATTAAAAAGTATTTTTAAGTACTTAAAAAAATACTTTTTAATAAAAAAGTATAAATCAAAAAAAATTAAATACTTACAAAAAATACTTTTTATACTTAAAAAAGTATTTTTTTACAATTTTTCGGATATTGTAAGTATTTTTTTTGAATTTTTCGGAAATTTTTTGTACCTTGGGGGACACGTGGCTGGTGCTGAGAGCACCCCCGCACGCGCTATGTGCTGTGCCCCAGCACCAGAGCCGCACCCTCAATAGTACAACTGAGAAAACATAAGAACAATAATACACGTGGAACGAGCTAGATAACGAAATGCATGGAACAATAGAATTAGAGCCTACAAGGATGCATGCATCTAGTGGTTAGCTAACGGTTAATGTGATGGCCATGGTGTGCGTGGTGCTTCTTGGCTTCTTTCTTCTTGTGATGCTCATGTATGGCGAAACCGGCACTGCCAGCGGCAATGGTGGCGGCGGCGATCTCCGGTGCGACAGAGCGTGCTCCGGGTCCTTCTTCGCCTTGTGTTTCTCATGCTGCATGTACGAGTCAATCCAAATGTTTAAAACATCAAGCAATCAATACATAACAACATCACACTTGCGGTGGTCGCCACCGAACCTGAAAGCACAAAATAACCATTAATAAGTGCATGCCGATGGCTTGTTATTAGCCGCAAGACGACGCTACCGATCGATCGATGGAGAAAGGCTTCGGCGTGGCTACAAGATCCAGGCAAAAACACAGACAAACCAGCAGTTAATTTGTCTGGAGTACTGATCCAGGCAAAAAACACAGACAAACCAGCAGTTCATTACTACAGTTGATGATGATCTCGTTCTGAAGTAACCAAGTAAACCACATTACACGATCGACTGAGGAGCAAAATGATCTCGTATGTACGAGTGGGCCTAAAAAATTTACGCGCCTTGCAGCGACGTCCGTGCATCTTCTGAATCCACACAGGGAACCACCGCACCAGCTGCTCGGTTGATTCCTAGATAGCTACAGATCATCGAAATGGCGCACCACTTGTTCGCTCACCACCACCACCACCACAAGGTCAAGGCGGAGGCCCAGGCACTCCATCCGAGGTGACCGCAAGGAGGAGAAGCACCACAAGCAAGCACATCGATTTCTGAACATTAATTTACGTACAGCATGAGAAGCGCAAGGCGAACAAGGACACCGAGCACGCTCGGTCCGGATCAAGGAAGGGATCGCCGTCGGCAGCGCGGGCTTCGCGTTCCACGAGAAGAAAGACGCCAAGAAGCACCGCCGCCATGGGCACCACCACTGATACTTGTAGCCGTTGCGCCATCATGCCATATATATATATATATATATATATATATATGTACTGTACCTGCAGCAGGATAATTTAATCGAACCTGCCCTTTTTTTCGATTATGGAAATCTTTATTAATAAACCAAGAACAGTACATCAAGATGATACACAGTCTTGGAAAAAACTCCCAGCCTCTGCCTCACTCAGAGACACACAGGCACACAGCTAAACCAATCAAATTAAATCAAAATCTAATGACTATCAATCCGAAGACTAGATCGACATCCAAATGCCCGGGAATAAAAATCCTTGGCCGCACGGTCCAAATGTTGTGAGGCCTCCACAACCAGATCCTGCAAATCCGTTCTGCGAAGGATAGCCCAAGAACGGAGTCGTTGAGACGCCGCAAAAATAACCTGCACGGGAGAAAATGTTTGTTTCATTTCAAAAATAATGTCATTTCTGTGTAACCAAATTGACCAACAGATAGCTGCTGCCCCAAGCAGAACTAACAGTTTCAAGTTTTTAGTTACACCAGTTAGTCAACTTCCAAACATATGTGATACTTTTGGGGTTTCGTTATGTGGAAAGCTATTTGGGGGATACACCAGACCGCTCTAGCAAAACGACAATCAAAGAACAAGTGCCTAATTGTCTCGTATTCGTGACAAAAGCAACATGTTTTGCTTCCTTGCCAGTTACGTTTAGCTAGGTTATCTTTAGTCAACACTACACCTCTCCGTAAGTACCACAGGAAAACCTTCAGTTTCAGTGGTGCCTTTAGTTTCCAAAGTCTCTTATTTAAATTAGGCACAGCTGTACGGATCATGGCTTGATAGAATGATTTCACCGAGAATTGCCCATTTGGGTGTAAGGACCAGCGAAACACATCCCGTCCTTGGGACAACTGTATATTAGTCAAACGAGGAAGAAGATTATTCCACGCCACTAACTTGGGACCAATAAGGTCACGTCGCCATGATAAATTTGGAGGATCGGAGTTGAGCACTTCCGAAATAGTTATGAATTTTGGTCGTGCAATATTATAAAGACTAGGGTACTGATATTTTAAGGGAGAGTTACCTAACCACTTATCCTCCCAGAACCTCACTTGTGACCCGTCCTTAATAATGGAAAAACCAAAACGGAAGAATATTTGTTTAATCTTCATAAGACTGGACCAGAATTCAGAGTCCCCTTGCTTTCTTTCAACTTGAACTATATCCTTCTCTGTTTCCTAGAGTCCATGGGTGTCTCTCGATCGGCTAGTTGGATTGCATTTGTTTGTTCGTTAAATTGTGTTCAGGGCTTTAGACTAGCTCGTATATACACAGTTAGGCCATATATAATGGATTTACATTACCTGTCTATAACTATTATCATATAAGACATAAGATAATGGAGAAGAAAAAGAGAAGCATAGATAATTAGGTCATCTATTCTGCGTAAATCAACTATAACAAAAGAAATAAAATACATTGTGATAAAAAAATTGTCTAACATATAAAAAACAATCTATTATAGCAACTGTCTTTAGTATTATCTATAGATAACATAGTGTAGTACTATAGATAACAATTATCTATACCATTGTACATACCTTTACTGGTATCTTAATAAACAGCATGTGCATGTGTAATTTGTATGCATTAATTTCTTTTCTTACATTTTTAACGAACGGTGAATTAATTCGATTCACAGTTCATTGGCGTCCTTCAAATATAGCACACTTGCACTCACATCAAAGTTTGACATCATTATATTTCTTATTAAAATTACATTTTATCTCTACTATTATATAAAGAGGAGTTGGTAGTCGTTGGTGTGTTCTTCTCTCCCTTCTCTACAGCCATCCGATTTGATCTAGACCATTCGTCTCTCTCCTCCTCTCTCTATCTCAGGATCCAACTACCCATCCCCTCCACTTTCCCAATCTCATCACGCATTTTGGCCACCCTTCTCTCTGTCGCTTGCTCTCCAATGTCGTAGTCACTCAAACAACCGGCTCAATCCCCTCCATCCCTTCGCCTCCCCACCCAAATCCACTTACCTCCCTGCTTTGCCTACCGCCGCGATGGATACCGCCAAGGTGTCAGACCTCCAGGCGCAGCTCGCCACGGCCGTGCACGCGCTCAACCATGGCGCACGTCATGAGACGTTGAATCGTCGGCACGGTCATCGTGGTACTATAGGAGCTGAGTACCACCCCAGTGTGTAGATGGAAATGATTAGAACTAGGGCTCAACAAAGTGGTACTATAGTAGCTGTCTGACTGGTTTGGCTTTGACACCCCTATTGCTGTACCTAAATGTCCAGTGGAGATAGCAGAAAGAATATAAATGAGAAGCTAATAAAGGTAGGTGATTATAGAAAGGAGAAAAAAGATTGTTTTTTTGTAATATCGTAGCTGAATAAAGTTGGAGAAAAGTGAATGGATCTAAATCCGACTAGTTGAGAACAAAATCATGGTGAACCAACATATGTAGTAGACCAGGCCTTCCTTTTACTTTTGCATAACTAACTTTGCTAGCTCCATAATCAGAGTAAACGAAAGAAGTATACTTTTTCTATACATATATGCTGTTGAGATACTCGGACGTACATGTCAAAGAAAATTCATTACATGCTGCAAAAGATACAGTTTAGTCGCTGTTTTTCAACCTCTAACTCAAATAAAAAGATGAAGTGACAGACGACTCATGAATCAGTACAATGGTTTGAACTGTAGCTTTGAATCAATTCATTTTGTAATTCAAGTAAAATCCCTCAAGCGATAATCAATAATGAATAATCTACAATAAGAAGATTCAAACATTTAAAGGCATATGCCATGGGTAGCAGCATACATTTCAGGGAAAATTTCTCTGCTTGCCACACATGCTAATTTGTGACCTCCAAAGCACTCTCGATCTGTTGGATTAACTGATTAGCAGGCAACGCTCCCTCCTACATGCCAGCCAGCAAAGCAGCATAGACCACAAAAAAGGAAATAAACCTTGTTATCATTAGCCCCAGTTGAACAATTATTCATGAAAATGGAAAAAAGAAGGTTCATGAAAACTTACGAAGCGATAACAAGGTTTCCCATTCTTGAAGATGATAAAAGTTGGTAATGCTTCAATTTGGTAGCGATTTGCAATGCTTGTGTATTTCTCTGTATCAATTTTCACAACTTGAATCTTGTCACTCAACTTTTCGCTTACTTCTTGAAGTATGGGAACCATGTATTGGCATGGACCACACCTAACAAAAAGAATAAAATAAATACAAAGATACACCATAAAGCATAAATTTATCGATCTTCCATTCTTCCTAAAACAAAGCCATGTAAAGGCAGAGAGAACTATGCTATTGTCAGGAGTGATCATCATAATTTGAATGATGCCAACCATCTGCCTTTTGTGCATGGTGTAACGAAGCCTACAGGCTACCAATGGGCATTGCTCTGCCAGTTTGGCGCTGGGACTGTGGTAGATGAGTACACTATGAAACTATGTTTCTCATTTTGTCAGAAGAAAAAAAATGCACATCTTCATCAAAAGTATATGAACAAATCGACCATGTAACCCACAAGCATTGAAATTAGTAAGGTTCACTTTTGTGTTAAAAGCAAAAATGACACAATACCACTTTAAAAGTCCACATCATGAACACTAAAGACGAGAAGTGCAAAAACAGTATAGAGCACTGACATATTGCATGAAATTTATTTAGAAGATGAACACAAGGCCAGTCCAAGCCCGTTCACTACAAAGGTTGGTGGTACTTTTGGGACAAAAACAGGACATACCTCCACCGAACTTGGCTCCATAAGGTTTGATAATGGAGAGAATTTATATCTAGTCTAGAGCATTGATATAACCCATTAAGACATTTGAAATCATGAGTTGCACTACTTCTAGTCGATTACCAAGTTGCATAGAAGTCAACGAGTAAAGGCTTTTCAGACTTCTCCAGTAACTCATCAAATGAAGAAAATGTTTGCTTCTTCGCTTCAACCTATCCAAAAAAAGGTAGAAATAATATAGAAAATAAGTAACAGAAACAAACAAATATGAAATATTAAAACAAAAAATAAAACTAAGTGGTGTTAACATAAAAATAATTAGATTTATGACAATGACTGCAGCCTGCAGGAGACTATGCACAAACATAAGGACACTAAAAACTGAACATAACAGCTTGATCATATTCTATAGTTGATCAATATATGACAAAACAGCTACAAAGACCTATAGTGACAATCAGGAAATAATCCCAACCCTTGGGTGGGTCAAAACAAATTCAGAGTTTACGGGCATATACCATCTAATAGAGCTGCAACAAGTATATTGGGTGATTAGTAACAAAATCCTAGCAACTGATGTTTAGTTAGCAGATATATCGAATTATTGAATTATTATCTGCGGGGCCTAGAAGAACAAAAATATATGTCGATAGTCCCAATTTGCTCTCAGTAAGACCGAATTGGAACTCTAATACAGTAGACGGAATGCTAACGTATAAGTCATAGCTCCAGGTTTACATCTCAAAAGCGACTATTCTACCATCTAGACCAAATTACTGATTAAAATTCGTGCACGGTGCATCCCATTCCATGAGCTAATTTGAAGTAGACAAAATGCTGCGTTGAGTAAGGGGGAATCAACCAGTAACCGACTGGAGTCGCCGACGGACTCACCAGGAGCGTGCTTCCCCGACGAGGAGGCGCGGCTGCTCGCCGGAGCCCCACTGCCGGTGGCGAGCAGCGGAGCGGCGTCCACCGCGAGGGGCTCGCCGCCTGCGAGCGCGCGACGAGGGAGGCGGGACGGCACGGTGCCGGCGACGCCCGCGCTGCGGCTGCGGCGGCGGTGGTGAAGGTCGCCATGGGTTCCCGCGCCTAGGGTTTTGGTCGGCGCGTTTGTGGTTTACCCGTTTCTCTTATCTGCTCCGAGCGCAGCGGCGCCCACGCCTTTCCCGATGCTTCGGAGGAAAGATGATTCGGCGCCTGCGTGGTGGACCCGGTGCGCCATGTAGGACCATAGCTTGACGCTGTTCGTGCACCGGGTTCACACAGTAACGCCTAGTGCTCGCAGTTCAGGCACAGCGATACGCCAGGCAGTGCACCGAGTCTACACAAGCCGTGGACCTGGTGCGCCCCAACGCACCCACCGGTTCCACCGACCGAGCGATGGAGGATCCCCGCGTCAAACTCATCTCAGATCCCTCGCCCAAATTCTAGGGTTTGGGCGCAGACCCCCAATCCGCAGAATCCTTTCTCGGAGATAATATGAGCTCCGCGCAAGATCCATTCTACATCGTCCGAGAGGAGATCCAGGCCTCGGTAATTCTTGCTCTCCTTGTTCTCTCTACTCTTCTTCGCTTCCAGAGAGCGCAAACTTGTCGTCGTCCTGTATGTACCGATCAGAAATTCAGGATTCAAAATTCGAGCGTGCGTGCGCATACCCGTGTTTGTCTAATTCTCGCTGAGTTTGCAAATTATGCCCGCCAGCCTGTTTTCGTCGACTTGTCGTCAAATTTAAATTAGTTAGGCACCTGCGCTTGAGTTCCCTGGCGTGCCCATTGTGGATGAAAGCAATCTGACGTTACCTCACAAACATGCTTGTGACATGAGAGAAGGACTACAATTATGTGCAAGAAGATTATTGAAGTGTTTTATTACACTTTTTGAATAATTTTTGCAGTACAAGGTCGATCTGTTTTATGTATAAATACGTAAGTGTGGATTTTGAGTGTGCCACCTGATGCATCTCCAGCATGGTAGTGGCTTAGGCTTGTAATTTAGTCCTCTTGATCTGACAACTCAAGACCCTTTAATCTGGATAGTAGAAAAGATGGAACTACTCTTGCTGCTTAACGCATAGTTTCAGAAACATATCACATCATCATGCATTTATCTATGCTGTTCTGTTATTCTTGAAGATAAAGCTTTGTTGTGTTCGTGCTGCTTAACTGTCTCATAGCTTCAGAAACATATTGCATCATCAGCATGCATGCATCTGCGTTCTTTTTTTAGTGCTGTGGTTTTCTGTTTCAGATTGATAAATTGCAAAGTACTTTCCATCGGTGGGAGCAAACTGCTTCAAACACAGGAGAATATGTTCATCTGACAAAAGAGCTTCTTACCAACTGTGAAAGCATCGAGTGGCAGGTATGACAACAGGCTATAACAGTGACATAAATCTTTGCTAATGTCGTTACTATCTGTCGTTGGTACATGGAGAAGAAACTGTTAGCAGAAGTGGAAAAATGCAAAGTTCTTCACTTTGGTCATTTTCCACTGCCATCCGTATTCCTGTGGCAGCCTATGCATCTGATATACTAGATTTATCTTTTAGTGGGGTACTGGGGTATCTATTTCCTTCTTCATGTACAGTTATTCTGTTCTAACAGGTGTTGTTTTATGCTGAAAGGTGGATGAGTTGGAAAAGACAATCTCAGTTGCATCAAGGGATCCAGCATATTATGGACTTGATGAGGTTGAGCTTTCTAGACGACGGAACTGGACTGGCTCTGCTCGTAATCAGGTATTTCTTGATGTTCCATCATTTCATTTCAAACTGATTTAGAATATGTCAACCGTTAACTGGTCCTTTACTAATTATACTTATGCTAGAGAATCCATTTGATTTTTCCCTTCTACCTGTTTCATAGGATTATAAATGAGGTATATCTTGAGCATGCATGAGTGACACAATTACAGCTAAACAAGATATCCTGTAGTATGGAAAAGAAAAGACAGATGGGAATAATATTTATGTTACTATGCTTTGAATTCTGCGGTTGCCAATGCAAAGTTTATTTATTCTGGGTTCCTGTCTATGGATAAACATATCCAGGTTGGTACTGTCAGGAGAACTGTTGAAAAGGGGAAGAGAAATTCAAAATTTACAGCACATGATGACCTAATGGGCACAAGTAGAGCTAACCGCTATTCTCCCCAAGATAATGATGACTTTATTGCTTCAGAATCTGATAGGCAGCTTCTACTTATGAGGTGAGTTTGCTTTCTGTTACTTTTGATGTACTGTCTACTGTGCAAATATGTTGGTTGGAAACATATTGTCTGTCTAACATGTATAATCTGATAACTATACTCAAAACTCTAGCTTTATGTAAGCAGGTGCCGGGTAGTGTTTAATTTACTAATTTTGTAGTTATCACATGTCTAATATTTTTGTTAACTCTGCTGAATGCCGGTGTTTTTAGCCATCATGAGAATGCTACCCTTTATTACTGAGGCTCTTGCTTCTGACACACAAGTATGTTAGTCTGCTGAGCTCTTTAGTTAAATGCTAGAAGGTGGTTTTGCCCAAGTGGCACGTGGATCTTGTATATTATTGCTCTTTTTGATATCTTTGGTGCTCTTCCTGAATTATTACAGTTGTTTAACTAACTCAACCATGTTAGCCTTTTTTGCTAGTTCTTGTGCTTTCCTCCAGCACCCGTATGAGTATGCTCTTAGTTATCATTAAAAGCTACTTTTATGTAAGTAACTATACAACATTTTTTAGCTTCGTTGTTGTTTTGCTGTATCTGCAAGTAAGACATACTTGTATAAGGTAGTCAATTGCAATCATGTTAAAGTTGGAATTGCTAGGCATAATATTTCTTGATTATATATTATGCTATGGTAACCATGTAAAGTTCATATGGTCTGCATCGATTTGATGTCTGTACTGAATTTTCCTTTAGGCAGCAGGATGAGGAACTTGATGAGCTCAGTGAAAATGTTCAAAGGATTGGAGGTGTAGGGCTAACCATACACGAAGAGCTGTCTGGACAGGTAATTGTATTGGCAAGCTGCAAAGTTGCTAGAGTTGTGTAGGTTGTTAATTAAGGAACTAAAAATGCTCAGCAAACTCTTTTGAAGGGAACTGTACACATTACCTATATAGTTAGACACTCATTCAATTTTACTTTCAGTTGTTCAAGTGTATTTCCTGATTGTATTGTCCTTTTTCTTGCTGGAAGTGTAGCATTGTAAAAAGAGTATAGCAAATGAAGTAACTGCAAAATATATTGCTGTTTTACAGGAAAGGATCTTAAACGATCTAAGCTTGGAGATGGAAACTACATCGAACAGACTTGACTTTGTGCAGGTTAGTTCCTTCATCATCTGCTGTAGATACTTATATTTATGTTCCCAGTCTGCACATCTACCTGGCAAGGCAGTAGATTTTGCTCCAATTTGATTCCCCTAAGAATTTTTTACCGCTGAATGAATACTTTTCAATTACAAGCAAAGCGTGATGCCGTACTTATTTGTTGCATTAAAGGCGTTTCAAATGTTGGCAAGTTCTTACAAAATTAAAACTCTGACATGATTTTATTCCATGCCCTGGTGCAGAAAAGAGTGGCAATGGTAATGAAAAAGGCTGGCATTAAGGGGCAAATTCTAATGATCGTGTTCCTAGTTGTTCTGTTCATTATACTTTTCGTTTCGGTGTTCTTGACATAGCATAGTGTACCAAGCGGCGGTTTGTGCGACGTGTACCTGCTTACTGTAAGTTGTGGAGAAAATAAATATACGAGTTACCCATCTTTTTTAATCTTCTTTTCTTCGAAGCCTTACCTAGCTGTTATATTTCCACGTTAAATTCTTCCTTTTTCCGCAATTGTGCCCGTTCTGTTTCTGATGATCAATTTATCACTGCTAATAGACGAAAGAAGCATCGATGAAACTGGACGTGTGTTGTAACACACGTTTGGATGAAGATAATACATTCTTGCCGACAGCCTGACATCATGTTCTGATTTCTTGCCTTGGTCACTTTATTTCAACATTAACGGCAAGTGGTCGAAGGAGTTGCAGTGCGCGAGCCCGACGGTGTGCCCGCCGGAGAGCGCCACCAGGTCGGTGGCGTCGAGGTTGATCTTGGCCAGGACGCCGAGGAGCGGGGGGACGTTCGAGCTCGGCGCCGGGAGCCCTCTCAGGACGTCATGTGCTGCTGCGTCGCGAATCGCGCCGGCCGGCCAAGCGGCACCTTGTAGCTGGCCCCCCCGACTGCATGCAGAACGTAAGGCAGAAAAATGCGATTGCGATATGATATATATCTCGAATTTTATTTTCTTGCTACCGAGCAGTAGAGCGAGGATGTCGGAGCAGGAGACGACGGTGCCGCGGCATTCCCTCTCGAGGCGGCCGCGGATGTCGTTGATGGCCTTGAACGCCGCCGGGCGGAGAGTCAGGTTGGGCGGCGTTCAACAGCACGGACGCGTCGCAGCCCTGCATGATCCACAACGCCGCGCTCATTCATGCGCCGCGGAAACGTTTGATCAATTAATTAGCTGCAGGAGGCAGGCATGCACGAGTGGAGTGAAGAAACAATGGGTTACTTGGACGGAGCAGTCGTGGAAGTGGAGGCGGAGGAGCCCGGCGGCAAGGCCGATGTCCTTGCGAACGGCGTCCTTGACGAAGCTCCTCCGCACGATGGAATACCCTCCTCCACCTTGGGGCAGCTCCGCTTGTAGAAATCGACCTGGGACGGCTGCTTGGCGTTGGCGGCCGCTGCAGCGGTAGAAGCGCAGAGGAGAGCAGGGCGCCACTACGAGCGCAGCAGCACTACTCTCGGTACAAGCCATCTCTCGTAAAATTTTTACTTTTTAGCCCAAATTTTGAAAAATTTTTATATATGGACCCCTTAAGAAAAGATTTACAAAAATGGACCCTTACCACGGCGTCAAAGCATATGGCGCCTACGGTACACAGCACGGAGCCATATGCTTTGGCGTCGAACGTGGCCACGTAGGATCCACGGTGCCAAAGCATATGGCTCCGTGCTGTGCAACAACGGCGCTAACGGCCGTGGCGCCGTGCTCTGGGATTTAAGCCCGAACTTGTTTTGGTGCAAGTCTACGAATCACGGCGCCAAACATTATGTCGCCGTATGTGCCTCATGCGGCGCCAGACTCTTTGGCGCCGAGCCATTTATATATGGCGTCAGCAGATTTGGCGTCGTGCTTGCTACAGCTGCAGAAAAAACAGCAAGCCTTGCTGTTTTTTTGCAAAACATATGCACATACACATATACATATACATATACATTTACACATAAAACATCTGAAAACGCAAATGACAACATCGCATAATTATCAATAGTCTCAAAATATTACATAAGTATCAAAAGTCTCAAAACATCACATAACTGTCAAAAGTCTCAAAACATCAATAAGTCACTGCCTCTTGGCCTTTCCCTTGCTCTTGGCCAGGTCATCAGACCCTGGAGTGTACATGCTCGGGGGACGGGCCGAACGACGAGGCCGCTGTGAAGTCTGAGTAGATGGTGCGTTGGGCATCTGCGACATCTCAATCTCGTCGTGGGTAGATGTCTTCTCGTCCTCGTGCTCCTCCTCGTCCTCATGCTCCTCTTCCTCGTCGTCCTGCTCCGCCTCGTCGTCATCGCTCTGACTGAAAGTCGGAGTGCGTGACGAGCTCCTCGTGGACTGGTGCCTGCCGGCGTGTGATGATGAGGCTGCAGCGGCTGGGGCACCCGAGCGCTGGGAGGCCGCCGGTATGATCACATCCGAGCGTGCGCGGCAACCACAACGACCTGCCGCCCGACTGAGCCGACGTCGAAGTCTCTGCAAGTAATGATATGTCATAATTGCATACATGCTGAATGGATCTAATTGTCTTCGTACCTGCAGGAAGTCCCTCAGGGGGTGGCTCTCGCTGTCCAGGTGGCTGAGAGCCTCGTCGATCTCACGCACCGAGGTTTGGAGAGAAGTCCCCTAAAGAAATAAGTAAACATAAGTGCGAGATAAACGTATGGAACCAAAGTATTGCAAATATCATACTTTCCGTACCACTCGATCGAGAATCGGAGCAGCCTCGACCACAGTGCCCTCCCTCGCACGCCTGTCGTACGCAGTGTCCTCGTCCTCGGAGGAAGCGAGGTCCGCGTAGACGACATCAGTCCACTGCTGCCTCAGCCTGTAGCAGGTGGCAGTGTGGTACCAGGACAAGTACTCCCGGAAGCTAGCGTTGTTGTGGGGGGTATTGTCCCGCTCACAGTTGTCCTCCATCCTCCTCCACCACTGGACGTAGTCTCGGTGGTGATGAGCGAAGTCCGTCACCTTTCGTTGGTGGACCCTGTCGAACCTGTACATATAGCAGATGTCAACAATAGGTGTTAGAGTACGAACCAACAAAATTTTAAATAAAGCAAAAATTGTAACTTACTTGTGCAACTGAACAGAAGTCGACACCTCCTCGGGGGGGGGGGGGGTAGAACTGCACAAGCCGCGCAACTCTGTGAGGGAGGTGAATCTCTACAGCGTAGAAGCAAATCAGCGGACACCTCATCCTCCAAAGATGGTAGTCCCTGCGGCACATGGTGCTGAGCGGTAGAGCTGCAACCTGTGGCTCGGAGTAAGGCTCCCACGAGACCTAGCAAGTAAACACACGATTATCCATGTACAAAAACCAAGAACTGCAGGAAAAACAAATGCATTACCAATTTCTTACCATCGTGGGAGACAAGGTGTCCAGCTCGTTGCTGAAATCCACGTACGCCCGCTGAGTGGTCGCGAACGGGACTGAGACGCTATCCCACAGGTACGCCATAGTGGGGCCGAGGTCATCCACACCCTGTGGACGCCAAGGCTGCACCTGGAACACTCGAGGGTGTCCCACAGGAATACGTGTCCACATCCACACCTGCAAGAGGAAGACGCAGCCACCGAGCGTCGACGTGGGCGCCGTGCGTCTGCAGGCCTCGCAAAGCTGACGGTAGAGGAACGCGAGGACCGCCGAGCCCCAACTGAACTGTCCAACGTCACCCTAGTCCTGGAGGCAGTGGATGTACATCCACGAAGCGGCGTCCCCCGTGGCGTCCGGGAAAAGCACGGCCCCGAACATGTGTAGGACCCAAGCGTGGTAGTAGTAGGTCACCGTGGCGTCGTCCGTGTCCGTAGGGCATGCACCAAATGTATCCTGCAACCATCTAATGTGGACCCCCGAGACGCGGCCTCGCCTGGCATTCTCTGGGATAGGAAGCAATGGCGTGCCCAGGAAGGCCTCCACACGTGCCCTTCAGCCCTCAGACACCGTCGGGCCGACCACCGACTGTCCCCTAATGGGAAGTCCAAGTATCATCGCCACGTCCTGCAGCGTGACGGTCATCTCCCCAAAGGGAAGGTGGAACGTGTGAGTCTCTGGCCTCCACCTGTTAATAGTACACAGAGAAAAGAATTAGTTACGTACGTAAGAATATAAAAACGAAAACAAACGGACCCAATAGAGAAAATGCACCTGTCGACAAGTGCGGTCAAAGCTGCGGGGTTAAACACCGGCATGCCCCGCCGTAGTAGGTTGGCGACCGTGTGAAGCCCAGCATGGCGAAGCAGTGGGGTATAGCGGTCGTCATATCGCATCAAGTGGAACCCATCATGGGTTCGAGAACGAAGTATATGAAGCTCCTGAAAATTGCTATAAAAGTTAGCTGCGTGATGAAAACACATGTACATTTCGACAACACACGTACCTGGCCGTCCTCCGTGAGCCTGCCGCAGTGCTCCCTCTCGTAGAACTCGTCTAGCAGCCGGTACCTCGCCATCTTATGCATTCAAAAAAACGTTAACGATAAGAATAACAAAAAAAAACACTAAAAACATATGTATATCTAAACATTCATCAATTTCGCTCAAATCAAACCCTAAAAACATATGTATTTCTAAATCAAACCCAAAAAATATATGTATTTCTAAATCAAACCCTAAAAACATATGTATTTCTAAAATGGACCCTAAAAACATATGTATTTCTAAATCAAACCCTAAAAACATATGTATTTCTAAAATGGACCCTAAAAACACATGTATTTTTAAATATTCATCAATCTCGCTCAAATCAAACCCTAAAAACATATGTATTTCTAAATCAAACCCTAAAAACATATGTATTTCTAAACATTCATCAATCTCAATCAAATCAAACCCTAAAAACGAATATATACACATTACTGCTCTTACATTATGTATATCTATTGAAAATTCAACCTAAAACCGAGCCAAATTGAACTAATTTCATCTAGGGTTTCAAATCTTGCCCTACGAAATGTACCTCAAATAATCCATATTTATTGCAAAAAAAATCAAGGGAAAGGAGGGGGTTCACCTTGCTTGCTCGGTTTGGAAGCAAAATCGCGAAAAAACGGATGGATTTGAGTAGATTTGGAGGGAAAGAGAGGGGCGGCGGCGGCGGCGGTTCCTCTCGGGCTGAACAGATGAGTGAGGGGGTGGGGGGCCGGGGGCTGCGCTCGGGCTTAAGTCCCAGAGCACGGCGCCACGGCCGTTAGTGCCGTTGTTACACAGCACGGCGCCATGGGCTTTGGCGCCGTGCTGTGCCACCGTGGATCCTATGTGGCTACGCACGGCGCCAAAGCATATGGCTCCGTGATGTGTACCATAGGCGCTATATACTTTGGCGCCGTGGTAAGGGTCCATTTTTGCAAATTTTTTCTCCAGAGGTCCATATGTAAAAACTTTCAAAATTTGGGCTAAAAAGCAAAATTTTTACCCATCTCTCCAGCCCAGCCGCGTCCCCCTTCCACGCGCCCATCATCGTCAGCGCCCGAGCCAAAAATTTTGGGAACCTGGGCAAGCCGGGCATCCCTGTGAACATTTTCTAAGTATTTCAACTCTCCAAGTCTAATAATTAGAACACAAACCAAGTATTTAAATAAACAGGTGAGTGAGAGTCATAAGCTAAAATTGAGTGAAAAAAAAGACGATGGAGAGAAAAAGTTAGTCATGATAGCCATTAAATCTGATTTGAGAAGCCACTAAATCTGATTTGAGAGAGATGAGAAATGATCCCACTTTAGAGCATTTGGTATTGCTGTGTACGGATGTTTTGCTTTCTACTAATGACTTAATTTCTCTTCCTAGTGTGGTTTCTCAAGTGCTACAGACTTATTAAGATGTCTTTCCGGAAGATGTAACCGCTGGTCTACCACCAATTCGAGGCATCAAATATCAAATTGACTTGGAATCAGGAGCTCCACTTCTCAACCGGCTGCCGTACCGCACAAACCCGGAGGAGACAAAAGAAATTCAGCGGCAAGTGCAAGCGCTCATGGAAAAGGGGTATGTACGCGAAAGTCTTAGTTCTTGTGCCGTTCTTTTCCTAAAAAAGATGGTACATGGAGAATGTGCGTAGACTGTAGAGCTATCAACAATATTACCATTCCCTATTGTTATCTTATTCCTAGGTTAGATGATATGCTTGATGAATTGAATTGTTCCACTATCTTTTCTAAGATTAATTTACGTAGCAGATATTATCAAATTAGAATGAAATATGGTAATGAGTAGAAGACAGCTTTTAAAACAAACTTTGAATTGTATAAATAGTTAGTGAAGCCTTTTGGTTTGTCTATGCTCCTAGTACATTCATGTGATTAATGAACCATGTTTTGAGATACTTCATTGGAAAATTGAACTTTAGTGATATGATAATTGCATTCATTGGAAAATTGAACTTTAGTGATATGATAATTGCACTCAATAGCAATGGTAACAAGTTATCATGAAGGATGTGAAATGTGGAATGGAGAGGTTATGACCGTGAGGTACTTGCCTTGAGCACATTTGGCAGACTCGCTGCACAAAGTATCAGAGATGCGCAACTGCCCGAACGCTCCCTTAAGACCGCGTGCGAACCTACAAGATTAAACAGAGATGGATCAGATCAAACTAAGATGAAATTGTGGGAAGACGGATGGAAGGGCAATCAGCTGGAAGAAGTCGCGTTCGCTAAGCCTCTATCGTGTGAATCACTATTCAGCTATGCAAATCAACATTCGGCCGTGCAAACCACAATCCGCTGCGCGAACTCACAAAACGCCATGCGAAACGTGATTCGGCTGCACCCCCGGCTAACCGAATCACATGACTGTGGAAACCAGCCTCTCGGCCACCACCGCCGCCACTGTCGCCCGTCGCCGCCCACGCCACATCGCCATGCCACACCGCCGCACCGCGCCTCGTGGCCGCTCATGCTACGCCACCATGCCGCGTCACCTGCGCCCATGGCCGTGCGCCGCGCCGCCTCCATCGGCCGCTATAGCCGTGCGGCTGCACCGCCCCTCCGTTGGCCACTGCCTTCGGCCCTAGAGAGGGGTTGAGAGAGAGAGAGAGGTATGAGATGGGAGAGAGATAGGAGATAAGAGATGAGAGAGATAAAGGTATATAGAGATAAAGATGGACTTTTGAACGCTATTTTCAGGATGCTATAATGCATCATCGTTGCTTATACATTTTCTTCTGTTGTTTAAACATCGATCCACATAGTAACAGATAAATTTGGCATGCAGCAAGCGGATGTCATATTTTTTTGTACTGCAACGAAACAACACGACGTCGACGTTCGTTCGTCACACCACGCGCGCGTACTATACATGGATTTGGAGAACAAGTACAACCCGGGCGGCGGCGACCTCGCAGCGCCGGCGCCGGGAGATTATTTCGGGCACGTGGAGTTCACCGTGCTCCGCAGCGCGGCCGTGGTGATGTCAGCCTTCGGCGCTCTGCTGATCGTGGTGGCCTTCACCGATCCGAAGACGAAGCGAGACCGAGTCGGGTTCGTCGCCGAGCTCCTGTGCGGCGGCCTAGCCCTTGCCATCGGCTGCGCCTTCTCCGCCTGGCTCGCCGTCCGCTTGTGCTGCCATTAATGGAGTAGCTAGCAGGTTAGTTTGATCTGATTTGATGGCCGCCCGTGCTATATCTCGGTTTTGTGCGTGCATCATCTGTGGGCGGCGTGTAAAATTGCAGGTTCTTGTTGCTGTTTTACGTCGGCGCCGGCCGGTGCGTCTTGAACTACGCGCCGCAAGTACAACACGCCCTGCTGTTTTATTGTTGGTGAGAATTGCAGCCATTGCTGCACGCCCTGATTTCCCATGTGTCAGGTGCGTGGCTCCTGCCGCGAACTTGATCTCTGTGGCTTAAGTAGCATTAGTTATTGTGCCAACGATAGCAGAAGAAGCCGACGACGTTTACCACTTGACTCCAGCGCAACGGGTTTTGCTTGTGCTACAGATGCCACTGTTTATTTATTAGAAGTGTCTATACAACATTTGACTATTTTTAGGATAAAAACAGTCAGATTTTGAGCTGTTAGATAGAGATCCAACACCCTAGATTATTTTTTTAGAGGGGTTATTTTTTTTGGAGGAGGGTTTGTATGAGTGGATCTGTTGGATAGAGATCTAACGTCTCAGATCAATCTGACTATTTTTGTTTTTAAACTCAAAAATAATCGAATATTGTATAGACATTCCTTTATTTATTTGCAACGTGGCTGCACCCAATTCAACGTCCATGGTCTCAACCACACATCCATCGGAAGTTACGAATTCAGCACACACATACACCAACTACTTTATGTCGGCTACCGAGTACGATGTATTTCACTCCTGTACGGTTGCACCGTACGTTATTCGGCGACTTAACCCACGCCACAAGACAACTGATCAACCCATGCAAGCTCCAAACTCACGAGAGCAAATCGAACGCTAAGCTATCGCAAGCCTACACACCGGCCGGCTGCATGCCAAGACTATATATCTAGTCTAGAGCACGAGGCTCTCGGCAGCCTCGACGACGGACCACGGGAGGCCGCCACTGCCGGCGTTGCGCACGGAGCAGTTGGTGCGGATCTGCCCCTGCGCGCCGTGAGCACCTGGATCTGCCCCATCTTCACCATGGAGAAGATGAACTGCTCGAAGAAGGCCGACTGGTCCACCGCGAACTTGGTCACGATGGGCTTGGTCCTGGCGTCGGTGTACATGTCCTGGTCGGAGGTGAAGAGCCCCTGGCGGTTCAGCAGGTCGACGTAGTACTTGTTGTCGAACGTGTTGGGCGTCCGGATGTCGTTCACGGTGGTGTTGGTGGTGTTCGCGACGGGGCAGGTGAGCCTGAGCTGGCTGGCGAACCACTTGTCCATGACGGGGTCCTGCGGGAAGAGGCGGTTCTGGAAGGAGATGCAGTGCGCGATGCCGACGGTGTGCCCGCCGGAGAGCGCCACCAGGTCGTTGATGTCGAGGTTGATCTTGGCCAGGAAGCGGAGGAGCGTGGTGACGTCCGAGGTCGGCGGCGGGAGGGCGTCGAAGACGTCCTGCTCTGACCCGAATTTTAGGCTGTCACGCCTGCCGAGGGGGACCTTGTACTTCGGCCCGCCGGCCTACCAAAATTAACAGGACCTTATTATTTTCCAGAGGTATACGTATGTGATACGTCGTTGCCATGCAACGCTGGAAAAATGTAGTGCGTAGCTTATGCTATCATCATGTACAATTACTGGAGATATTCAGTGCTATCCTTCTTACAGTGTTATATTCGTATTACCCATATTAAAAATAAAAAAACTTTCTAAAAAAATTAGATGTAGGAGACATACATATTTTATTTTAGTGTAAAATTTCAAGATCAAATTTGATTACACTTTAGAGTTAAAAGAGAGACAATTTCGGTATGCAGTGATTTTCTATTGTTCATCACTATTTATCATATTCGTTGTTTGTCAATTTTATATATTTCAAATACAACCGAGTTTAGTCTTAACATTTTACAAGATCTTAGAATATGTCACTCCCTACCTCTTCTATTTTTTGGGAAACTTTTATATACAGGTAATACGTAGGTAGCTTCGTGAGAGGGGTAGCCCACTGTATTCACCCGTACGATTACAATACTGATCAAGATAGTCAAGATGTCATGGATCAATCGAGGCCCATAATCCACGTGGGGAGACAGGGACACGTTTCCTGCTTCTAAGGCTAGGCGGATGCTCAAGAGGCATTTATGCAGGTTCGGTAGAGGCAGGCTAGGCAGAGCATTCAACGTACGCCAGTGGACTAGAAAACGACTTCTCCGGGCATTAAAGTCCTGCTCAATTGGGTTAAAAAGCTATAACTTATAATTAAAATTATATTATAGTAGCTGAAATTTTACTATAGTTAAATGTGACTTATTTGACGTAATTAAATTTAAAAATAGAAAAATATGCGAGCTCATCACGGACAACGCAAACGAATAAGAGAAAAAAGAACCGGTAAAAAAGCTCAAAAAAAGCCAAAAGTTCAGAAAAAGATGAAATTTATGAATAGTGAAAAATAAGCTAAAAGCCAGAAACTGAAACCGAAACGAGCAGAGCCTAAGGCTTGCCGTACCAATCTAAAAAAATGATCGAAAGGATGAGAGGTGCAAACAGTGGTCATGTGAACAGGGGTGTGATGGGTCTTGTTTTTGTACCACTGTAATAAAGTAACCTTGTCCGCGGGCAAAACATGACATATTATCATTTATGGTTTATAATTTATAGTTTTTTTAAATATATAAATACAATGGTTTCAAAATAACTTATCAAGATAGTATTTTTAAAATTGTTTATAAATATTTAATTCATTTATATAAACACTCGTACTATAACAAAAAAACTATAAATCACAATCATAAATCATAAACCATAGAAAAAAAAACTCACCGGGCATCCTTCTAGTAAAAACCTCATGAGGTTACGGATTATCCGTGTCTCTATTTCTAGGGGCATGCTAAGAAGACGCACTCATCTATGTGCAATAGGGTGTGTATGTAATCGATAAATAAGTTTCTAATTTGTAAACGAACATTGCAATCATTTGGAATTTGAAGTAAATCATATCTACTGCACTCGGTGAAGGTGCAGAGTAATTCACCTCTTTTCTTTTTATTTTAGATTGTGATTAATAGCATTTAGTTACCATTGATAGCTTTTGTTTGTGTTTTTTGAAATGGTGGTGGACGGCGGAGCCGCCGACAAGAACGTCCACACGATTTAGAACTCGAGTGGCCATTTAAAGAAACAGCTACGTACCAAGTGGACGGAGTCTCGGGCGGCGAGAGTGACGATGTCGGCGCAGGAGACGACGAGGCCGCATGCCTTGTGCAGGAGGGCTCGGATGTCGTTGACGGCCTTGAACGCCGACGGGCGGAGCGTCAGGTTGGGGAAAGCCTCCTGCTCGCTTTGCTCGGTGGGCGTTCTGACCAACAGGATGGAACCATCGCAACCCTGCGCCGCACATGCAGTCGACATCAGTTGAAGAGAAACAGCAGCACGTCCCAGCGATCGACTGATGTGAATCATGTGATGCTACTTCGTTTCTAATACAGTTGCTAAAGCTTCTTGCTGTTAGTTTCTTTTGTGGATGTTTAATTAGCTTCTTTCGTATACAGGCAAAGGATGCGATGGTACGGAGATGTTTACTTGGACGAAGCAGTCGTGGAAGTGGAGGCGGATGAGCGCGGCGGCGAGGCCGATGTCCTTCTGGATGGCCTCCTTGAGGAAGGTCTTCACAATGGACTCTGCATTTGGGCAGCTCTTCTTGTAGAAATCGAACGAGAGGCCCTTGGCCAGCGGCGGGTACTTGCCTGCCTCGGCGGCGGCGGCAGCATGGGAGCATACCACGACAGCTAAAACTGACGCTGCTGCTATGAGCAACGAAGCTGCACTCGACCTAGAAGCCATGTCTCTCACTTGTCCTGTCGCTGCCTGCAAGGCTTGTCTAGTGCTCCGGCCAGGCTTGTGGAGACCTTGCGCCTGCCTTCATTTATAGCCCAAAAATTTATTCGCCAGTCACTGTGCAGCTTGACCGATCGGTTTATAGGTAAGCTAGGTGGGTAAAAGGTTCCCTTCCTGATAGCTAGCTCGTGCCAGCCAAAGCTAAGGTATATTAGCAATTGGAGAAATAAAAGATACAGTTTGTGTTTTTTCGTTTGCTGTTTGTGGCTTTTGGTCTATACTATAATAACTATTTTTTAAATGATTTATTTTTAAGACGGTATCTATAAGTTGATTGTAGTAGACACTGCACCAACTTTAGTTATAGTGATCGAAATCACATACGACTGTCTTTTTCTGATTTTTTATGCTTTTTTGAACTTTTTACCAGTTCTTTTTTCTGTATTAATTTACGTTGTTTGTGATAGATTAATCTATTTTTATTTTTTTAAAAAAAATTAGTTACGCCAATAAGTCACCATCAGTTACAGTATATTTCTATCACTTATAATATAATTTAAGTAATAAATCAGTTTATTTCAGACTAAGTGAGTCATACCATAAAATACGCACCTTGCATGACTCACGTGGAAAGGACACACGTTGACCAAGGGGCTCGGCGATTACTGCTCCTTCCTTCTTTCCGCCTTCTAGCTAGTACTGTTTCTAGCTTTCACATAAGATTCATTTTCCAGAAACATCACAACTACAAGAAAAGAAAAAGGTTGAAATATCATCTCAGGACAAGTTATCCCTAATTTCGCTTGACACTCGTGAGAAACTGCAGTGTTCCAGTAGCATACTTTTGTTCCATCAGATAGTACATCCGTTGATCAATAAGGAAGTCATTGTTTCATACAAAGATTCCAGAAGGCAGTAGCAATTAACTGTAATATTCTAAAATTCGAATGTTTAAAAATATGGAATTTTTAAAATTTTCTTTTGCATTCTGCTGGCATTCAAATTTCTTCTGAATATTTATTTGAAGTTTTTTGAGTTTTGTGGAATGCAAATAAACATATTGAGAAATAATACCCAAGTAAAAAACAATAATGGTGTTAATAAAAGAAATAGAAAATCCGAGGATCTACACATAAATTAAAATTCAAATATTTGATAAAGGAAATAAAAATTTGAAATTCAATTTAACTAGGTAAAGAAAAGAAATGGCTAAAAAAATATTAAAACTCGTATCTACATAATTAAACTGAGAATTCAAATTTTGAAAATCATGCAAAACTTAAAATCAATAAATCCTAATGTAAATTAAAATTAAAAATAAAAATCCAAATTTCAAAATTTTGCTTGAGCCTTTTTTCTTTTTCTTCCCTTTCCCTATTTCCTCTCTCTTACATATGGGCCCAACCCTTTTCTTTCTCTCTCCTTCCTCCTCCCTCCCGTTCCTTCTCTGCAGCTGGGCCCAGCACCTCCTCCCCTCTCTCTTCTCCCTCCTCCTCGCTGTCTCTTCCTCCTCGTCTTGTTCTTCTTTCTTTCCCCCATCTCCTCTCTACTTTGCGCTCGCTTCGCTCGACCGGCCTGCCCCGCTGCCACTGTGCTCGCGCCAATCGCGTCGCTACCATTGCATCACCCCTGCGGCCACGCACGTCTCCATCTCCTCCACCAGTCGCCTCCCGTCGAGTCGCCTTGCCCTGCTGGCCATGCGCTGTCTCCAATCCGTCACCTCCGTCGCGTCCTGGCTTGGGCTCCCGCGCGCAGCCATGCCTCCCCTATCTTCTCCCTTCTCCTGCTATCCTTCTCCCTCTTCTCTCCCTTGCTTTTCTACTCTGGCCCGACAAGCCGTGCGCCTCCCATGGCGCCTCCGTCAGCCACAGCTCCCCCGTCGCGTGCCTGCTTCGGTTGAGTCACCTCGCCATCACAGCATGACGCCCATGCCCTGTCGCGGTCAGTCCATCACCGCCCATGCCTTGCGCCTGGTGGCCATTCCTTGCCTTTTTGCGACCACCTGCGCGACCACCACATGGAGCTCCACGACGCTCGCCTCACTCAGAGCCTATAAAAGCCATGGGAGGCCGTCATCATCTCCCTTGCACTCCATAGCTCCTCCCACCGCGATGAATTGCTCCAAGTGCCCAATGCTTGCCGAAGCGGCAAGTCTTCTTCACCATCGGCCAATGGCGCCTCTACCATAGCCATTGCATCTCCGACACCTCTTAGTCCAATTCCTCGCTGTGGGGGCACATCCTTAATGCCTTGAGGCTTCCCTAAGCACCGGTTGTGGCTTCCCTCCGCCCCAGCTCACCGACGTCGTGCGCATGCCCGCGCCGCCGCAGGCTCACGGTGCCAGCCCGCCTCAGCATCCCTACGACTGCGCCAACTGCCTATGTAAGTTATACTGGTCCCCCTCGTGCTCATGCTCCCCTCCGTTCTCCTCCCTGTCCTCTCCGATGCCGTTGCCCTGTGACCACCTCGTCGCCGGCCGCTCAGGTAGCCGCCCAAGCCGCCCTGCTTCTCCCCGGCTTACATCGCCGCCCCCCTTGGCATACCCACCTCCTCAACAACCCATTTTGCCGGCCTCCACCCTTCCTTCGGCCACCACTTGCTGGCGGCGGTGTCGTTTGCCCAGCTCCGGTCGTTCCCTTGTTTCGGCCAGCTACCTCCTCTGTTTGGCCCTAGTCACCTCTTGTCACTTGATTATTAACACCCCCTCTGAATCACAACGGGACAGCTGCCCAGTTGGCTAGCTGAGCCATGCATTAATCCACAGGTCCCGAGTTCGATTCTCCTCTCTACACATTTTATTTTTATTTTTATTAACCCATATCAATTAGAAAATAATTAGAAAATAAATCATGGAAGCTAAGATAATTGACTTGGGTTCAAATAAAATTTATGTATACATCAAAATATAGAATTATATGCATATGAACAATTAAGTGACTAAGGAAAATAAGAGTTTGTATTTTGATTAACTTCCACATAAAATGACGATGGATAAACTAGAATATGCCTAAAAAATATAGTGTAAAACTGTTTGCATAACAAAAGAGTTACATAATTAAGTAATACAAATTAAAATTTAACCATCTAAAATATGGTTGTCATTCCTATATCTTGAAAAGGGTCATGAAAATACTTCTTCAAACAACCATTAAATAAATTGAGGTATTAAGTGGTTAATATTTAACTATAATTATGTTACTTAAATGAAAGATTTCCTTGCATATAATTAATTATCTCAAAAGCCATAGGGATAACTTTCCAAATGGTACTTGAACAATCTAGAGAATTAAATTGAATGTAGAGTCACTAATGTTAATTTTGGATGCAAAACTAAGTTAAACGTTACCCTGAATATAGTTAGTTAAATCCCCGCAGTAAGTGACATATAAATTAAAGCACCCATTCCCATAGGCCTATTTTCTTGGAATATAGTTGACGCCATTAATAATTGATAAGAACTGTTACAACAAATATAAGATCTTAATAAATGTAACTATCGGGATATAATGTTGAAAATTGTTAACATATCAACTAACCCCTAGCTCAGAATGCGAGTTAGATTAAAAATGATGTATGAACCCCTAGGTCAGGGTTAATGCTCTTGCGATGTACAAATTAGTGTCGTTCAAGAAATAACAAGCTAAGATCATACACCGGTTCATAGGTCTAACCTTACACATAGAACTTCCTTGATAAATATAAAATAATAAAATAAGTTATTAAATTAAAAGATCAAGTTATGATATTCAATAGTCGACTATGCCTAGCCATCTTCAAATCTGAAGCGGAATATTCCCGTGAATATTCCTTCACCATAAACCTTCCTTGGCATCCATCTCAACGAATTCTCTTCTACTAACCATCGCTTCGCTTCAACCCCGTTTGACTCCGTCCATACTCCGTGCCTAATCAACCCAACCTCAAACCACCCATGTAATTATAATAAAAGTTAATCAAGTTCAACTGGATTTATTTGAATCTTTTGAGTTATTTGCCTTTATTTGGATTCAGTTGTTTAGTGCATGATTAGAAACTAGAGTCCTAAAGAATCAATGAATCAAGCAAGACCAAGATTTAGATGAAGGAGAAGACCAGAAGCTCAGGACCATCGAATGAGAAAGCTTTGAGTAAGCTCAAGACTGCGGTAAACCGCGTAAGGCGAGTCAATACTTTAATTATATTGAACCTACAGTTTCTGCAAATTATTTCCGTTTTAAATTATCAAATCACATGCTATTATTTCATGTGTAAATATAAGTTTGTTTTAATAATTTTAGTTACATGCCTATTATTTAATCTGTTAGCATTACACTCATTTGAAACACTTGAATATATGAGCCTTGTCACCCTAGAAAAATTATAATGGTAACTTTTCAAAAATAAGTCTACAGTTATTCGCCATGCTTAGTACTGCTTAGGTACTCGGGGGCACCAAAATACCCAAGCATCACTTTTAATCATGAGAAACTGATTTGGGAAGTCATGGTGAAAATAGCTGATATATTTTGACATGTATATTTTATGCTCCCAAAACCCCCCAACTTGCTTATATATCTGGGCGGATGAATCAGGGGTATGGTGCAGTGGTGCACGAGAGTGTGGTTAGCGGTAGAACTGCCCAGATAACCCTAAGGACCGAATCTTGTGATGACCTCCCAGTGTACAACGGTACAACCACAAACTGGCAAATTGTAGGCAGGGATTACTAATTTGTGTTGACCTAGCATGGTTACATGAAGGTGTGCACACGTGCAAAGAGAAGGATGGTCTCATCCCCACCTCTGCCCGTGATGGCTCAAGAGGGAAACTTCTCGAGGGATGGTCGTATCCTACAGAAGAAAGACCTTAGTGGGCGTAACCACATTAGGACGATGCATTGTAACAGCCTTGTGATGATCTACTCGGCTGCATGACTAAGGAATCGTGTGGAGCAACGAGCGGATTGTTGTTATGGGTAAAGTGTACCAACTCTGCAGAGTGAAAACTATTCGAATAGCTGTGCCCACAGTCAAAGGCGGACACGGGAACTTAACCAGATATAGTTCTATTTCAAAAACTTTGTGAATGGAATTGGAAAAGTGATGGGCAGAGAAAGGCCCTAAATTGTGTTGCCCTGGGTGTTGCCCCAGTGATAAGGTAAGCGGTTATAACGCCGAAATGGTAGCATATGGTGCAGAAACCATGTAACGGTGGATGGAATCTGGATCGCTATTATTATTGCATTTTTCATACATTGACAAAATCTGTTTTAGTTAAAACTGTTAGGTCTCAGGAAATTCGTATGTATCGTATTGTAAAAATAATTTATGGCAAATAAAATAACATGAGCCTTCCCTTGATAAGCCATGCATGTTATCTATTTGCATCATATGTATTGGCTCGCAGAGCACGGTGGTTTGTGCTTACTCTCGCTAACTCAATTAATCTAGAATCAGGAATCAGATCGCTACGCTTAGCAATCTACCTAGCCATGATGGTGAAGAAGATGAAGATGTCAAGAACTAGGTCGCGAACCCCAGTTGGCTGCCTGTGGACATATCCTAAAGGTCCGACCTATGTACTTTGTTTCTGTACCTGGATTTTATTGATTTCGGCCTGATCGGCCTATGAGTAAATTTACTACTATATTTACGCTTCCGCATGATATGTATTTTAGTGTTCAGTACTGTATCTGTAAGTATTATCTATTGATCCAGGGAATAGTACGGTGGAATCACAAAGGATTCTAGGTTGAAAAATCCAGATACAGCTGAACTCAGTATATTTTTTACTATAATTCTTCTATCGATCCTATCTTAAAACATACATCTTTAAAAGTTAGTTACTGTAGTATAAATCATAAGCCACTATTGAAAAAGAAGGCATCTATCGGTAGGTCCTGAAGCCGACGTGGTTTACCACTTGATTCCAGCGCGACAAGTTTTGCTTGTGCTACAGATGCCACTGTTTATTTATTTATTTATTTATTTGCAACGTGGCTACACCCAACGTCCATGGTTTCAACCACACATCCATCGGAAGTTACGAATTCAGCATACACATACACAACTACTTTATGTCGGCTACCGAGTACGCCGTATTTCACTCCTGTACGGTTGTACCGTACGTTATTCGCCGGCTTAACCCACGCGACAAGACAACTGATCAACCCATGCAAGCTCCAAACTCACGAGCGCGCGCAAATCGAACGCTAAGCGATCGCAAGGCTACACACCGGCCGGCTGCATGCCAAGACTACATGCATATCTAGTCTAGAGCACGAGGCTCTCGGCAGCCTCGACGACGGACCACGGGAGGCCGCCACTGCCGGCGTTGCGCACGGAGCAGTTGGTGCGGATCTGCCCCTCCGTGCCCGTGAGCACCTTGATCTGCCCCATCTTCACCATGGAGAAGATGAACTGCTCGAAGAAGGCCCACTGGTCCAACGCGAACTTGGTCACGATGTGCTTGGTCCTGCAGTCGGTGTACATGTCCTGGTCGGAGGTGAAGAGCCCCTGGCGGTTCAGCAGGTCGACGTAGTACTTGTTGTCGAACGTGTTGGGCGTCCGGATGTCGTTCACGGTGGTGTTGATGGTGTCCTTGACAGGGCAGGTGAGCTTGAGGTGGCCGGCGAACCACTTGTCCATGGTAGGGTCCTGCTGCGGGAAGAGGCGCTTATCGAAGGAGGTGCAGTGCGCGATGCCGACGGTGTGCCCGCCGGAGAGAGCCACGAGGTCGTTGATGTCGAGGTTGATCTTGGCCAGGAAGCTGAGGAGCTCGGTGACGTGCGAGGTCGGCGGCGGGAGGGCGTCCTTGACGTCCTGCTCTGACCCGAATTTTAGGCTGTCACGCCTGCCGAGGGGGACCTTGTACTTGGGCCCGCCGGCCTGCCAAAATTAACAGGACCTTATTATTTTTCCAGAGGTATACGTACGTCGTTGCCTTGCAGCGCTGGAGAAATTGTAGTGCGTAGCTAAAGCTATATCATGTAAAATTATGTGGAGATATCCGTTGCTACCCCTTCTTACGTTGTACTACCTGTGTAAAATGGTTTTTAAAAATTTGCTAAACAATTAGAGATACAGGGGAGCACATATTCTATTGTCGTGTAAAATTTTAACATGAAACTCAATTGCACTTGAGAAGTATAGAAAGTCAAACTCTGCGTAAATAGTGATTTGCATTGCTCATTACTATTCATCATTTATATATTTTTCAAATACAATCAAGTTTGAAAATTTTTAAAAACTTTAATACATAGATAATACATTGGTAGCACACTATTCTCCCGTACAATTACAATACTGATCAAGGTAGGCGACGTGCATGACCAATAAGAGAAAAATATGCGGAATAGTCAAGATGTCATGGATCGATCACGGCCATAACCCACGTGGGCAGACAGGGACACGTTCCCTGCTTTTTGATCTTTATCTACTGTCATTTCTAGATGTTTGCTAACTGCTAAGAAGACGTATTCATGTATGTGTGCACGTATGGTGTATATGCTTGATGGTGTATCTATCTATGCTTCTAGTAATCGATAAATAAGTTTCTAATCTGTAAAAGAACTTTGCACTCATTTGGAATTTGAAGTTCGAGTCATATCTGCTGTACTCCGTGCAGGTACTAGAGTACTTAGATTTGTGCATGTATAGTTTGTATACGTACCAAGTGGACGGAGTCTCGGGCGGCGAGAGTGACGATGTCGGCGCAGGAGACGACGAGGCCGCATTCCTTCTCGAGGAGGGCTCGGATGTCGTTGACGGCCTTGAACGCCGACGGGCGGAGCGTCAGGTTGGGGACAGCCTCCTGCTCGCTTTGCTCGGTGGGCGTTCTGACCAACAGGATGGAACCATCGCAACCCTGCGCCGCACATGCAGTCGACATCAGTTGAAGAGAAACAGCAGCACGTCCCAGCGACCGACTGATGTGATGCTACTTCGTTCCTAATACGCGAAGGCGTTCATGCAGGTTCTCTAGGCTTGTTGGTTTCCAGAAAGAAGTTGTGCAGTTGCAAAAGCTTCTTGCGGCCGGCCTAGCTCACCTCTGCACGGGGAGGGGAGGTATTGCTACTTGCCATCTGCTTGCTGTTAGTTTGTTTTGTGGATGTTTACTTAGCTTCTTTTGTATACAGGCAAAGGATGATGTTTACTTGGACGAAGCAGTCGTGGAAGTGGAGGCGGATGAGCGCGGCGGCGAGGCCGATGTCCTTCCGGATGGCCTCCTTGAGGAAGGCCGTCACAATGGACTCTGCATTGGGGCAGCTCTTCTTGTAGAAATCGAACGAGAGGCCCTTGGCCAGCGGCGGGTACTTGCCTGCCTCGGCCGCAGCAGCAGCAGCATGGGAGCATACCACGACAGCTAAAACCGACGCTGCTGCTATCAGCAACGTAGCTGCACTCGTACTAGAAGCCATATCTCTCACTTGTCCTATCGCTGCAAAGCTTGTCTAGTGCTCCGGCCAGGCTTGTGGAGATTATTTATAGCCGAAAAATTTATTCGCCAGTCACTGTGCAGCTTGAGCGATCTGTTTATAGCTAAGCCAGGTGGGTAAAAGGAATAGTTTCCCTTGCTGATAGCTAGCTCGTGCCAGCCAAAGCTTATTAGGTATATTAGTAATTGTAGGAAGAAAAGATACATGTTGTGTTTTTTCAGGTTTGTTGTTTGTGATTTTTATTTATGATATAATAACTACTTTTAAAATAGTATATTTTTAAAATGATGTCTACAAATCGATTATAGTAGATATTATACCAACTTCAGTTATACTGACTAAAATCAGGGCCTGAGCAGCAGGGGCAACCGCCTAGGGCCCACGAAAACTTAGGGCCCCTAGGCCCTAGCCCATGTATGTTAGTATGTATACATGCATAATATAGCCTATGTATTGAATATAATTGATTAATGATTAGTTGGGCTAGCTGCCAAAGTCAAGTAATGGCTTATTTGGTCTATGTTGTGCATCCAGCACTGAGCGCTATCTAAATATCCAAGCATGAACATTTATAGAAAGAACGCATCAAGTAAGTCATCCACCAGATCCAATCAAACACGCACACCGCCTACGCCCTTGACTTCTCCACTCCTCTTTCGGTCTTCTCTTCTCCCCCCATTCAGGGACGGACCTACAGGTATGCGGTGGCTGTATGCAGACGCATGGTTCGTGAGTCTATTCAGATGAATAGTGTCTGCATTTTTGAATAAAAGTTCATAAGTTTTTTAATTCGTGTATATTATCATTTTTCTTGATTTTTTGATTTCTATGAATTCTCCATGCATTGATCTCTAGCTATATATTTTTTGTGCTTACATTCATAAATTAGTTTGAATTAAAAATCAATTGCTAGATTGAAAGGAAAACATGTTTCGCTGATGATCGGAATTTTTTCGTGACGCTACAGTACTGATACAGTGTTTTGCGACAGTATGCTACAATAATTGCTGTAGTAATATTAGAAATTTTTTTGTTGTTCCTGGTTTTTGCAGATTAAACAATTAAAAATGCAGAAAAAAATTTTAAAAAAGAAAAGGATGTTTCCGCTGTATGCTGCAATCATTCACCCCCTTCTGATTGCCATCATCGATCCTACAAAAACCTATATCCATTCAATTTTTTTATCATATCTCCTGTGCTAACCTGGCTCAAATTACATTACAGCTGTGAAGAAGCATGGCAAAACTTGAATTATATCGGAAGTTTACGAATTATCTAGCTATGTCAGTGCTTATCTCAATTGCTTGGATTGGCTATGAGGTATGTCTTGTGTCCATTCTATCGTTCCTATTTTGGAATAGAGCAGCAAATGGCGAATAAATCAACTCTTGAGGTCCTTTTTCCCCTTCTACATGATGCACATTTATAGACTTATCATATGATCGTTAAACAACAATTGTCTCATGCTAATTGTTGAAAAAATATATAAACAAATGGTGAATCAACTCTTGGGTCCTTTCCCTCCTTCTATATGATGCACATAAATATAGATTAGAATATGACCATAGTACCATACACATCTTGGGAAAACCAGTAATCACCTTATTATGTAACAAAGTTAAGAAATAAGATGGGTAATAGTCTTTTAGATGATTGTCTAGTCATATTCATTGAGCGGGATATTTTCTTTGAAGTGGATGAAGATGATATAATCGAGACTTTCATGTCCTTTAGAAAGCGTAGGCCAAAAAAGTCAGACAAGTAGTATTGTAAGTCTCTTTTATGTATATTTGAGACTATTAGTATAGTGCTTGAACTATTTATATTGTAATTTGTGCAAGTTTTCAACTTAATCCTTGAATTTAAGACTTATAATATTATTTAGTGCCTGTATACCGAATTACGGTGCAAATTTGACAATTATTTATCGAATTGGCAAATGGTTTTACCGAATTGTATATGAAAATTTTGGTGCGGCATACCATTTGGTAAAATCCTGGGCCCGCCACTGCCCCCATTGCATATATAGTACGTTTTTATGAATTTTTGTTCTTTGATTATCTGTTAAATACCACCTAAGTCTCCAACGCAATATCTACACTATCTAGAACAAAAATCTTTGTCTTTCTTTTAACATCAGTTTCTTTTCTATATATAGATGTCCATTAAATCTAAGAGAGACAGATTGAAAAAACTATTTGAGATCATCAATGTCACATGAAAGGTTGAATAGTCTCTCCTAAATTGTTTTGTCCTTAATAGCATGTTATAGTTTTCTAAGACTTATTAATAATATTAACGTGCCAGTGGATTATCGACAATGAGTACTTTGCATTTTATAATGTACTAAGCCTAATGTTGCCAATAAGTATTTTGTATTTTGTGACGTACTGTCTAATGGTTACTGTATTGAACTTTACCTTTTACAACTGATATAAAATGTATTGTTACATATTTATATTAGAATAAAGGGTCTCATGTTTATCGTGCCCCTAGGGCCTCTAAAATAACAGGAACGGCCCTGACTAAAATTACATACGACTGTCTCTTTTTATACCCTCTCTTGCACGCACAAACAGAATTTAAAAGCTACAAACCATAATCCAAAACAACTCTCTTCAGTACCAATGAGCTAGGTACGTGGCATGTGCTGATGCAGCACGCCTATCACTGTTGGTTTTCTCCATGGTTACGTGTATACACGCGGTGCTCTGATCCAAGCATTATATAAAATACGCACCTTGCATGACTCACGTGGAAAGGGCACCCAAGGAGCATTTCTTTCTAGCTTCTAGCTAGTTTTGTTTCTAGCTTTCACATAAGATACATTTTCCAGGAACATCATAACTACAAGAAAAGAAAAAGGTTGAAATATCACCTCAGGACAAGCTAGTTCTCGCTAACTTCGCTTGACACTCGTGAGAAACTAGGACATGTTCCAGTAGCATACTTTTGTTCCATCAGCTAGTACATCTGTTGATCAATAAGGAAGTAATTGTTTCATACAATGATTCCAGAAGGCAGTAGTAATTAACCAGCCAGTTTTTAACTGGTTTCAGTTGTGTTACCTCTGCCCACCTCCTCCTCAACAACACTGTTTAGCTAATTTCCAATATTTGATTCCAGCCGCCTTACCTTTCTCTCCCAGCTTAGCTGTGAAGTTTGATTCCATCCGTCTCACCTTTTCTTTCCCAGCTTAGGTGTGAAGTTTGGCGAGTTGCAACTTTTTTGTTCTGTGAAATGGAAAGGCACTGTCCCTAGCTCCACTTGTGAAAGAGAAATCACCTAGATTTTGCTTTTACACATGGCGACTTGGCTTTTGTATCAGTCTAGGTACAAACCAACGCACATCTAAGAGCGTGTTCAAATCTACTTCTGCTTGAAAAAAGCCGAAAGCTGAATTAAACACCTCGGCTTTTACAAATGACTTTCTGTTTCCAAAAGCGACTTCTCTTAGCCGCTTCCATCGCCTTCTCTGTATCGCGTCTTTCAAAAACCGTTTTTCTAATATTATCCTAAAAGCTCTTTCTTTCGGTCGTTAGTTTTCTATTTCAGCCAAAAGATAAAAACTTTAGCCGATTTAGACACCTCCTAAGTTGCCTTGTGCAGATTAATGATCACCTTAATGTACTAGGGACAGGCCTTCTACATACTACTGTTGTTTAGAGTTTTGAGAAGGTTCAAGCACTGAAGCGCACTTTTACTAAGGTTGGATACCTGGATTGGAGTTAAAACTGTCACTACATGAATCAATGGGTTCTGATGAAGATAGGCCAGTATTTCTGGTTGGGACCTTGAGAGTTTCATCATCAGCTGATGATACTCTGGCTCACCCTCGTTTAGGTTAGAAGTACACTGTTTCTTTTCTTCCTTGGAATGCCCAATGCGTGATTCTGATGCAATCCTCTTATTTTTAGGTAAGTTAGTAGCTTGAAGATCGTGCATCGTCAGGTTCGTTGCCTTGTGCAAATTTCCTACTAACTTTCTCCTTTTTGTGTTCCTCGTGCCTTGGACTAGGAAATTTCTCAACGCATAAGATAAAGTTGGAAGGCCGAAGCAGTTCAATCAACTTTTTTTGGTGTTGACTGTTACTTTGTTAATCATTTATATCGGCAAAAACCACCCATGAGTTTATGTTACTCTGTAATCTCTCGCACAAATAACCTAAAAGTCACAAGCCGCAGCTAAAAGCCATAAACCACAGCCAGAAAGAACAGGCCTCCGATTAGCCGCGGTGTGTTTATTGGGTTTTGCACTACTCGATCGGTGACTTGTGCTAGAATGTTTTCCGCCCATGTACACCTGAAACCTTTTCTTTTTTCTGGTGGAAAAATATAGCAGGTCAAACTTACTAGCCTAAACGAATAAATGATGATCATCAACTGATCACTCGAGCAAAATCCCAAGTGAAACTCCCTCGCAAAATGAAAAAAAAGAAGTGAAACTAAGCAACAAAATAGTAGCATATATTTAAAGGTGAGATATCATGTGCATTTTAACAAAGATGCAGCAGCTGAATTTGACAAATGTAACACTATGCCGATTTTGCCACCGTTGTCTTGTGCAACGCGTAACTGATGGATGGAGACAAGGTGTCGGCACACGACAGATCAAGAGCTACGGAGATAATACATCTAATTATTATAGATCATTTGTGAGCACATGTAGTCTGATATAACAAATTTTCTCCACAACAAACTAACCTGCACACACTTCTAGTTTTGTACTAGACGTTTTTTTTCTCTCGTAACACCTCATCTTGTTGATGTTTTTAAATGACAAGAATGGAGATTATCTTAATTAATTGTCGAGTAAATTGACGGAACGGATTAAAAATTATCAACTGTTGATCGTTTGTGCTTATCTGAAAGGAGTGTGCAGAGAGTGATGGCAAGGAGGAAGACGACCGGCCGGCCGGGGCACAAGTTGGAAGTCAAGCGTGGTGTCCATGGGCCATAACTGCTGATAGATCAGCTCTGCATAAATTGCCACTTGCCAAAGTACTTGTGCTAGACTAATGGTGGTTGGATGATAGCTTCGTGGTAAGCTTATCTGAAGAAAGACGCACGCACTTCCTGTAGCCCGTGCCTGTGCTGGTGACTGGCCGGCGGCTTCCACACGCTCCTTTCCAGCGCTTGCTTTCGCCTTGTTTGTTTATCTAAAGGTTGAACTCGTGACCTGTAAATTATGAACTTGAGATAACTGCGATAGCTAATTGTCCTACTTCTGAAAATTGCAGCTATTCGTTCGCGCTATGAGACTCAAGGATCCGTCCGGCACGAACCACTCGATTAGGGGTGGAGCCTCCTTCGGACGAGCCCAGGCAGTCGCCCAAGCTCCACCGTCGGTGGAACCCTCTGTAACAGCCTTATTTTTTTTTTATAACAGGATCATCGTATGTCCCGTAATAGTCTATAAGTTCAGTTGCGGATGGAATAAGTATCATATCTGCTCACAAACATTTAAAAGAGGTTAGTTTGATTAAAATATGACTACAGATCAACTCTAGCCACTAAAAGGGCGTCCAAGTCCAAAATTTAACTTACAATTAGAAGATCCGAAGAAAACACCCAAAGGAATGTTTGAGTGCGGTCGCAACCTTAACGCGTAAAGCTTGAAAAATCTCCTTTCTTCTTCTGGTATCTGTTGTGGTGGAAATACAACAAGATTGAGTACAATCAATAGTACTCATCAAGTCTCTATAGCAGAATGTAATTATATGGCTATCATCTATATGCAAAGTTAAAACAAAGAATGGTTTTAATGTTTCTTTTGCGTGAAGCCAGATTTTTAATATCATATCATAATTAGTTTTCAAAGTAATGACCTAGTCATTTTAACTAAAATAAAATAATAAGTAAAATATCCATAAGCATTTGACTATGTGGGAGCAACTCTCCTCACAGGTATTTCACATGTCCAGTCCATGGACTTTATCCATGTCCTTTACCAAAACACCATACTAGTTACCATTTTATAAAAACTACATAATGTGGTATTTTCACACTTTGTCCACGACTGGAGGCACGACTATTCGAAAAAATTAAAACACTCTGCAGAGGTGTATAACTTTACCCACAAAATATGATTATCTCATAATGTTGGCCATTACACGTTTCCGTAGGCATACAACTAAGTAATCATGGCAAGGACTTTACAATGCTTATTCCAATATTTTCTCCTATTCCAGAGTTATAGACCCTCAGCGCTAAAGGGCTGCATTATTAACTTAGACCTTTCAGATCTCCCCCGGACAGTGACCTCTATAGGTTTACCCCCAAACATATCATTTTTTGGGCAATGACCCCCGCAGGTCATCCGACTCATCCCCAACTATCATAGGAGACTATATTGTAGTAGGGCTGTAAAAAAAGCTCGAGGCTCGCGAGCTGCTCGAGCTTGGCTCACTCTAGACTCCATTCGAGCTTGGCTCGAGCTCCAAACGAGCCGAATTCGAGCTTCATCCTAAACTCGCGAGCTTTAACGAGCCGAGCTCGAATAGCTCGCGAGCTTAGGATTTTTTACCCCTCCCTAATTCCCCCCACGGCCCCACCCCTCCCTCCCGCCTCTCCTCTCAAATTCACCCCCAGGCAGCCAGCCCCCCCGCCGCCACACCTCTCCCCCGCCTGCCCCCACCCGCGGCCCCGCGCCCCCGCCCCCGCCGCCCCTCGTCGCCCCCGCCGCCGGCCGCACCCCCACCCCCGTCCCCCTCGTCGCCTCCCTCCTCTCCCCCGCCGCCGCCCCTCCTAGCCTCCCCCGGCCCCCCCCCCCCCGCCGCCGACCCCCTCTCCCGCCCCTGTCCCCTTCCTCTCCCCCGCCGCCGCCTCCCCGTCCCCCTCCTCGCCCCGCCCCCGCCGCCGCCTCCCCGTCCCCCTCCCTCCTCCCCCCCGCCGCCGCCCCCCCGTCCCCCTCCTCGCCCCCCCGGTCGCCGCCCCTCCTCTCCGCCACCGCCCCTCCTCCCCCCGCCGGCGCCCCTCCTCTCCCCCCATTCCCCTCCTCGCCTCTCGCCCCGCCGCCGCCGCCCTCTCCCCCGCCGCCCCCCGCCCCCCTCCTCGCCCCCCGCCGCCGCCCCTCGTCCCCCCGGCGCCGACGCCTCTCCTCCCCCCGGCGCCCCTCCTCTCCCCCGCTGCCGACGCCTCTCCTCCCCCCGGCGCCCCTCCTCCCCCGCCGGCGCCGCCCCTCCTCGACCGGGATCCGGCCACGCAGGTACGCACTGAGCCTACACGAGCCGAGCTCGAGCCTAACTTAAAGTTCGATGTTGATCTTAGGCTCGCTCGAGCTCGGCTCGAGTTTCTACCGAGCTCGAGCTTGCTAGGTCAAGCTCGCTCGAGCTCGGCTCGTTTACAACCCTATATTGTAGTAAAGCAAGTTAGTTGGCTAGGTCTATCCCATATCAGACTTGTGGTTATACGGTTTGATGTAGAAATAAGCACACATGGATTCGGTCCTTAATCGATTCAAGTGGGACAAACCAACAATCCTAACCTCAGGCAATACCTGCACTCGGTTTCAAACCAACCACTCACCCGAGTCCCCACCATTTTATAAAACATTCCCTGTTTCTAGTGGTAACCTATGTCACCACTACCATTATCATGTTCCCCATTTTAGTTGGCAATGTTTGTGTCATAATTTAATAATACTTCTAAAGTATATCTAAGCACAACCATATTATAATAGAATTATCATAAAGAGCATCCTATGGTGACCAAGGAACATTATTACCAAGATATGAAACAAAAGGTATCATTGTATAGTGTAGTGAGGCAATCTATACACACAATAATGATAAGCCTGCATTTGTATTTGAAAGCAAAATATTGTATTTGAAAATTAGGTTCAACATGATCAATATAAGGACTTTCCTCTTTTTCCTATATCTTTGGTCTTATCTGTAGGCTTCAAACTTACTTTAGTTGCTCTTGTAGTTCTTCTGTTGACCAGCTCATGGGTCCAAATTCTAGCGCAGAAAAACGAAGGGAAATAAGCTCCTACTTTATAGAATGCAAGCTAGAAAAATGCAGTAAAATAACAAAATAAAATAAAATAGGTTTTGGTGGTGCGTGGTTTGACTGATTGGAGTTGGAATTGGGTTAGGTGGGTTCGAGATGATCGAAAAGGCTATATGTATGTTGGATGGATTTTGGGATGAATAGTAACAGATGGATTTACAGTGGAGGATTGGTTTTAGAATAGTGTAGGTTTGGGTTTTATCAGGATTTGGAATAGTGTAAATAAGCCGAAGTTAAAGTTGTTTGGAGTGGGGCCAGGCCCAGCTCATTAGAGCTTCAGTTTCTGGCTTCTGACTTCTAGCTTCTTAATTATATATTTTTTTCTAATTTTTTTGGCTTTTTCCTTTCCTTTTCTTTTTTGCTTTATTCCTTTCCATTGTCCATGATGATACAACCTTTTTAATTTTTTAAAATTTAATTATGTTGAAAAAGCTACCAACAACTATAGTGTATTTTCAGCCGCTACAGTGTAAAATAAACTATAAACCATATCTTATAAGCTCAAATAAGCATCTCCTAAGTTGGTCAACATCATGGTTGTGGGCTCGGCTCATGAGGTGAGACATACCCCTGTGATGTTGTGCCGGCTGGTCGGTGTTGCAGCCAGTGTTTGTTGAACAGATTAATTGCTTGCTACTTGCGATAGAGGCATAGCCATCACGGCTTGGATTTTAAGGCCCCGTTTGGCACAGCTCCACCACCAGCTCCTGGAGCTGTTTGGAGCCGTTTTATGCCAAACGGGATACAACAAAATAGCTCCACCCAAGGAGTTCTTTAAAACCCGCTGAGACAAAAATAGCTCCACCCAAAGAGCTGAAAAAAGTAGCTTCACCCTGCTCCACTTGTGAAGTCAAAAAAAAAACAGCTCCACTTGTGAAGTGGAGCCGTGCCAAACGGGGCCTAAGTATAAGGAAGGGCGCGCACACACACACCTTATATGCACGCCCACACACATATGCATGTAGGTGTGTTCCTATTACACATCTAATTTAGAGCGGATCATGCTATGGCTGCCCAACTCTCTCTTTTGTCCTAATGAAAGGTTTGTTTGGAATGCAGGAATGAAAATACCATAGGAATTAAGGTGACATGTCTGGTTAAATTATTAGGAAATTTAGGACGCAAGAATTTCTCAAGCGAGCTGTTTGGATGCTTCGCAGGAAAGAAAAGTAGAGGATGTTAAAGAGGGCGACAGTCACAAAGGAAACTTTCTATGAGATCCAACCTCATGTTTCATTTCCTCCAAAATTCCCATGGACCGAGACATTCCATAAAAAATTTACAGGAATTACAGAGGCTCATTCCTTTATTCGGAGGGGACATGTAGGAAAAATTTTCATAGGATTTTAATCCTACAAATTTCCTCCATTTTTCCTTTGTTCCGTGTTAGGCTGTTTTAGGCCTGAGCATTTCGGCCCAATCCTCAAGACCTCAACTCTTTGGATGCGGGCCAAGGTTTCTTTTCTCGACCGGGCTTAGACAAAGTAAAGTACATCACGGCCCACGTTTGAAAGAAAGAACAAAAGGAGGCAAATCTGCTCCAATAAGGCCCAGAATATTACTAAGGGCCTACAAGGCCCAGGTGCTGCCATCTATATATCAACCCACCACATAGCTAGGGTTTCTCTCCCCGCAAACCCCCAAGCCGTCGTCTCGTCTCCCTCCTCCCGCCGTCCCCGCCTCCGGCACGAGTCCTTCACCATGGTGAGCTACCCCAAGCAACTCCACATCTACATGCTTACCTTTGCTCTGCATTGCCCCGCTCGTTCCCTAGTCTGACGCGATGCCGTCTTTTGCCTCCCTCGCAGATCATCTCCAAGAAGAACCGCCGCGAGATCTGCAAGTATCTCTTCCAAGGTCAGTTTCCTCCCTCCTCATTGTTTCCATGTAGGCTGTGATTGCAACTTAGATGTTCTCTTGTTGGTATTTCCTGGCCCGATATGTTCACCTTAGTGTTGGGTTACTTGGGTGGTTGCAATCGCTTTGATGCCCAAAAAAAATGTTACTGCAGTGGCTACAACGGCTGCACATGCTCTCTTGATACAAACATTATGTGCGATGGTTATGATGCGCTTGTGCTATAGGACATTGTATTATGGACACAGCTATGCTTGTTAATTTGTTTACCACTTTATCCATGCTACTAATTCGAGCCTACACATTTGGTATTAAAACAACCTGCTGAAGCAATTTGGTGGTAAATTGATATTGTATGTGCACACAGACGGCTAGTCCTTATCGCAGATTGAAGGTTTTTTTATTGAATTCTTTGAATCAGAGGGTGTCTTGTACGCGAAGAAGGACTACAACCTGGCCAAGCACCCAAAGGTCGAGGTGCCCAACCTGGAGGTGATCAAGCTCATGCAGAGCTTCAAGTCAAAGGAGTACGTGAGGGAGACCTTCTCGTGGCAGTACTACTACTGGTACCTGACCAATGATGGCATTGAGCACCTCCGCACCTACCTCAACCTGCCATCTGAGATTGTGCCTAATACCCTCAAGAAGTCTGCCAAGCCCCCGTCTCGCCCCTTTGGCTCTGGCCCGCCGGGTGACCGCCCCAGGTGATCTTTGCTATTTCTGTTAATTTTGTGCTCATCAGCTGCTTATGCTACCACTTGTTTGATGTGGGAGTCTGTTGCTGCTGTTGTTTTGAGGGAATATCTGGTTTGCATCCTCTTTGACCAGCTGGATATTTACTTAGATACAAGATAATCTCCTTAATCATGATGGTTGTTAAGACTTTTTTTAATCAAAGATGGCTATTGACTTTCAATTGTTCAGTGGAATTGTGGTGGTTCTAGTTGAGCATTCTGACTGCCAAAATTTAGATTGTGCAAATTGAACTAGTTATTATGCATCAGAGAATAGATGTAGTTTGATGAGATCATTTGACAAACCTTGTTGTACTGGTGCAAATCTTCACTTACAAACATGCTATGAACTGAACAGCCTAGATTAATGCTTACTAACAGTTCTATTCCCTAATTCGTACTGAACATGGGATTGTATCTTCTGCTAGCCTGTGTATATTCAGGATTGTATTTAGGTTTGCATTCTTTATGTGTCTTTACATTCTCACATCCCATTGCTTATTTTCCCTATCATGTTGAATAGTTAAATTCAGAAGTAGTTATATTTGACCAGTCAAGATATACTAAGCAAACTGAGATGCATTTGTCGAAAGATATCTATCTTGTCTGTTTCTTTTTCATTCATATTATCTTGTATTTTGGGATTGCCTAAAGAATCTAGTGGTGCATTGATGGTTACTAACATGTTTTGTTTGTTTGGCAGGGGCCCACCTCGTTTTGACGGTGATAGACCAAGGTTTGGGGATAGGGATGGTTACAGGGGAGGTCCACGTGGTGCTCCAGGTGATTTCAGTGGTGAGAAAGGTGGTGCTCCTGCTGAGTTCCAGCCATCTTTTAGGGTAAGAGCTCCTGGGAATGTTCTTACATTGTCTATGGTTGTTTGGCCATTTATCATGATCATGCAGCAGTTGTTTGTTTGGATACTTGTTTTTGTCTTCTCCAGTTCATTTCTGGATGACTGCTGTAAGAGTATCAGCCTATTAACGAGGAGCATTTCAGCAAGTTTGACTAACTTTTCTTTACTTTTGAAACATTGTTACATTATGCTATTATAAAGCTTGTTTTTTGGTGGTATTCGTCTTATGTCCTTTTGAACGCCCATGCTACCATGCATGATTTGCATGTTTACATATGGTAAACTTTTTTGCAGAAATTTCAGTATTGTGTTTTTTGTTGATAAGCAGCTGAATTGATCTTTGTTACCTGTATCAGTTGAGCCTGTAGACTGGTGGTTTTTTGCTTGCTCATTGCTTGTCGCCCTCCGGTTTTCGTTTCTTGCTGTGTAAACAGATCCTATGTTCCATTTTCCGTGCCCTGTTATGTAATCAGATCTACTGTTTGCATATATGAACTCTAGACCTTGCAAATATAATGCATGCAAATAGCTGTTTTGGAGCTAACTCGATACCTTGTTGGTTTTGGTTGTTCAGGGTAGCAGACCTGGCTTTGGCCGCGGCGGCGGCGGTGCATTCGGTGGTGGGGCATCTTCCATGGAGTGATACTTCATCTATGGGGAGCATTGATTTGCCCAATGGCTTTTCATATCCAACGCGCGAGGGGTGTCTTTTCTGTTGATCTTTGAATTATGAGGAACAATGGGATTTTGTTTATCAAATTGTAGCTGAGGTTGTTAAGACATGGTTTATGATTTTGTTTTGTTAGACAAAAACTCTTGAAAAAATTAAGGCAGCTGTTGGTTGACTGAAAATCTCTTAGAATGTTATGATCAAGTTGTTATTTAATAATCAATTTAAAATCTCTGTGATTTTGGTGCGTTATACCGCTGGAGATAGCTCTCATACTCCAGTCAGAATGTCCAGCTATAATCTCTGCAGACTAGTTATCCTAATTAAACCAACAATGTGGCTACTTGTTTCACAAGTACGCGAGTCAGGACTGGCGTACACTCGGCCGTCGGCATGTCACGGTAGGGTAAGTAAACGGCGGGCAACTCGGCGTGGTCGCGTTTTTGCGTTCTTTTCTCTCCATTCTCTCCATTTCACTCATGTCATGTGTTGTTTTCTCCTGTTTTTTTTGCGTTATAATTAAATTAACTCAAATAAACGTAGCAAATTCTGATCAAATAAAATTTCTAAAAAATTATACAATAAATATGACTGTCGGAAGGCTTCATATAGAAATTTGTAATTTTTAGAACTCGTTTGCTATATGTAAAAATTCATACAAATATCGAAATTATATGAATTTTAAGCAACATTCACAACAGATAAAATTATCCAAAAAATACACTATGAAGTACGTTATGTCGGAAGGTTGTACATAAATTTTCGTAATGTTTTGGACTCATTTGATATATTTAAAAATTCAAACAAATACTAAACAGAAAAAATTAGGACAAATAATTAAGCTGATTTAATCACCTGTCGTCCCCTGGTCGGGCGGCAGCCTGTCTGCCATCTGCTGGCGTCTTGCCATGTGTAGTCTCTCCCGCGATGCCGCCCGTTCATCAAATAACAGGATTGTTATTTCTGCTAATACGATATGCATATGGCTAGTTTTATAAATCCATATGTAATAGTATCAAATTCGACTTTTCTCGAATATTGAACTCGTATGTAAAATGGTATTTTGCAAAAGTTATGATTTATAAACACATGTTCGCCCCTTCACAAAAAGAAGGGCTAGGACGCGACGCGCCTTGGAAGGCGCAGCCATCGAATCAATCTACGCAATCCGCTACCTCGGCGAGGCGAACCACCAACGCCCACACCCCATGGCAGCGGCGACGGGCGGCGGTGCGGTAGGAGGAGGCAAGGTGTCGTTCAAGATCATCCTCACCTCCGACCCCAAACTCCCCTTCAAAGTGTGAGTAGTAGTAACTCTCTCAGAGCAGATCTCTCAAGGGTTGTGGTCGCCTGTGTTTGTTCTGATCCAGTGCGGTTGCTTTGCCTCCTCGCAGGTTTAGCGTGCCCGAGGCGGCGCCGTTCACCGCGGTGCTCAAGTTCGCCGCCGAGGAGTTCAAGGTCCCGCCCCAGACCAGCGCCATCATCACCAACGGTACGGCACCTTCACCCTCCATGTCGCGGCTTCTCATGAGATTTCTCTCGTTTGGCCGAATCGTAATTTCGGCTGCTCTTCCGCGATTTACACGATCCGTTTTAGATGCTTTGGCGCGTGTTGAGGGTCTTGCGGATTGTGATGTACCGGGGAATGATAATTCGTGTCTTTCAGGCTCCAATTCTTACGAATCGAGTTTGCAATTTGGTATTTCTGTGTGTGTATTGAAATGATTGCATAGAAATATGGATGTTGCTGTAGGTCGAAACATGCCTGTGAAATGGAAAATTATGCTGCACTATATATGCTGCTGTAGATGTGGAGATTCAGTGCAAAATTTAAGGTTTGTGTAAACGTGGAAATCATTGCATGGTGTGTGATTTGGACATGTAGCACACCTCACCGAATTTGGAGGCCTAGCATTACATGTCTAGTTTGGTCTAGAAAGGTGACTGATTTATTGTGGCTGTGGCAAGCTAATTGTGGGATTCCAAGTGTGGCTTGATGCTTTTTGTGGATGAATTGCACTATTAGTGGGATACGAATGATGCCAATGGGAACTCTTGTAGTTATTTGTTTTTGCCAGGACATGCCTGAGATGTTTCCATTATTAGTGATACTTTGTGAGCTTATGTTCTAGGGGATGGCCAGTGGCAACCTGTAGTTTTTATTGTCCAATCAATTCCTCTTGATGGTTGCATTTACTTCATCAGTGAGATATGGATGATGTGAATAGCAATTAGGAACCCTCGTTTTTCTTCTTCTTCGTCTTTTTGGCCAGGACATGTCCGAGATGTTTTCATCTATGTTGCCTGGATACTCCGATACCGATACGGATACGCGATACGGCGATAGCGTGATTTTCCATATTTCCAAAAATGCCGATACTGCAATGCGTGTGTGTGTGTGTGTGTGTGTGTGTGTGTGTATAAAGAACTTAATGACTTCTTATAAGTAACTGAGAATACCTTCATATTGATGTAGCAAATTGCTTGGTTCTCCCTCGTGGCTTTATACCAATATAATGAACCATCTGTGAAGAATGAGAGGATAAATAAATACATTTATCTTGTATGCAAATAAATAATAGAATCACATTCACATATAGTCAATTAGTCATATAATAAGTATTCGACAGATCATAAACTTGGTACATCATCAAAGTGATAATCATGGAGCACAGTACCACAGGTCCAAAAGAGTGTTCAAGTTCAATAGACCATAAGTTCATAACCATAACTATTACATAATAAGATAGGCAGATTGGCCACATTCGCATTGCATGTTAGCTGCTTACTTGAATGTTATCTACTTGCTATGCATAAAACTTGTGCACTATCAACCAGAAGGGGAGATCTACCAGGACAGCATGCATTCCGATTTGCTTTGAAGCTTGGATGTTCCTGATGCTGTCATCAAACAATGTCAGACAGATTTTTCAAGCAAGACAATCTGTTAGTACTTAGTACACCATTTGAAGCACTGATCAATTTGTGAGCATGACAAAATGAGTAGTTAGGTTCTTACAGTTGTCTATGGATTGATGGAGGCAACTTTGAGGGCATGCAGCAGGGCATCTATTGATGGCTTGCACAGGATTGGTGATTTTGGTAGTTCAACCCTAGGCTTTGGATGAGCTAGATGTTTCATTATATCAAAGATTTCAACCTCATCGGCTGGTACAGGAGCAAGAGATGTTGGGTTTAATGTCTCAAAGCACACAACTCCTTCGAAGCAGTCTTCAATTCCAAGCCTCTTTAGGGCCCTTGAGGCATGGATTTTATCACCATTTGTGAACGCCTAGTCACACAGTTAGAAAATTATAATTAAAATCAAATAAGTTTGCGATACATACAACTTTGCGGATCGGTAAGCTCACGAGAATGTTCCTAAGTACAGGGTCAGGCTTGATTTTCTCATAAGCCAACCTTCCATGAACAAAGCTGTAAAACAAATAAATCCATTAAGAATCTGGCATTCCTTTTTCCAAATTACTAGCAAAAACAACAGATACCAACTTTGGAGAGAAGCCAGTACCTGTGGTAATCATCATAATCAAATTGGTACCCAACAGCCTACATCACAGGATCATAAGAAATAGACAGAATTAAGACTAGAAAGCGTCATGGAGCATATACAAAAGAAATGAACTTTATTTGGGATTTAGTTGTACACACCCACAAACCGGCCATGATGGTTCCGTACTACTTGTAGAGGAGGATGTATCATGGAGGGGAGGGCGCGGCCGGGCGGCATCGAGGCGGCGGCGTTGAGGGAAGGGCGCAGCCAGGTGGCGTCGAGGTAGTGGCGCCGAGGGGAGAGCGTAGCTGGGCGGCGTCGAGGCGGCGGCGCTGAGGGGAGGGCGTGGCCGGGCAGCGTGGAGGTGGCGGCGCCGAGGGGACGACGTAGAGGCGTGAGGCTGGGGAGTAGGGGCAACTCGATCTGGATCTGGATCTGGGCAGCTGATTGTAGGGGGGCTCAAATTAGGGTATACCGTATCAGGGGGGTATCCAAGAAGTATCGGAATTATTTTATTTTTGAAAATTTTAAAAATCATGGATATGGTCAGGATACGTATCGGAGCGTATCGAAGAAGTATCCGTATCCGATATGGTATCTGATACTGGTATGCGACTTTTGGGAAGTATCCGCGCAATGTAGGTTTTCATCATGGGCAGCACTTTGTGATGTTGTGTCCTTGGGGATGGTCAGTTCTATTTGCACCTTTTGAGCTTTTGCATCTAGACATCGGCATGACATATTATCATACTTTTAGTGCTTGGTTGATGGCTGATCAGTGGTCACTCAAACCTTACCATTTTTTATGATGGATTAGTGATTGGGAATGTGGAATGATAGTTATTGGATTTTCCCATCTCGATGGTTCAGAATGATATCGAAGATGGAATGTCTAATGTTTTTTCACCTGGGGAATTAATCGGATTATTGCGAGAATCTCAGAAAAAATTTAGACCATCACAAGTGGAATGCTAGATCAGCATGTGAGGTATTCTTTCCCATGTTGTTTATTTGTAAGAATGTTGTGGTATTGTTGTTGCCTGTTGGTGGGTGGTGGTGAGGAGTAACATACTAACATGAGCCTATAACTTCTTAATCCAACTGTCATTTGATTATGAACTATCAAGCTTGTGATAAGCTCCAGATGGCTGGAGCAGGAAAATGGTGATCCATAATTGTTTTATTTATTTGTTTTTCATGCAAAGTATTTTTTACTTATCTTGAAATAATGTTGCATTTCCTCCTCTGCAGATGGAGTTGGCATAAACCCACAGCAAAGTGCAGGTACAAGAAGTTGTCAAACTTGCACTTTCATTTGGTCTCAGATCTGTGTTTCTTTTCCAGTATACATGACATGTAACGATGTTCTGTTAGCTGCAAGAGGTTATCAATACTATATTTTTGAAACACTGTTTTTGTTCCATAGAAGAATTTGCACTAATGAACCAGTTTATTTGTCTAGATATAGAAGATCGATTGAACTGTTTAAGGCTACTGATTGTGTGTTCATATGATGCGCCTGATTTGTGCTGGCACTAAAGTTGGCTACTAGAGTTTTCAACAAGGCGATTGATCGGCTTGGGTGTAAAAAGGAGTGATCACCATCAAGTTTGATTTCGTGCAAAGCAATCAAACATGCATTTGGAAAGTCCTAGGATGTTGTGCAAACAAAATGGCAAATACTTTGCACAAAAGCGCATATAATTACTGTTTATTTGATGAAGCCTAAAATGTTGCACTGCAGTTGTTTTCATTCTCAAAATTAGGTCTCAGTAACGTTTTAAATTTCCATCTTTTAGATATTGGGTGCGCCTTAGTTTGCTTCATTAATTTGCGCAGAGTATATTGCATATTATGGAATTTTTTTCTTGGGTCTTGCCAAAATAATCACGCCCCCCATTTTGTTTGCCATTTCTCTATTACATTTGCTGATGTGAACTACTGGTCTCTCTTTTTCAGGCAACGTGTTTTTAAAGCATGGCTCGGAGTTGCGCCTCATTCCCCGCGATAGAGTTGGAGCGTCGGCTGCGCCTTTCTAATTGTTACAATCCATAACGAAGAAACTTGACAGAATAAAATCCATGTTGGGTGCTTGCTTGTATAATGTGACAAGTTGAGGATGATTTGTCAGCAGTCTACGTTTTTTTTACTTATCTGCAGTCTATGTGTTCTCTTGGCATGGTTTAAATTCCCATGAGGCATGCGGTAGCCATTAGGAAACAGGGAGGAATAGAGGGAACTTTTGTTTTCTCCGGCTCGCCACCCTCAGGAGACACAGGTCGCGTGGTACGGGTTACTGAGGCATCAGGGAATGCGATGCAAGTAGAATAAGATCAAAGAAAATGCCCAACAGCCAACACAATCCTTTGCGTACACGCAGAACTGCCTTGCTTAAAGAAATAAACAAATAATAAACTCGGCAACCACCCAGCCAGGGTTGTTTATGTATTCGTTACTCGTTACATTCTAAACTATCGAGACTTACTGGGCCTGCTATTTTTTGCTGCAGTTTGTGGTTTTTGAGTTATTTGTATAAGAGATTACAGAGTAATAGAAATTTACATACGGTTTTTGCTAATATAAATGAAGTCAGTAAAGCATGTACTATAATTAACTAGTAGACCCACATACGGTTTTTGCCAATATAAATGAAGTCAGTAAAGTATGTACTATAATTAACTAGTAGACCTTATCTTGAAAAAATACTTCATTTCAAAGCAAGTTACTATAGAAAAACCGAAAAACAACTTTTAAAAACTGAAAAGAACAAGGCTTATTTGCACTCAGAATTCTCTCAATGGCATAAACTACCTCGCCTAGCTTTGCACAACTAACCAATAAATACTCCGTTTGTCCCACAATATAAATTACAATATAAATTTGATAAGCATGTCTAGAAATTATATTATTTAAATAATATTTAATATAATTAAATCATAGTTGCTTCTATTAGATAGACATAGTATTACTCTTTGTATTAGAGATGAATAAAATCTAATTTTATTAAATATTACTTCAATAATACACATTCTAGATATCCATCTCAGATTTATATGCATGGCGCGACGGAGGGAGTAAGAACTAATTAAAAAACTCAAGATGGGATCCGGTGATGTTCACTATTAATATCTATGATGAGAAATTACAATGACGATGGAGTATATAACGACGATGGAGATGAGAAGCTTTTATTTTAGTATGCGCGAGATTGGCCGGCACGGGAGGAAAGGATGATGCCAACGATGAGACCGTAGAGGGCAAGGGCTTCTGCGAAGATGAGGATCAGGATCATGCCCACGAACAGCTTTGGCTGCTGTGCGTTGGCCCTGCGTGCATGCAAATTAAGCAGTACATTATGATGAGATCTACCTTGAAATTAAGTAGCAAACTTGCGTGTGCAACAGTATAGGCACTACAAAGCTAGTAACAGCTCAATCAGCACAAGGCATGTAACCATGCAACAACAAGATGCAATAATAAGTAATTAGTAGCAAAGAGATGGATCGATGAGAGATGGAAGGATATACCTGACACCGCAGTCGCCGACGATCCCGATGGCGATGCCAGCGGCGAGGCCGCAGAGACCAGTAGCGAGGCCGGCGGAGAGGTGGGCGTAGCCATCGAAGAGGAAGTAGGCCTTGGCCTTGGGATTGATCCCCGTGCTGATGATGACGGCGATGATTAGGCCGTAGATGCCGAGCACTCCTGCCATGACCACGGGCACGATGGACTTCATCACCAGCTCCGGCCGCATCACGCCCATGTGCGCCACCCCGACGCCGCTCTTCGCCGTGCCGTACGCCCCCCCCATGCCTGCACGTACGTATATTAGTACTCGTCATGGCCACCGTACGTACTAGCTAGCTCGCAAAGGAAGCGACCGGGAGCTAGGGGTGCTGTGTTTACATGAGAAGACGAGGGCGGAGGCGGCCCCGATGAAGCCGAAGAATGGGGCGAGCTCATCGCCGTTGAACGTGGAAGACATGGTACGGAGCCTTCGGTTCGGAGGGTCGCCGGAATTAACCGTACGTAGCAGGATGTCTCCGCCGGAGAATCAATAGATGCGTGCGTTAAGGAGGTCGGTTCGATCGATCGGGGGCATGCATGCATGGAAGGGGGGACGATTTATAAGGAAATTAAAGGGCTCGGGACTCGTGAGGAGTCGGAGTTGTTCACGTCTCGATGGACGCGGCGGAGTCGTGCATGCTCTGGCCTCGTCGGCCTGCTTAGCTGGTCTTTCAAAGACGACTATACTGTCTACGAGCACGATTTGTGATTGCAATCGAGATTGTCTGACATCGCAAAATTTTTTAATTTAATTTAATTGGATTTTTCTATATTTTATTTTCTTCCTTTTTTATTTTAGCCTAAAAAAGATCTATGAAAACTTGAATTTATTTGTAGCCAAATCAAGTTGATTTTATTTTTGTTGGGTTTCTTATAAATTCTAGTTTTTAAAAAAAAATCTGGAATTTATTTAGAATTTTTTACTATTTTCTAGGCTTTTATTTATTTTTGGGAGTTTCTGGTTTTAAAAAAGAATTTTAAATCGCCCAACCCCTCCCAGGCCGCCACGTGGTTGGCTGGATGCTTCCCCTCTTGGCCACGCGGTGCCATCCCCTCTGCCTGCGCCACCCCTTCTCTCTCTCCCACCGAGCCCACCTGTCAGCCCCTCCTTCTCTCTTTCCCCTCTCCCATCGACAGCTTGGCCCCACCCCCATCTTCTTCCTCCCGCCCTCCTCTCTCCTCCTCTTCCACCGCCATCGTCGCCTTTTCTGCCAACTTCTCGCCCGCCTCCCTTCTCCCACGCCAGCCGCCTCCTTCCCCCTTGCCCCTCTTGCACACCTCGTGCTTGTTTCCCCCTTCTTCGCGCCCGTCGCGCTGCTCCGCAATTGCTGCCCCGCCATCTCCGGCGAGGAATCCTCCACCCACTGCCCTCCCTCGGCCCTATAAAAGGATCCCCTTGGCTCCGCTCCAATCCACACCAAGTCGCACCGAGCGCCGTCCATCCTTCGGTGAGAAATTGCCAGTGAAGGGGCCACTCCTGAGCTTCGGTGGCAACACCAACACCTTCCCTACCACGGCCCCGACCTCGTCGACCACTCCTCTAATCTCCTCTGCCATCAGAACACCGGCGCTACTGACGACTAAGCCCTGCCACTGCCTCCTTCCGTCGTCGGGCGCCTCCATTGCTCCCCGAACTTTGCGCTAGGTGCAATCGGACTCTCCACTTCTCCCTCTCTCTCTCTTGCGCCGCTCACCAGCAGCCACTACAAGAAATTTGAGCATCGGTGATGATACGTATTTGTCACAAAATCATGGATTTTTGTCATAAAAGCATAATAGTGACGATTTTCTTGCGTCACTCGGATCGTCACAGATTCTGCGTCATAGAATGTTCTTAGTGACGATCATTGGGAAATCGTCATAAAATAGTACACATTTATGACGAATAACAGATCGTCATACAATAATATTTATGACGATTTACTTAGTGTCATAAAATATTTTCTATGACGATACCGTTATGTGGTCCAGGACGTGTAATTTATGACGAAATTATTCATCATGAATATATTTGCAACGTCACAAATTTAATCCAGACATACATGAATGACAAAAAAAGTCATGAACAGTAGCATAATTCTCCAGATAATCACCATAGAATTGTTCCATCAAAGCATATAGAATTAATTGACATTTATCCAATACATGCCATTACAATCATTGGTTCAACACAATTGCTTCCTGTGCAATATCACTACAACAATCAAACAATAAAATTGCATTCCTCAACTGCATAGCATCAACAATCTACATACACACACATTAATACTAATCTCATCAACAATCTGCATTGCTGCTTTATATAACATCCCTCCTCTCATCCATTTCATACTAATCTCATCTGATTGTCTTCTCTCACATTTCCTTTGTAAGTATGTCTGCATATGGTTTTTGGGGCAAAGCAAGGGGACTGAAAGGTGCAATACCTATTATCAGACTTCAGAGTTATCCAAGGGAAATATCCATAGAGTGAATCATTACCTCTTGGCATCATTTGATGATATAGAGAAGTTCCGACTGAGCCATTTGTATGAAATCTGTTAGCAAAGCACACATAGAATGTGGGAACATTAGCCACCAAGTAAGCAATCCCAACTAACTAAACAATGGTCAATGCAGAAACCACTAAACAATCAACGAAAACCTCAAGTGACAAGATAATTCATTGATTCATTGTATGGAGATTGAGTTACACATTTGCAAGTAATACCCAGAACTTGATGCTAACAAATTACAAAGTTGAACTTTCTGAACTTGCTGAGCTACCATAAACCACAACTTCTGTAAGAATGCAAAGCCACCCAACCCACACAACAGCCGAGCGTTCCATCTCATTTCAACAAAAAAATACTCTTCGTTGGCATAGCCGAAATCAGCTCACCCTAACTTAGACAAACCCGTGCACACTACACCCTCCTGAACAATATATTCAGTGGGATCGCAGTTTCCCCATGTATATTAATCAACTGTAATGTGATTTTCATCATGCATGATCACGAACAGGGAAGCAATTAACATTCTCTAAGTGAAGTTCCTCTCAGAAAATTAATCAATACGCTAGTGACTACAAACTAGCGAATTAACTCACATAAACTCTTGAAAATCCGTACTGTCAATAACCTAAATACTACTAGTAGTGCATTTTAAGCTGAAAAAACTAATAGCTATATAACTACTTACTGCAATTAGGCAGCGTATCATTAGCATTCTCACAAATCATAGCTTGTTCATTCTCTGAGGCATCTGATCAATCCCCTTTCTTGCTGCAAGTACCAACAATATAATTAAATCAGTTACAAAGAACAGGTAAAGCTCATCAAAGTTACAATATGAGAAAATAATCAACATGCTTCATCCCAGGCCAGACGGGGGAGGAGGAGGTTGGCAGCGTCGGCGTCGGAGTCGGGGATCAAACCCTAGATCGCCGCAGCGCAGACGGGGGAGGAGGAGGCAAGCCAGAGAGAGACGAGGGCGTCGGGAGGAGGACGGGGGGCGGTGGGCGGCCGCGAGGAGGACGGGGGGCGGTGGGGCGGCCGGGCGGCAGCCGGCGGGGAGGAGGATGTGGGAGGCGGCTGACCGAGAGGAGGACGGGGGGTGGTGGGCGGCCGCGAGGAGGAGGAGGCGGATCTGGGGGTGGAGGAGGAGGCCGACGGCCGGGTGGGGGGCGGAGGAGGCCCGCGGCCGGGTGGGGGGCGGAGGAGACGAATGGAAGAGGAGGAGGCGGATCTGGGGGCGGACTGGCGGAGGAGGAGGCCAGCGGCCGGGTGGGGGCGGAGGAGGAGGCCGGCGGCCGGGTGGGGGCGGAGGAGGAGGCCGGCGCCGGGTGGAGGCGGAGGCGGAGGCCGGCGGCCCGGGTGAGGCGGATGGAGGAGGAGGAGGCGGGCCGTGCGAGCGGGAGTGCCAGAGGGGGGCGGAAGTCACGGAGAGTTATCGCGCGGGGGGGGGGGGGGGGGGGGCGGCGGAGGAGGAGGCCGGCGCCGGGTGGAGGCGGAGGCCCGCGGCCGGGGGGAGACAGAGGCGGAGGCCGGCGGCGGGGTGAGGCGGATGGAGGAGGAGGTGGGCTGTGCGAGCGGGAGTGCCAGAGGGGGGCGGAGTCGCGGAGGGGGACCGGGAGTGATATACTCAGTTTATTATTTCTAGATGGCCCACATGTCAGTTTGTTTCACAATGGCCCCATTCGCCCTAACTTTTTTTTGACAATACTTTTTTCGTCATCCAATAAATCGTCACGAATAATAATTTTTTTGATGACGAATATAAACAATCATCATGGTTTTCTGTATATTCTGTGACAAATATTTGTTTTCGTCACAAAACTAGGCGTCAAAGGTACCGTCCCTCATATTAATGATGAAATCACTTGAATCGTCACGGAATGATAGCTAATCTATGACATTTTCGTTTCTCATCATAACTATATTCGTCACTGATACTCAAATTTCTTGTAGTGAGTTGTGCCGGAGCTACGACTAGTGCACACATCCAGCTGAAGCTACGACTTACGACCACGGCAGTTAGAATTACGACTATCGACCATGGCCAGTCGAATCTACAACTATTGACCATGTAGTCGTAAAACTGGCTGCACACACCGTGGTCGTACAGAGCAAGTCGTAAAGACATTTACGACCACCAAGTCGTAAACTCGAGTGCTGACCACAGAGACACATAACGTGGTCGTAAAGAGCAAGTCATAAAAGCACTTACGACCACCAAGTCGTAACAACGGCTATGACCACCAAGTCATAACACCGGCTACAACCACCAAGTCGTAACACTGGCTACGATTACAAAGTCGTAAGATCGACTGCGACAACGTGGTCTTAAAAGCTACTGTCGACCATGTGGTCGTAAGGGCTGCTCTTGAACAAGTCGTAAAGGCTTAAAACCTTCTAGAAAGAGCAAAAGCCTCAAAAATCAAACTCAATTTCTCTATTAGGCCCCGCTCGGTTGGGCTAAAAAATAGTGACTTATGGCTGAAATTGCACTGTAGCTAGCTGAAATTACACTGTAGTTGAAGGTGGCTTATTTGGCATAATTAAATTTAAAAAAAATAAAAATAGAAAAAATATGTTAGCTCATCACGGACAACGCAAACGAATACGGCAAAAAAAAAAGAACCGGCAAAAAAGTTTTTTAAAAAAAGCTAAAAGTTCAGAAAAAGATGAAATTTATAAATAGTGAAAAATAAACTAGAAATCAGAAGCTCAAGCCAAAATGAGCAGGACGTAAATCAAAGGTCAATTACTCATCACAAACATAGAGTCACCTCCACATGGTCTCTCACCTTCGGCTGAATCCGCATCCTTTTATCTGCACAGTGCAGTTTGGGTAGGGTGGAAGCATTGAGTCTCAATGCGGGAAATATCGACTGGTTTCCTGGAGTAGTGGAGTGCGGCAGCACTAAATTACTTTAGAAAGTGTTGCGTGGACAACGAAGCAGACAGGGAGCTCAAGAGAGCTAATGACCTTGCCAATCAAGGAAAAGAATTTGTGCAGGAGGCAAGAGCAAGGCTGCACCCCGTCCTGCCCCAACTCCCGCAAGATCGGTTTTGTGTAATGGACTCCTCCAAGAAGAAGGTGCTCGATTTTATTGGAGACACAGGCACCCAGTCCCGACAGCTAGGGATTTGGTGGATGGGTGGCGTGGGCAAGACCTTCCTTCTCAAGCTTGTGCATGATTCTCTGAAACATGATTATCTTTCAGAGCATGGTTCCTTCGAACACATCCTGTTTGTTGGGGCTGGCAGGGGATGCACAGTTGGTAAGATACAACAAGATATTGCCACCAAAATTGTATTGCCTCGGATGCCCGATGATACTTCCCAAGAAGCAATCATTTATAACCACCTCAAAGATAAGAGCTTCTCATTGCTGTTAGATGATCTGTGGGAGTATGCTGATCTTTAAGAAGTAGGCATTCCCATACCACTTGGGGAAGTACAAGTTTCCCGTGAGGGCGATGTAGCGAAGCAACACCGGCAAAGAGTTGTGTTTACAACAAGGAGCGAGGATGGTTGTGGCGAAATGGAATGTCGTAAGAATACCATCCGAATGAAGTGCTTGAACGAAAAGGTTGCTTGGAATCTCTTCGCTGAGAAGGTGGGGAATGAGATCGTCAATGACAACCGCATTCGTCTGCATGCAACTAAGGTGATATCCACATAAATTTCTCATAAATCAATAGATCTAACCTTTTTTCTTAACTAGTATTTAGAAGTGTGAAAGAGAATGTGCTAAAACAGAATATAATTATAGAAAGAGGAAACTTAAATGTAACAAATCTAGCCATTGATTTCTTTACTTTATTTCTTGTATAAAGTGCACTTCTAAACTGGTTACAAGCCTATCAATATATATGCTAATAACTCCTACTAACACACGTATTAGGACTTCAAATTGGACACCACTTCAATTTGAATTACACATGGAAACAAACTCAACTATGATTAGGACTCTAAGTCAAGATTAATTTTAACAATCTCCCCCTTAATCTTGATTTTCTAACTTCTTTCCACCTTGCTTGAATTTGGACGGCGAACACATCTTCTCAACGTCTAACACTCCTTGAGTCTTCATACACACCTTCATCTTGATTGCCCATGTTGCATAATTGCTCGTCGTGAGCATCGGATAATGCAGCGAGACAGCGGAAACTCTCCTTCGTCATCTACTTGATGATGACTCGTTGCCGGTGACACCACTTCCCGAAGAACACGATATGATCTTGAACACGGATCAATAAATCGGGCTACTTTGAAGCTGCTCTTGGACCGAGGGAACGGAAGAAAAAAAACTACGTTGTTTTTTCTTTTTCCCTTGAACTTGGACTTTTCTCTGTTGCTCGAATTGCCGCTTGCTTCTTTTTCTTCTCGCGCTGTGTACTTTTATTGCTGAAACGAGGAGCCGACTCGAAGACCCATATGCGAGATGCACCGAGACGGACTCGCGCTGTGTAACTTTAGTGGGTTTGGATATTGGGAGTCTTTAGACGATAGTTTGTTGATTTTTATTTGGATTCAATCTCGCCATAGAGGCTTTGCAGATTTAGCAAACTAGTACATGCTGTCTACATTCTGCACAACTGAGCATGATGCATGACTGGAAGAATTAATTGCTCAATTAACTTACGACTAGTACAGTTGTGTAAGAAAATAAAATTCTTCAAAGTCATTGTTCATTTGAATTGAGAGCATTTCAGTCTAATATATAACACATAGATGTGAACTTTTTCGGTCGCAATATCAAGTAATAGGTCCTGCACGTTATATGTTCAGCTACAATAGTTTAGCGATCTAAAGATGGATCCCCCCCCCCCCCCCCCCCCACCTTTGATTAATGTCGAAATTTCTAGTTGATCTTTTACTTCTCTTGATTAACATAAAAAATCTTGCCCTCAAAATAAATATGTTGTTTTTAATCACCACCATACTACAGATATAACATAATAGATACGTTAGCAAATATATTATAGACGACTCGAACCAAGATCCCCAATCAGAAATACTCACCTATCTTCATCAGAACCCATTGCTTCATCAAGTGACAGTTTTAACTCCAATCCAACCTTAGTAAAAGTGCGCTTCAGTGCTTGAACCTTCTCAATCTAAACAGCAATAGCATGTAGAAGGCCTGTCCCTAGTACATTAAGGTGATCATTAATCTGCACAAGGCAACTTAGGAGGTGTCTAAATCGGCTGGAATTTTTGTCTTTTGGCTGAAATAGAATAGTAACAACGGAAAGAAATAGCTTTTGGGATAACATTTGAAAAACGGTTTTTGGAAGAGGCGATGCAGAGAAGACGATAGAGGCCAACCGATAGCTTTTAGAAGTGGCTGAGAGAAGTCGCTTTTGGAAACAGAAAGCCGTTTGTAAAAGCTGAGATGTTTAATTTAGCTTTCAATTTTTTCAAGCAGAAGCAGATTTGAAAATTAGCTAAACAGTGTTGTTGAGGAGGTGGGCAGAGGCAACACAACTGAAACCAGTTAAATACTGGCTGGTTAATTACTACCGCCTTCTGGAATCTTTGTAGAAAACAATGACTTCCTTATTGATCAACGGATGTACTAGCTGATGGAACAAAAGTATGCTACTGGAACAGTGCAGTTTCTCACGAGCGCCAAGCGAAGCTAGTGAGAACTTGTCCTGAGGTGATATTTCAACCTTTTTCTTTTATTGTAGTTGTGATGTTTCTGGAAAATGAATCTTATATGAAAGCTAGAAACAGTACTAGCTAGAAGCTAGAAAGAAGGAAGGAGCAGCAAATCGCCGAGCCCCTTGGTCAACGTGTGTCCTTTCCATGTGAGTCATGCAAGGTGCGTATTGTATATATAATGCTTGACTCAAAGCTCCTCGCGTATCCACGTAACCATGGAGAAAACCAACAATGATAGGCGTGCTGTATGAGCACATGTCACGTACCTAGCTCATTGATACTATGGAGAGTTGTTTTAGATTATGGTTTATAGCTTTTAAATTTTGTCTGTTCATATAAGAGAGGATATGAAAAGAGACAGTCGTACAGTGTCTACAAACCGATTGGTAGACATTGTCTTAAAAAGATATATCATTTAAAAAATAGTTACTATAACACAAACCAAAAACCATAAGCAGCAAACCTAAAATAATACATGCTGTATCTTTTATTCCTCCAATTACCAATGTACCTAAGCTTTGGCTGGCACGAGCTAGCTATCAGGAAGGGAACCTTTTACCCACCTAGCTCACCTATAAACCGATCGGTCAAGCTGCACAGTGACTGGCGAATAAATTTTTGGGCTATAAAAGAAGGCAGGCGCAAGGTCTCCACAAGCCTGGCCGGAGCACTAGACAAGCCTTGCAGGCAGCGATAGGATAAGTGAGAGAAATGGCTTCTAGGTCGAGTGCAGCTTCGTTGCTCATGGCAGCAGCGTCAGTTTTAGCTGTCGTGGTATGCTCCCCTGCTGCCGCCGCCGCCGAGGCAGGCAAGTACCCGCCGCTGGCCAAGGGCCTCTCGTTCGATTTCTACAAGAAGAGCTGCCCCAATGCAGAGTCCATTGTGACGGCCTTCCTCAAGAAGGCCATCCGGAAGGACGTCGGCCTCGCCGCCGCGCTCATCCGCCTCCACTTACACGACTGCTTCGTCCAAGTAAACATCATCCTTTGTCTTTATACGAAAGAAGCTAATTAAACATCCACAAAAGAAACTAACAGCAAGCAGATAGCAAGTAGCAATACCTCCCCTCCCCATGCACAGGTGAGCTAGGCCGAACTTAAAGCCGGCCGCAAGAAGCTTTTGCAACTGCACAACTTCTTTCTGCATGAACGTCGTACGCCTTCGCGTATTAGAAACGAAGTAGCATCACATCAGTCGGTCGCCGGGACGTGCTGCTGTTTCTCTTCAACTGATGTCGACTGCATGTGCGGCGCAGGGTTGCGATGGTTCCATCCTGTTGGACAGAACGCCCACCGAGCAAAGCGAGAAGGAGGCTTTCCCCAACCTGACGCTCCGGCCGTCGGCGTTCAAGGCCGTCAACGACATCCGGGCCCTCCTGCACAAAGCATGCGGCCTCGTCGTCTCCTGCGCCGACATCGTCACTCTCGCCGCCCGAGACTCCGTCCACTTGGTACGTATACATATTACATGCACAAATTAAAGTACTCTGCAGTCTGCACCTTCACCGAGTACAGCAGATATGACTTCACTTCACACCAAAAGTACCAAAAGTACGTATATCGTATATTGCATGTTTTGTTGGCGGACAAGGATGCTTTGTCCGATACAGTAGATACAAAAACAATAGACCGATCACACCCCTGTTGTATCAGTATTTCAGTACTCACATCACATGGCAACTCTTTACACCTCTCATCCTTTGTAATTTGACATTTTCTCTAGATTGGCAGAGTAAGGAACCTATCTAGCCTTAGTGACCGGAGAAGTCGTTTTCAAGTTCACTGGCGTACGTTGAATGCTCTGCCTGCTGGAAAGGAATTCTTTGGGAAGGCTCACCCATCCGCTTAGATTAACGTTAGATTAATGATGGATAGGAAGAAGCCTTACGCGACGCCCTTCCCCACTGGATTTTTCCCCTGCCTGCCTCTGAGAAATGGCAGCAGATAAAGACATCTTGACTATTCCACACATTTTCCTCTTATTGGTCATGCACGTCGCCTACCTTGATCAGTATTGTAATTGTACGGGGGAATAGTGTGCTACCCCTCGCACTGTGCTACCTATGTATTATCTATGTATAAAAGTTTTTAAAATTTTTTAAAAAATTTGGAGATGTATGGACGAAGGATATATTCTATAATCATGTAAAATTTTAAGATCAAAATCTATCATATTCGAAAAATATAAAAAAATTAATAGTAACGAACAATGAAAATCACTATTTATGCACAGTTTGACTATTCTATATCTCTCAAGTGCAATTGAGAGTTTGATCTTAAAGTTTTACATGATCATAGAATATGTGCTCCCCTCTATCTCTAATTGTTTAGGAAATTTTAAAAAACCATTTTACACAGTAATACAACGTAAGAAGGGGTAGCACGGGATATCTCCACATAATTGTACATGATATAATAGCTTTAGCTACGCACCACAATTTCTCCAGCGCTGCAAGGCAACGACGTACGTATACCTCTGGGAAATAATAAGGTCCTGTTAATTTTGGCAGGCCGGCGGGCCGAACTACAAGGTCCCCCTCGGCAGGCGTGATAGCCTAAAATTCGGGTCAAAGCAGGACGTCTTCGACGCCCTCCCGGCGCCGACCTCGAACGTCACCAAGCTCCTCAGCTTCCTGGCCAAGAAAAACCTCGACATCAACGACCTCGTGGCGCTCTCCGGCGGGCACACCGTCGGCATCGCGCACTGCATCTCCTTCCAGAACCGCCTCTTCCCGCAGCAGGACCCTACCATGGACAAGTGGTTCGCCAGCCAGCTCAGGCTCACCTGCCCTGTCAAGAACACCACCAACACCACCGTGAACGACATCCGGACGCCCAACACGTTCGACAACAAGTACTACGTCGACCTGCTGAACCGCCAGGGGCTCTTCACCTCCGACCAGGACATGTACACCGACTGCAGGACCAAGCCCATCGTGACCAAGTTCGCGGTGGACCAGTCGGCCTTCTTCGAGCAGTTCATCTTCTCCATGGTGAAGATGGGGCAGATCCAGGTGCTCACGGGCGCGGAGGGGCAGATCCGCAAGAAGTGCACGGTGCGTAACGCCGGCAACAAGGAGCTCCCGTGGTCCGTCGTCGAGGCTGCAGAGAGCCTCGTGCTCTAGACTATATATAGTCTTGGCATGCAGCCGGCCGGTGTGTTAGGCCGGCGCGATAGCTTAGCGTTCGATTTGCGCTCCTGAGTTTGGAGCTTGCATGGGTTGATCAATTGTCGCGTGGGTTAAGCCGGCGAATAACGTACGGTACAGCCGTACAGGAGTGAAATACTGCGTACTCGGTAGCCGACATACAGTAGTTGTGTAGGTGTACGGTGAATTCGTAATTAACTTCCGATGGATGTGAACGTGGTTGAAACCATGGACGTTGGGTGCGGCTATGTTGCAAATAAATAAACAGTGGCATCTGTATATAGCACAAACAAAACTCGTTGCGCTGGAATCAAGTGGTAAACGACGTCGGCTTCTTTCCCTGTATAATTACAAAAAATCATTATCCTCCTCCGTAAGCAAACAAAAATATAATGAACATGGAACTTCTTATATAAAAAAACAAACATAGTCACATATTCTTCCAAAATTCAACCTCATCACACAATATTGTCACATTTTCCTACTTAATTCCAAAAAAACTTTCATCTTCCTATGTAAACAAACAAGAAGATAGGTAAACACACAACCCTTTATAAAGAACATGTCAATAGAGTCACATTTTTCTCTATAATCCAACCCCATCACACAAAAGGGCCATGTTCATGCATAATTCCAGAAGAGATTCATTTTCATCCTCGTGAGCAAGGAAACAATAAGATGATAAAAAAGGGACTTTCATAAATTCCTTAGCCCATCGATATGGAGTTCCGACCGCCATGCAGGGGCGAAGCCAGCGGGGGGGGGCTTAGTAAGGCTCGAGCCTCACCTCCCCCGCCGGCGGCAACATCCCCCCGGGCCCCCGGGCGGACGAGCTCCCGTATCGTCACAGTCTCACAACCAAGTCACCTCCCCCACCGGCGGCAACCCCCCCCCACAGGCGGACGAGCTCCCGCATCGTCATGGTCACAGTCTCACAGAGGCCCAGAGTTTCAGGACGACAAACAAAAAAAAACCAACCAACCACCCCCGCCGAGCGCCCGCGGCGGCCGGCGACGTCGACAGTCACACACAGAAGCCCAACAAACTCGGGCCGCGGGGCCGGGGGCGGGCCGGCGGGGGGAGTCGGAGCGGGGCAAAGAGGGGGACCGAGCCGGGGCAGGGGGAACCGGACCGGGGCGGCGAGGCTGGGCGGCGCCGCGGCGCCGCGGAGGAGCACCGGGCGGCGGGCCGGCGTGGAGGAGCACCGAGCGAGGAGAGATGGACCGGAGTGGCGGAGACAGCGAAGTCCGAGTAAGGAGCGACGGGATGGAGCGAGCAACGTGAGCGATTGTGAGTGAGAGAGAGAGACAGAGTGAGACGAGTGATGACTGAGTCACAGTCTTAAGAAGCGGCGAGAGGCGTGAGGACCGACAGAGAGAGAATCAGAAAAGTAGAGATCAGTTCATCAGAGATAGGGTCGGCCGTGTCTATAGAGAAGTAATTTTTCCCAATTTTTTCTTATCAATTTAGTATTTTTAGAGTTTAGATTTTAGACTTTCACATTTAGTATATATAGATAGTTTAGTTCTTATATTTAATTTATATATTTATAGCTTTATATTGACAGAAATTATATATTCTTGGTATGCGCTTTCTATTGTCGAGGTATCTACTTTGTATTTATATGTTTTTCGTTGTTTGTCTTTAAAACTCCAATTGTATAATTTTTGTATGAATTTGAAATTCTATAAAAGTAAAAGACTATATTTGTGCCAACTTAGTTTAGTCCGATAAATAATTCAGCCCACCCTCAAATTTATTTCTGGCTTCGCCACTGCCGCCATGCATGGTCTTGTCAACCATCGGCATCTCAAAGCCTGGAAAGCTCGAAGGGAGAGCACCCAGCAATGTTCGACGCATCTCCACCAGCTCCATGTCTGCTTGCCCTCCTCTAGGAATAAAACCAGGCTTCGCTCCCTGGCTCAAGCACATCCCCTTCATGCACCTGCTGTGGTCACATTTCGCTGAGAAGGCAAGTCCGAAATTCAGAGCAACTTCATAACTAGTATACTCATTTCATCACAGTTTGCACCGGACTGTAATTACCCTTTTTTGCAATGCAATCTATGAGATGTCAACAGGATAGTTCTCTAAAAAAAGGGTAACAACATGATAACTGCTAAATTACTGACTGGTAACTGTCATTTGCAAACTGAGGAACGATTGGGAATTCTTCTCCTTTTCTCTTCTCTCTGATTATGATAGTCTTGAATGATCTTCTACTGGTCTTGAATGAGGATCTGCGGCTAGTGCTTGGGCAGCAAGAACGAATGATCAATGGCGCCAACGTCTGGAACTGGCCGGTGTCATATGACAAGCTCGGTATATGGTATCGGCTGTGGAGGGATGCCGTTGAGAGGGGCGCTGACCGGTTGCCATTCAGTAACCAAATCGAGAGTGGATCGTAGTGCAACATATGACATCACCTGCAGTCTCTTTCTCGTCGCGTTTCTTCGCGAGATGATGGCCAGAAATTAGTCAGTGGATTTATATGCACAGTTTATTTAGGCGTGAGTCTCTGCGAGGTTCACCATCTGCCTGAGAATGCTACAGATTGAAGGATTCTGGAAAGGAAGGCTGATGGAAAGAATGATAGGAAACATCATTGTGTAATGTTAAATGTACACTAGCGACAGCATCACGGGATGCCATTGTCATCTGAGGTTGATTTATTTTTCCTCTTCTTCCTTTTTCAGCCCTTTTACTGCGAACGTGCGGCTAAGTCTATGGTTCTCTTTCTTATGGCGGCAGATTCCATTTTATGTACCCATTCAGTCCTTTACTTCTATATATGGTTTGCTAATCGAGAGCAGTAAGGTCTCTGCGACTCTGTTTTAGAAAGTTCGAGCGTGTCAATGTACTTGAAATTGGAAAATATTGTGAAAAGAAGAAAGAAAGGCAAGAGTTGTTGGCGAGAAGCGAGAAAAGTAGGATAGTCAGTGACCTGTGCACACTCCAGGGATGGAAAACGGTAACGAATAATCAATTTTATTTGATATTTGTATTTGAAAAAACACGAATATAGTAAGTAAAATTCATATTTAAAAATGTTCGTATTCGTATTCGACAATATTTGTATCCGTATTTGAGAATGCTCATATTCGTATTTGTATTCGAGAACATTCGTATTCGTATTCGAGACTATTCGATTTGTATTTGATCCGTTTCCTATGCCGACTGAGATTCATATTTGATCATGTTCTATAAATTTGTTCTACCGAGATTTGTTTTAGAAGTTGTAGGAAGACATTCGTATTAGACCGAATTAAGTACATATTTAATTCGAATTCGCATTCGTTATGACATTTGATTCGTAGTCGTATTCAAGAATATTCAAATTTGTATTCGTATTTAAGACTATTCGATCATATCCGATTCGTTTCCATCCCTACTCTCCACTACTCCTGCAATTTAAGTACCATCTACATCTGTCCGATGTGACATCATCTCTATTTATGCCCCATGCTTGCATTTCGACAAACACCAACAAATTGCAAAATCTAATTTCCGGCACAAATCTCAAAAGCACAATGTGTGGCTATGATACAATCCCATCCTCATATCTATCTGACCTTTTCTAGCGATGTTTCTGTAAAATATTTGTATTCCAAGCATACAGGAGGCGATCAACAGAACATGCTGAGAATAAGAGCAATACATACTTAGAAATGTTCTAGAATATTTGGGAATTATCATGAGCTATATATTACCAAAGGAAGTTCCTAGAACGTATTACTTTGGCACGCTTTATGTCAGAGTAAAGAAATATCTAGAAACTAGATATTAAGAAGGAAGTATGTAGAGACTTAGGTTGTGTTTGGTTCAGGGGATATCCCGGGATGGGGTGGGTTGGACCCTTTTTTTGTAGTGTTTGGTTTGGAGACTTGGTGGGGTGGGTTGGACCCAAAAGAAAAGATTCTCCTGAAAAGTGGGTTGGAACGATCCGCCCAAAACGAGCGAACCGCGCCAACCCACTTCTCCTGCGCGCGCCTACGCCCGTCTTCCCCGCCACCCGCGCCTCTCCCCCCGGCGCCCGTCTTCCCCGCCGCCCGCGCCTCTCCCCCCGGCGCCCGTCTTCCCCGCCGCCCGCGCCTCTCCCCCCGGCGCCCGTCTTCCCCGCCGCCCGCGCCCCTTCCCCATCTCCCCCGCCGCCCGCGCCTCTCCCCCCGGCGCCCGTCTTCCCCACCGCCTGCGCCCCTTCCCCATCTCCCCCGCCGCCCGCGCATGGTGCTCCGGTCGCCGTGCTCCGGTCGTCGTCGCCGTCGTCTCCACTGCCGGTATCCTCTGCACCAACCCATTCTATCCCTCCATCCAAACAAAAAACAGGGACTAACCCATCCTTACAACCAAACAAAAAGTGGGATTATCCCATCCCACATATCTGGGTTGGAGCTATCCCATCCCACCAAGTCTCCAAACCAAACGCACCCTTAGATATTCCAGGTGAATGTTCATGTGAGTTGGGTATTAGTGTACGAAGGAGATGGAATTGTGTCACATGACAACAATCCAATAGTCACGTGTAACTATAAATAGGGGCGTCCCTCCCCATGTATCATATGCCATGCATGTGCTACGAAGAGCCATACCATCCATGGGCCACCAAAGTCACCTTGAGTATGGAGAGAGAGTAACAGCTATGAGAAGTTAGGGTAGCCACAAGAGAAGTGTATCTTATTGTATCAAAGTTGTAGTAGGCAATAAGAATTAAGTTATCCCTCTCTTATGTGTAAGTGTAATAAACCTGATAAGCACTGTACTTCTAGTTTTAGTGCTTTAAGGTGTGATTTGACGCAAGCGGCTCGGTCGCCTAAAATCACAACGGTCTTGCCTTTGACGTGAGTGGCCCAGTCGTCCAGAAGCCATATGATTGACACTACCGCCTGTGTATAAGAAAAACACTAAGTAATACAAAAGAAGGCTAGCCAACTAGAGGGTATTTTGTGTAGCGTGTGTAGGTCCTCATCAAAGTGGGTATTAGACCACCTTGATTCCCAACAAGCACAAATCTGCATGCATAAGAAGTGGTAGTCCAAGAGACAAAGTAGCAGGGAAGCCTCTCCCTATCTTTGTTACTCAAAAGAAATGATATACATAATGTTCATCAAGTAACCTAAAGAAGTATCTAGAAACTAGATATTAAGGAGGATGTATGTAGAGACTTAGATATTTCAGGTGAATATTCTAGTGAGTTGGATATTGTTGTATGAAGAAGATTGGATTGTGACACATGACAACAATCCAATGGTCATGTATAACTATAAATAGGGGTGTCCCTCCCCATGTACCATGTCCAGGGGTTAGGGAAAGATAGAAAGTACTGAGAGGGGTTTTTAAGTCCATCCCACAGCAAAACATAAGAAAACAATAAAAGAAACAACTTGGCAAAAGCAAACTTCAATAAAGCAAAAGCAACTCTAATAATTTATTTTATTAATTCAGAGGCAAATTGTTGACAACATCCTTAATTCCTGTAAATGTGACCATGGAGAGGGAAAAATGTATGACATCTCCTGCCATCTAGCATAAATATGTTCCTAAGAAATTTACATGTGCAAGCATGGATGCTAATGCAAACGCTCATCACTGTTGCGCCCTTGGACGTACATCTTACCCAACAAATGCATCGCATAATTTACCTTGAGGAGAAAGAGGCGGAGAGGCCATGGAGGATTGGTGAAGCTGCGACGACTGTTGGCGAAGGAACAAAATCGCGATCGCTCACGCACACGAACTCTCACGAAAAACTGAGGCAGGAACAGATGAGTAAACACAATGTTTTTGCTCGTGCTGCGCTGCTTACTTGCCGCACCTGGTTCTCTTTATTTAAAGCAAAGACAAAAACCGAACTGGTAGAAAAAACGGAGATCAAAACAAACTCAATGTCGGACTCCGAAACAGAGTTCTGCTCGTAAACAAAACCGACTCCAATACATACTCTAAACAGCAACGGAAACATCAACGGATTATACCAACAACGACGAGTATTTCCTTTGAGAGATGGGCTAGAGCGAAGGGTAAAAATTTCCTGTAAACCAGTAGTCTCGTTCTTCTCTTTTCTTGCGTATAAGGTGCGGAGGCGTTGGAGGAAAAAAACTGGCGAGGGTAGGTATCCTGCAGGCCGCAGAGGTGAAAGAGGTAAAGAGAGAGTTGTGCAGATGTAGGCTGCAGTGTTTGGACATGACATTTGTGAGTTGTTTTCTTTGCGGTTGGACCAATCTCCTACAGTCCAAGAACAAATGGACGTCCAAGATGTAATCTAGTACTGTCTTTATGGTGATTGGAGTACTATGCGCTAGTAGAGAAGCAAAGCTTTCATGATACCAGTAGAAAGAGAGAGTAAATGGCAATCTTGCACGGAGGTGTCGCATCCATTGCGTTACGGGCATTTGGCAAAGTTGATCACCGGTAACCCGATCGGTAGCAAGCAAGAAATTCTGCCACATGTTCGTATATGTGTTCAAAAGAGTCCCAACTTCAGACAAAGGCTAATGACTTTTACTGCTTTTGGTAAGGATTTTCCAAGTATATGTGTTGCTCGTGAGTTCTTGATGATCTAGATGACCTTAGATGGGGTCTCACATGTCATAACAAGCTAGATCATAGCACGAATTCAAGCCAAAACACCCACAACACCAAAACTCCAAACCACCTCTTCATGAGCCAAAATGGGGCAAACACAAAAACATGCAAATACATGTACTTAGATGGATGATATCTGATCTCCAAGACATATCTTCATCACTTACACATTATTGGCACACAGCAAGATCAAGGTGAGAAGAGAAAACACCAAAAACCAAACCAAATCAAGATTTTATCACTTGAGCACAAGACGGAAATACTTGCACGAATTTTGATCTCTTTTGGTACTTGGAGATGAATATTTACAACCACTCCTTAAGCACATACAAATCCTAAGCATAACAAAAAGCTCAGCCACAAGAGACTCTCACATGCCCCATAAAGTTCTCTCCAAAAACTCTAACTTGTCTCTCTACTTGGCATGGATGGCTTGACCTTAAACCACCCTCTCTACCCTTTTATAGTGGAGGCATATGAGAAATCCTAACCAGGCCCTCTAGCTGAGTTTTATCTAATTATATGAGCTAACCCGTTAACCCTAACACAATTTCGGGTTTTACACTTACACAAGCACGTTTTTCAAAGCGCACACACCCATTAACCTGTTAGTGAATCACCACTTAATCCACTTCACATTTTTAGTACAACTAAGACCTAAACCACTTAGACCATATTGCAGTTTTGCACACCGCCACTTTTTCGGTATTAAGCAATTTATGAAAATGCCCTTCTTTCGCCTTCCACGAACTTTCCCGCTTTCTTTGCCACGAAGCATCACTCATGCTTCGCCATCTTCTACATGGCCCCAATGACTTGCCATCAAGCCTCTCATATGTCCGAATCCCACCGAACCATTCTCGCTTGCAAACGACCCAAGTCACTTGGCGCACCATATGCTTCTCCTCGCGTATGACGGCACCCGGCTTCCTTGACCGCATAGGACCTCGGCTCCTACATGAGCCTAGTCTTAGTCCACCTTGTCGTTGTCCGTCATGTCCTCCACGGGTAGCTTCCGCTCCAGTTCCTCATCATCTCGGCTTGTAACCACCCCGCAAGCCTCGGTCATCTTCGGCGGCTCCTTGATTGTCTGGACCTTAGCTCCTCCTGAGCGTAGTCCCGATCCGTTGTCCACTTTAGGCCTAAGCTCTCCTAGCTTAGTCCCGGTCCCGTCCGTCTCACCATGAAATGATAAAGTTTTTTATGTATTCTTGACTTCGGTGAGTCAAGAAGGACTATGGAATATTTCAAAATAAAATATAAAATCTGGTTTAGACTTAGGCTAATAGTTAGGTGGTGGGTGCATGCATGCCCTGTTGTTCGGATACACAGGGTTGATTGTCAGGCACAAGGGGTATGTGGTAGGGGGTATTGTCTAGCACCAACCCCAAGCTAACTAAGTAGGCAATGCCAGGTCCAGATGACGTCTTACCTACCTTTTCCTATTCCTCACGCCACGCATGCAACCTTTGGTGAGTTGGTCCTTTCGTCTATAGCGGCGGCGGGCCCGGCATCGGAGGTGCCGTCATTCGAGAGCACTCCGACCGCTTCTCGCATGTGCTTGCATGCGTCGGATTCAGATGGTATGGTTAGATTTCTTGCTCTATTTATCTCACTGTGTGCATATGTAAATGGAGTAAATCTCGGTGTATGTATCAATGTATGCAATATGGTCGACGGTCACAGCAATAGGTGAGGTCGTCCACTGACTACTCGTCATCTTGTCCTAGCTGACTAGCTCCTTACTTCAAAGTTCAATAATCTTCACAGTTAACGAAGTAACGATCAGCCAACCAAAATAGTTACTAAATTTGGTGATTTAGATTCTAGGGTTTCAATTATATGACCTTTAAAATATGGTTAGGGCTTTAATATTAGAATGTCTAGCCGACTTTGAGAAGTTTGTCTTTGGGAAAGCTAATTGCTCTTGATTCTCGAACAAGGTTTTAGGCACCGCTCGTTTTGGCTTTGGCTTATGGCTTCTGGTTTCTAGTTCACTATTCCTTGATTTCGCCTCTTTCTGCCTTTTTGACTTTTTTGCCATTTCTTTTTTTTGTATTCGTTTGCATTGTCTGTGATGGGCTAATATATTTTTTCTATTTGTAAACTTTTTAAAATTGAATTACGTCAAATAAGCCACCATCAGCTACAATACAATTTTAACTAGTTAGTTGGGAGCATTTTTTTTTGGAGTGACAGCGGCAAAACCTTATTGGAATTAGTAAAGATCCCTTTAACTAACTAGATTCCATAGCGCAGCCCAGTATAGCACAGCACTGTAACCACAAACTGGCTTATGACTGTGTCAGAGTGATGGTCAGTGAATTCTCTGGGTCTGGATTTTTTTAAAAAAAAAATCAGTTAGGGATTCTGGATATGTTATTTTGGGCCCAGTTACTCAAAGTGTGAACAATTTCATGCTGTTTCCTCTGAGTTTTAGTTAATCTTCCGCTAAACACAGCATTCCCCAATGCTCTTTGGAAAATGATTGGAAGTGTACAACTCATCAATTGGAAGCATAGTTTTTGAAACCGGACCAATGAGTGAATTGGTCAAGCGATCGGTTCACTGCTCTGACCGATCGGTTCCTTGACATTACTGAATTTAAGCACATCTCTGCTGTCTTGTATAAACCTCAATTAAATGGATAATTATTTGCAGCTTCAAGGCCAGAGCTCCTTGAATAGATAGTGCTTCTCTACTCTCTGAATGCAAATTGCACAAATCAAAAAACAATTTGTGTAGTGTTTAGTTATTAATCAAGCCCTCACTTTACTTGAAACTTGAAAGTGCGGTTTAATTTTCAGAGAGCGTTGATTCACTTCCCTTAATGGATTTTCAGATAAGTCATCTAATTCTTCCCCTTCTAGGTGCATAATCGTTGTGAGTACCAGAGATGGGATGACTACCACTCATGTTTTAATACATATGAAGCTGACGATGATTATGTCAATTATTGTGGAGAACTATCAAAGAAAATCAAGGTACACATCATGCCATGAAGCTATTGAAAGTTTTAAAATATGTCCAGAACTTGGATTTTTTTACTAATAACCTTTTATCTTGGGACAGTGGATTGAAGGTTATTTGGAGCTGGATCGGATGTCTCCGGAGGTAAGTATGGCCCACAGAAAACCATGAAATATAGGTCTACTATATATATACATGTATGGTTTAGCACCATGATAATTAACTTCTTTTCTCTTTAGTTTATGAAAATGAATCATATAGCATGGAACCAAGCATTGAAGATTGCAGCAGGCTTTCCCCATATGACTATTGATTTAGCTCGAAATGCATATTTAGTAAGATATCCTCTCGTTTGTTAATTTAGGTGTTCATCACTGGTGTTTGTTATATTTGACAATTCTATCCGTTTGATTCAGGAGTACTTGTCAAACCTGCGCGAAATTGCGGGCCTTAAGGACTTAGATCTTGTCTTTTTTGAGATTTGGAAGCGTGTTGCTAAGCAAAGGGTTAGCATCCTAACTCGGTCTTATGTATAAATAAACCACTAATGGGTGTTTGTTTGTGGTTAAGCAAGTTTCTTACCTTTTCACAAACATTTCAGACCGATTTCAGAGATGCTTTTGTTAGATTTTAGGATCTCCTAGGGTTTAGATCTAGGGGTGTTCTATTCGGGTTCGAGTGATACACGGAGAGAGAGATCATGAGGGTTAGGGGTACCGACCGTCCGTCGCGTTGGATGAAGAGCCGGCCATTGCTGGTTCGTCGGTGAGGTCTGCGCACGGGCAGCGACGGTCGGGGAAGAAGGAGCGGCGTCTCCCTGGCGGCGGCGATCGGTGGCGGCCGGTGGAACTTCCCGTCACTGGAGCGCCCCCTTTCCGATCGGTCTAGGGTTTGTCAGTGGGGTTTGTGGCGGCACGGTGAACCTCGTCATACGTGCCGCCCCGACCCCCACCTCTATTTATGTGGCGCTGGCGACAGGGGCCCACCAGCCAATTGGGCTGGGCGCCCCCGATCAGGGCGCGAACAAGGGGGGTGCCATTTGGCCGTTGGGCCAAATGGTTGAGATCAATCTTATATTCTCCCCCTTGATCTCAATCTATGCTTTATCTTTAATTACTTTTGACTTTACTCATTCCATCACAGATTAGTGCATAGAACATGTCTCATCGTCACGGTCAATCGCCGATAGATTTAACAGCTACAATACACCTCTCTGTTCTGAAATAGTTACTTTAATCTTTTGGGCCATCTTTTAGTCCAGGAATCATAAGCTTTCCCATAAACCCATGCCGGCTACATGTTCTCTGAACACGTTGGGTGGTAAGCCTTTAGTAAGCGGATCCGCTAACATCTTTGCGGTACTTATATGCTCAAGACTTATAATTTGATCCTGAACTTTATCTTTCACAACATAGTACTTTATGTCAATGTGTTTGGCAGCACCACTTGACTTATTGTTGTGGGCATACATTACTGCGGGTTCATTATCGCAGTACAACTTAAGTGGTCTATTGATGTCGTCAACCACTTTTAAACCGGGTATGAACTTCTTTAGCCAGTTCACCTGCCCCGTAGCCTCATAACATGCTACAAACTCGGCATACATTGTGGACGATGTAGTGACGGTTTGCTTTGAGATTTTCCACGATATAACTCCTCCAGCGAGAGTGAACACATATCCGGATGTTGACTTTCTATCATCTCCCGCATAATCAGAGTCTGTATACCCCACTATATGGAGTGAATATGATCTTCTGTATGTCATCATGAGGCCTTTTGTTCCTTGCAAATAACGAAAGACTTTCTTTATCAATTTCCAATGTTCTATTCCAGGATTGCACTGGAATCTGCCAAGGATCCCGGTAACAAACGCTAAGTCAGGGCGCGTACACACTTGAGCATACTGTAAGCTTCCGACAGCTGAAGCATATGGAACCGATTTCATTTGTTCGAGCTCGTACTGGTTCCTGGGGCATTGAAAATCCCCATATCTGTCGCCCTTGACTATAGGTGCAGGTGAAGGACTACATTTATGCATACCAAATTTCTTTAAGACTTTCTCTATGTATGCCTTTTGTGACAGTCCCAATGTCCCCTTGTTTCTATCCCGGTAAATTTCGATCCCTAGAACGAACGAAGCTTCACCAAGATCTTTCATATCAAAGTTTGAGGACAAAAACTTCTTTGTCTCCAGTAGCAGACTGACATCACTACTAGCTAGTAGGATATCATCCACATACAGGATTAGGAAGATAAACTTCCCATCTTTAAACTTTGCATAAACATAGTTGTACTCTACATTCTCTTTAAACCCAAATTTTCTTATAGTACTGTCAAACTTCAAGTACCACTGTCTTGAAGCTTGCTTTAACCCATAAATCGATTTTTTAGGCGGCATCCCATTCTTTCATTTCCTTCCATGACAAAACCTTTCGGTTGTGCCATGTAAACATTTTCCTCCAAATCCCCATTAAGAAATGTCGTCTTAACATCCATCTGATGTAACTCTAAATCATAATGTGCTACTAATGCCATTATGATTCTGAAGGAATCTTTACATGAGACTGGAGAAAAGGTCTCATTGTAATCAATCCCTTCTCTTTGCGTAAAGCCTTTTGCGACAAGTCGCGCTTTGTATCTTTCTACATTCCCTTGGGAGTCAAGCTTTGTCTTGTAGACCCATTTACAGCCTACTGTTTTGGTTCCTTTAGGAATAGTTTCCAAGTCCCAGACTTTATTAGCCTTCATGGACCTTATTTCCTCTTCCATGGCCTCAAGCCATTTTGAAGAATTTTCGTTTCTCATGGCTTCTTCAAATGAGGTGGGATCATCCTCCATTTGAAATTCCTCTGTATGATAAATCTGATAATCATCAGAAATAACTGATCTTCTTACTCTTTGAGACCTCCTCGGGGCCTCCTCATTTGGTACATCTTCTGTTTGAGGCTGCTGTTGCTCCCCCTCATCTGTGGCAATAGGTTCTATAGGATCCTGAAGAACAGGTTCCTCATTCTCATTCATTGTTGCCACGGGAGGAACAATAACAGGTGCTGGCACCACAGTGTCTTGCACCGTCGGTGCAGCGACAGCAGGTAGTGTAAAGAATGGCTCTTGAATCATCGGAGTGGGCGCATACGCCCGCTTCTCTTCAAGGTCAATCTCTCGAGCTACCATACTTCCTCTCATCATTTCATCCTCTAAGAAGACAGCGTGTCTCGTTTCTACAAACTTTGTATATCTGTCTGGACAGTAGAAACGAAAACTTTTTGACTTTTCAGGGTAGCCAATGAAATGACAACTTACTGTTTTGGGATCAAGCTTCCCAAGGTTTGGGTTAAATACTTTAGCCTCAGCAGGACTCCCCCATACACGTAAGTGGTTTAGTGAGGGAACTCTTCCTGTCCACAACTCGTACGGTGTTTTGGGCACCGACTTACTAGGCACTCTGTTGAGGATATGAATGGCGGTTTTCAACGCCTCCATCCATAAACTCAATGGGAGTGTGGAATAGCTCATCATGCTTCGCACCATATCCATCGGGGTACGGTTGCATATTTCAGCTACTCCATTTTGCTGAGGTTTGCCCGGTGTAGAATACTGGGCCACTATGCCATTTTCCTGCAAAAACCTTGCAAAAGGTCCAAGAACTTGTCCATATGGGGTATGTCGACCGTAGTACTCCCCCCCACGATCAGATCGGACTATCTTAATCTTTAAATCGTGTTGGTTTTCAACTTCAGCCTTAAATATCTTGAATTTATCCAAGGCTTCATTTCTTTCTTTGATTGGATAAATATATCCAAAACGGGAGTAATCATCCGTGAATGTTATGAATGAGTCATATCCATCCACACTTTTCACAGGAAAATGACCACAAATGTCTGTGTGAATAATTTGTAGAACTCCTATGCTTCTTTTGACGTCTTTCTTAATTTTCTTTACATATTTTCCTTTAATGCATTCTCTGCATTGTTCTAAGTCTGAGAACTCTAATATAGGAAGAATTTCATTCTTAACTAGTCTTTCTATTCTCCCCCTCGAAATATGGCCTAAACGACAGTGCCATAATTTCGACGATGCATTATGAGTTCTCTTTCGTTTTCTGTTCGTATTCACAAGCGAGGATATACGCTCATTCACATCACATACGGAATTCACATTTTCACGAAGTGACAATAAATAAAGCTCATCTTGTTTGATGGCAAGACCAGTGCATTTATCATTAAACATTATTTCACATTTGCCATTTCCAAAGTGACAATCATAACCATCATTGTCCAAATTTGAAACACTAATCAAATTCCTCTGTAAAGAGGGAACATAAAGAACATCTCTAAGTAAAAGAGTGAAGCCATCAGCTAGCTCTAATGAAAGATCGCCAACGGCTTCAACTTCTGCTTGGACTCCATTTGCGACTTTAATGCATCTTTCTTTTCTTTGCGTATTCCTCGTCGAACGGAATCCCTGCATATTATTGGCAACATGAACAGTTGCACCTGAATCGATCCACCAAGTAGATTTTGAATATTGTACATACAGAGACTCATTTATGAAGGTAATAATGTTCTCACCTTTCTTTGCCATTATCATCTTTAAGTAATCGGGACAGTTCTTCTTGTAGTGTCTCGTCTTCTTGCAGTGAAGACACTGATCTTTGTCTACTGCAAACTTATTCTGTTGAGGCTGATGGACAGGGGCTTTTCCCTTGTTCTTTGAGGAGAAGTTACTGTTGAAGTTCTTTTTCTTGTTGTCCTTCACATAGTTGATAGAACCACCATGTGAGGATTTAATTCTTTCCTCCTCTTGCACACACATAGCTATGCACTTTTCTAGGTCCCATTTCTCGGGCTGCATGTTGTAGTTGACAACAAAGGTGTCAAACTCTTTCGGCAAGGAAGCAAAAACCAAATGAATAAGGAACTCATCCTTGAGAGCCAAATCCATTGGTTTAAGCTTGGATGCCAAGTTGCTCATCCTTAGTATGTGCTCTCTTATGCCACTGCCACCACCAGAGTACCTTTCTGTCACAAGCTGCTTAATCAGCTGTGTAGCATAAGTCTTTGAAGAGCCAGTAAACTGACTCTTTATTTTCTCAAGGTACTCTATGACAGTGTCACACTCTGCGATTGAGACCACAATTGCAGGCTCAATCGTGTTCTTTATCACAGCCAAAAATTTCTTGTTGGCAGTGACCCACTTTTTATGATCAAGATCATATGACATTTTTATGGGAGCATAGTCCATCTGTCTGGTCTGCCAAGCAGCATCAGGCTCATTTTCATCTCTCACCGGTGCCACAGGCTCTGTGGGACACGGTGTGGTGACTACCCAGTCCACCTCAGCCAAGATGAAGGTCAGGTCAATCTTTTTCTTCCATTCACCGTAGTTGTCTCCTTTGAGAACCGGGATATCTCTGATGTAGCCCATCAAAGAGTATCCTCCTGAAAACATAATCCATATACAGTGAGAACATTTTAACATAATATCAACAACTGCATGCCTTGGTTTCAACGTTGGTTAAAATTAAAACATACAGTTGTTTTACACATTAAATCTACATCACCGTTGGGCAGAAATAGAAATAATGCATAAAATCATCAATTAAAATTATAATACTGTTATTATCAACGTTGGTCAGAAAATAACAATATCATAATTCACAACAATTCTCAAAAAATTAAATTCTCCCGTTGGTTCGAATTTAATTTAAAGAGTAATCAACATTAACTTTTGCAACGGAAACATGAAATTATTCTAAAATAATTCATACTCAGAAGCATTATTACTGTACTCATCAATCTCTGGAAAAATTAACACGTTGGTGCAAAAATTTACAGAGATTTAATTCAAATTTCATTCAAATTCACTCAAAATTGCTTCTGAAAATCAATAAAAAAACTTTAAATGAGATTACTGTGCAAAATGGCCATTTGGCCCATTCCTCGCGGCTGCGGCCCATGGCAGCCCGCTCTCCCTCCGAGCGCGCGCGGCCTCTTTCTCCCACATGGGCCCAAAAACCCCCGCAGGCCAACAGCCGCTCTCGCGGCCCAGAATCCCGCAGGCCCCGGCCTGCCCATTAGGCCCCGCCCGATCTCGGCCGTCCAATTGATCGCACGGCCAGGAGGAAAAACGGCCGAACAAAATGCCGCCCCCCCCCCAAAACCCTAACCCTAGATTCATTTGAGCCGGCTTGATCCGAAAAAGTCGGATCTGAGGGGAGGGAGCGGCAGCGCATGGGCGCCCGCGCGGGGCGGAGCGGCGGCTCCGGAGGGGTGGCTTGGCGCGCAACAACGGCAGCCCCGAGCGGCGACCCGAAGGCGGCGGGCTCCCGCGGAGCGGCGGCGCCATCGGGACGGGCCGGCGCACGGAGGGGCAACCCCGAGCGGAGCGCGGCGGCGGCGCAAGCGGCGCCTCCAGGGGCGGCCTCAAGCGGCAGCGCGCGGCGGCGCCCGGGCGGGCGGCTACCCCAATCGGAGCGGCCCCGGCGGCGCGCCGCACGGCGGCCCAAGCGGCGGCGCCGGCGGCTCCCACAAGAAGCGGCGGCGCAACCGTGAGTCCCCCTCTTTCTCTCCTTTTCTTTTGCCGTTTTCTAGGGTTAGGGGGGTTCTTTGTGCTTTTCTTTTCCGCACGCCGGTCAACTGACGGCGGTCGTTCATCTTTCCCCTCTCAGATCTACGCCTAGGGTATGCTCTGATACCATTGTTAGATTTTAGGATCTCCTAGGGTTTAGATCTAGGGGTGTTCTATTCGGGTTCGAGTGATACACGGAGAGAGAGATCATGAGGGTTAGGGGTACCGACCGTCCGTCGCGTTGGATGAAGAGCCGGCCATCGCTGGTTCGTCGGTGAGGTCTGCGCACGGGCAACGACGGTCGGGGAAGGAGCGGCGTCTCCCTGGCGGCGGCGATCGGTGGCGACCGGTGGAACTTCCCGTCACTGGAGCGCCCCCTTTCCGATCGGTCTAGGGTTTGTCGGTGGGGTTTGTGGCAGCACGGTGAACCTCGTTATACGTGTCGCCCCGACCCCCACCTCTATTTATGTGGCGCTGGCGACAGGGGCCCACCAGCCAATTCGGCTGGGCGCCCCCGATCAGGGCGCGAACAAGGGGGGTGCCATTTGGCCGTTGGGCCAAATGGTTGAGATCAATCTTATAGCTTTGAAGGAAGTCTATCAAATGGGCAAGTTTCATTTACATAAACCTGTAATGGAGGCTGAACTGAAGGGGAGAGTATACTTCAAAATGGAACATCGGGCAAGTTCTTTTCTTTAGAGCTCTTTTGCCACTTTATAAGCACATCTTCTGAGATATGATTGCAGTGATATCCTAGGCAGCCGCCTTGGCAGCCTAGGCGCTGGGTGCCCCCTGGGCGCTCGGCCCGCCAAGGCGGTCAACACCGGTCCCAGGCGGAGCTAGGCGGGCAAGGCGCGGCGGTGCTGGGCGGTCTGGAGCCCACGGACAGTGGTGGTGGTCATCGTCGTTGTCGTCGTGATGTGGCGTTGGCACCGGCGAGAATGACAGGCGGGGAGACGAGGTGGGCAGGGGGTTGATTGGTGGGGTGGGCAGGAAGAGGAGGTAGACGAGGCACGAGAAGCGGAAGCCCATGGCCATGGAAGTGGTGCAGAAGAGCGCGTGCAGGAGCAGCCACGCGGTGGGCAGCGAGGGCTTGGCCAGCTCGGGCGCGGTGTCGGGTGACCCCGCCGCAGGCGCCAGGCCCAGCCATAGCGGCCGCACCAGCAGGAGCTTCATGTTTGTTGCTTTTGTCTGTGTGTCTAACTGCTCAGCTAAGCTAGCAGTAGCCGGTAGTGGAAGTGGTAGGAATAGGAGGCCTGGCCGCGGGGGAGGCAGAGTGGGCAAAAGGCAAAGCGGCAGCGGCTAGTGGACGCTGACGTAAGGTGGGGTGTCCTCTGGTTTGCTAATCGAGAGCAGTAAGGTCTCTGCGAGTCTATTTTAGAAAGTTCGAGCGTGTCAGAGCAAGTTCAATAATAGAGTCAAGTATTTGGCTATAAGTCAAGTTATAAGAGTCAAGTTATACAATAATTTGTCTTCTATTTGTCCAGGGCCGGCCCTGAGGGGGGGGCGAGAGGGGCGGTCGCCCCGGGCCCCCAAAATCCAGGGGCCCCTCATATACTATGTAGAGTATATACATGCAACAAATAGAAGACATGGTTAAATACTTTAATACTTATAGAAATGAAGGGTTTGCTTTGAGTATGATCATTGCTCAAGATATTGCAGCTCAAATGAATGTAGAGCCATCATTTCCAGTTAAGCGGCGTGTTCTTAGGAAGAAACAGTTTGATGAAATTGATTGTGATGAAGCAGTTTTGCAAGCTGAGACGGAATTTGAAGTTAATTTTTTTTGTTATGGTTGATATGGCAATCAATTCATTGAAAAGTAGATTTCAAGAACTGCAAACATTCGGAAGTATATTTGGATTTTTAATGAGTTCAACAACATTGAAGTCATTGGATCGAACTGAATTAAAAGAATGTTGTACAAAATTTGCAGAAACTTTCTCTCTAGATGGTTCCTCTGATGTTGAGTTAAATGATCTAATTTCTGAGTTAAGTGTTATGCAATTGACTTTATCAGATAAACCAATGTCTGCTATGGAGATCTTTGAGTTTGTCAGAGAAGCGGATTGTTATCCTAATATTTCTATTGCTTATCGGATTTTATTTACTATGCCTGTGACCGTGGCATCAGCTGAAAGAAGCTTTTCAAAGTTGAAGTTGTTGAAGAATCATTTAAGGTCAACAATGTCTCAAGAGAGGTTAAACGGTTTGGCAACTTTATATATTGAGAAGAAATTATTGGATGAGATTGATATCAATACCATCATCAATGACTTCGCATCTAGAAATGTTAGAAGAAATTTTAAGGTAATATCTATGAACTCTTTGATGTGAATTTTTCTTTAATTAAGTGTTTGTTGGTAAAATTATATATATATATATATATATGTGTGTGTGTGTGTGTGTGTGTGTGTGTGTGTGTGTGTGTGTGTGTGTGTGTGTGTGTGTGTGTGTGTGTGTGTGTGTTTGTGTGTGTGTGTGTGTGTAGATTTATATTTAGATATTTATACTAAGGCCCCTATTTCTAGTTTCGCCCTGGACCCCTAAAATCCTAGGACCGGCCCTGTATTTGTCTACAAAAGGTTTTTTATTATTATGTGGTACCATATCTCACATTCTCTTTCCTATTCCTCCTCACATATATTTATGATCTGAGCCCACCACTGCATAGGCTCCCGTGCCCAGCTTGTTGCTTGCATGAGAGCCAAGCTCTCCTCTCTCTCCTCTCTTCTCTCCTCCACATCAGCAAAAATGCTGACTAGCTTGGCTATAAGACCATTATTGGACTTGCTCTCAATATACTCGAAATTGGAAAATATTGTGACATCATCTCTATTTAAGCCCCATGCTTGCATTTCGACAAACACCAACAAATTGCAAAATCTAATTTCGGCACAAATCTCAAAAGCACAATGAGTGGCTGGAATACAATCCCATGCTCATATCTATCCGACTTTTTCTCGTGATGTTTTTGTAAAATATCTGTATTCCAAGCATAGAGGCGATCAACACAACATACCAAGAATAAGATCAATACATACTTAGAAATATTCTAGAATGTTTGGGAATTATCGTGAGCCATATATTATCCAAGGAAATTTCTAGAACATATTACTTTGACACGCTATATGGTAAGTAAAGAAATATCAAGAAACTAGATATTCACGAGGAAATATGTAGAGACTAAGATATTCTAGGTGAATGTTCTAGTAAGTTGGATATTATTGTATGAAGGAGATTGAATTATGCCACATGACAACAATATAAATATATAGGGGTGTCCCTCTCCATACACCATGTGCCATGCGTTTGATATGAAGAGCCATTGTATGAGCATCCATGGGCCACCGAAGTCACCATGAGTATGGAGAGAAAGTAGGAGCTATGAGAAGCTAGGGTAGCCACACGAAAAGTGTATTTTATTGTAATATAAAATAAAAAATTTATGTGATTGACGGTTGGTGAAGCTGCGACGACAAGGATTTCCTTTTCGAGAGATGGGTGAGAGCGAAGGGTCAAATTTCCTTGTAAACTAGTATGTTTCTTTCTTCCATCATATGAGCGAAGGATGCGATTTTCCTTTGCCTCAGTATTTTCTACGTAAGAAAAATAGAAGAAAGACACATACTAGGTTGCAAGGAAATTTGACCCTTCGCCAATCGCATATTTTTATTTTACATTACAATAAGATACACCTCTCATGTGGCTACGTTTGCTTCTCATAGCTCCTATATCTCTCCATACTCATGGTGAACTTGGTGGCCCATAGAGGCTCATACAATGTCTCTTCATATCACATGCATGGTACATAGTATATAGAGAGGAACACCCCTATATATTTATAGTTATACTGGACCGTAGTATTGTTGTCATGTGGCACAATCCAATCTCATTCATACAAGTTCAGTCTAAAATTAAATTACAGCTAGTCACGCACCTTAACTTCTGATGGCGACTTATCGAAGTGCTTGTAGCTGTCTCTACACAACCTAACGTAGTTGTATGGTATTGTTCATAGTAAGATGCTTTCTTATCACCAGCAATTATCTTTTTTAGCAATGGCTCTAGTGCTACATTAGACATTCTTGGCTAGTTTACACCTAAAGTGTTGATCCTTGCAGCCATTCTTTTGTTGTGAGCACATGTTTCTGTCAGAAATATGGACTTCCTATAATCATCCCATTGATCCGGGTACTCATTGAGTTGCGCAGCAGTTCGTTTCCTAACAAAAGAACAGAAGCTCTTTGTAACTTCATTGGGTGAAAAATCCACAAATGCTAAACCACTCTTGAACTATATGTCTAACACTCCCAAGTCTTCTCACGCTGAGTGGTGCCAGTCACATCTCGTACTACATTAAATAAGAAAAAAGACTTAAATTTGCTGACTAGTACTAGTATTGGCTGACAGAACTCAGTGGAGTATATACCTTTGTGGAGCAGCACTTGTAGCTTAGGATGACAGCCACCAACAAGTTTAATGAACAAATTTTTCTTAGTAAGATTTTCAGGATATTTTCTTTTGTCCAATACAGTGTGTATAAGACTAGTAAGTTCACTATGTGCAACAAAGACACAATAAGTCAATCAATCTGAACAGAGTAGGCATTAGGTTGTAAAAGTATAAAGGTGAACTTACAGTAACCATGGAAGCAGAGTGACTTGATCACTGTATAGATTGGTAGAAGGTACATTGGCCAACCACTTGTGAAATGAGTCGTCAACACATGAAATCACCATAAACTCCTTCACATAATTGTCTACCGACACACTAGTAGAATGCCTAATGGTACGGAGGAATGTGTAACTTGAAGCCATTGTTGTAACACTTGGTTCCCCTTTTTGATCATCTGGGGGGATTCAACTGGTCCAATCCTATATGTGCATTTGTAAAGCTTCAACTCGGTTCCATCAAAATCTCTTGCTGTTTCACCAGTTTCTATTACTTCAGCATGCACTGTGAACTTTGTAGGCAAATTATTGGCAACATCCTTAATTCCTGTAAATGTGACCATGGAGAGGGAAAAATGTATGACATCTCCTGCCATCTAGCATAAATATGTTTCTAAGAAATTTACATGTGCAAGCATGGATGTTAATGCAAATGCTCATCACAGCTAGTGAGCTCCAGTTGCGCCCCTAGACGTACACCTTCTTCGGAGCCAACAGGATGCAGGGTGGGTCCGGCGGCTCAAGGTCGACGACGCTGGCGCCGGATGCACGGCGCGTGTAGAGTTGACCATGGCGACGCGAGCAAGGTTCGCGGCGGTAGCATGACCTCGCCGGTGGCCATTCTTCTTGGTTACAGTGTGACGGTGAGACAGGTAGAAAGAACGGGAAAGGTAGGTGTGCTTTTGTATTTGTGTTTGGCGCATGTCAAATTTCTTGGATGTCAAATTCCTTGGAGGTGGGTGGGTGCCCCATCACAAGATACCCGAGAAATAATGGAGTAAATGCATCCTATAATTTACCTTGAGGAGAAAAAGGTAGAGTCGTAGAGAGGCCATGACGATTGATGAAGCTGCCACGATAAAAATTTCCTTTTGAGAAATGGGCTAGAGCGAAGGATCAAATTTCCTTGTAAACTAGTACGTCTCTCTTCTATTTTCTTGTATATAAAATGCGGAGGCGTATAAAATGCAAAGGCGAAGGAAAAAACTGGTGAGGTAGGTGTTTGTAGGCTGCAGAGCTAAAGAAGTGAAGAGTGAGTTGTGCTGCTGTAGGCTGCAGAGGTAAAGAAAGGTATAGAGAGAGTTGTGCTGCAGCCGATGTTTTGCCATCACATTTGCGAGCTGTTTCCTTTGCGGTTGGACCAATCTACTGCCGTCCAAGAACAAATGAACGTCCAGGATGTAATCTATTACTGTCTTTAGGAATGAGATCGAGCCGAGGAAATGCCCTGCTGAATTAATACCAACACATAAATTTTTTTTTGCGCTGTCCTGTACTGTTCCGGCCACATCCATCACATTGTGCGTTCTTGGGCCACCGCTTATTCATTGGCAATTGCTGCGCATGAAGAGTTTTCCACGTATACTATTATTTATTTATGTATGCGAAAGAACATCATCGCATTGTATTTTATTAACGAAACCAAGCCAAAAAAAAGGCTGGTTAGGTCCAAGATCCACACAGAGCTAGCATTCCAAAATAAAAACTCTGGAGACACTGCTATGGCTCTGTTCTTTTTTAGTTTTGTTACAGTAACTAGTTTTTAAAAGGAGTATCTTTTTAAGACTGGGTCTATTAGTTAATTGTAGTACATACTGTATCAACTTCATTTATATCGACAAAAATCACACGTGGAATACTGTTACTTTATAATCTCTCGTACGAACAACTTAAAAACCAAAAACCACAGCAAAAAATCATAAGCTTTAACTAAAAAGAATAGCCCCTGGTGATTCGAGTACTATGCGCTGGTAGAGAAGCAAAGCTTTCATGATACCAGTAGAAAGAGAAACTAAGTGGCAATGTTGGACGGACGTGTCGCATCCACTGTACTGGCATTTGGCAAATCACCGGTAAGCCGATCGGTAGCAAGCAAAAATTCTGCGACATGCATTGCATCGAATATTGCAGTAACGTTCTTATATGTCTTCAAAAGTGTCCCAACCTCAGACATAAAGGCTAATGACTTTTCCTGCTTTTGTTAAGGATTTTCCGAGTGAGGTTGTAGTCTCGTCGCTTACTCCTTTTTACGTAAATCTGAAATGGCTAGACATCAATAAATTCAAGTGATCCCGTAACCTTAATTACAGGAAGCAGAACCTGTTTGTCAGCCCATTCAGTTGGGCTGAAAAAAGTGTCTTATAACTGAAATTATATTGTAGCTGACTGAAATTACACTGTAACTGATAGTGTCTTATTTGACATAATTAAAATTAAAAATTTAAAAATAGAAAAAATATGTTATCCCATCAAAGACAATGCAAACGAATATGAAAAAAGAATCAGCAAAAAAGCTCAAAAAAAAGCAAAAATCTAAAAAAGACAAAAAATTTAAGAATAATGAAAATTAAGCCCGAAGTCAGAAGCTCAACTTGAAATGAGCGAGGCCACATGTAGCCACCATCACGAAATTTTCTTGAATTCTAACCTGGAAGTATTATTATCTACCACGTATACTCTAGTTTTATATTCGAACTCACACAAAAAAAGAAACTAAAATAAAATAAGATAAACATCTATGATGCTTCTAAAGATAAATCCTCTTCCATTATATAGTCCTTGAAATAAACTTTCTAATAAGTCTAAAATCACTTCAATCGGACTCCATATGTAAAAGTTATTGCCTTTTAATCACCGAGTATTCCTTCGAAACTGCGCTAAACAATCAAGAGATCGATTGGACTGGTCCGAACGTCATTGAGGCATCTGAGCCTCTAAAGTTGATCAGACAGTCTGGACAGCCGAAGCCGTTTAGACTAGTCCGAACGTTTCCGAGACTATTCGAGCGCTCGATGTTGATCGGATGGTTCGTGAGCGATCAAACAGTGTGAATGTTCGGACTGATCCGAACATCACCAAAGCGATTGGTGGTTCATGGGCGATCGGACGGTGAAGTTATTCGGACTGATCTGAACGGTTCGAAGCAATCGAATGGTCCGAAGTTGATCGAATGGTCCCAAATAAATCTAAGGTCGTAGAAGTCGTAGTCGTAGCCACACGGTGATTGTAGCTACAGTAGTCATAGTAGTCATAGTCGTAGGGTCGATGAAGTGGTCGATGAGGCCGTGGTCGAAGATATGGTTGACAAGTCATAGTCAGTGAAGCGGTCGAAGGCACCATGGTCGAAAGCAGCAGTGGTCCGAACATCACCAAAGCGATCTGACGGTCCGAAGACGATTGAATGGTGCCGACTGTATTCGAAGTCGTTCAGCCTGATCCGGAAGTTGTTTTTAATGCCAATTGGACTCGTCCGAACGTTTGGAGTGAATTTGTGAGTTTGGTCGGACTTGCGGACAATCCGATATGGCCACGAGTGCTTGAACGTGTCTTCCCTGGCTTGGCCCAATGTGTTTCTCCTTCATTGATACAACTTCAAAAGCTTCAAATCGAGAGAATGTATAGAATATTTGCATGAGGTAGTATGCAGTTCTCATGTAAACTAAAACCAAAATTAATTAGGAATGAATTCACCTGTTGATTACTCTTTTTAGGTCGTGTTCGTGTAATTGGTCCAATCATAACATTTACCTACATCATAACATTTTAGGTTTTGTAACAGTATTGATAGCTGAGACGATCGTACTCGGCGTGTTCATGCTGACATGGAAGAAAGGAGTCATTTTTGCAAATAGTTCTCAAAAGAGGCTATTTTTGGAAATCAAATAAAAAAAGGTAAACTAGGCGAAAAACATTACCAATTTGTTGGGCTCGCGTATCGGATCGGGATCGGATGGACGGCATTTGCGCGGTGGCCCTAACAGATGGGCTGCAGCAGTGGCGCTCTCTTATTCGGCCTGGATCAAACAGGACTGTATTGGGCTCTCTGTATGTTTTGATGAATGAAGGCTGAGGTCGTCCAGAAACAAAGGGCCCTTCGTGCAGGACTGTAGTAGGACGGAAACGGATCTGATAGGTCGAATAGTTTTAAATATAAATATGAATCTATATTTTAAAATAAATATAAATATGAATTTGAATATTCTCGAATACGAATATGTATTGAATGTCATAATAGATATAAATTCTAATCGAATATGTACTTTATTCAGCCGAATACGATATCCTCCTACAATTTCTGTAACAAATATCTAGTGATTTTACCTATTTTTTACTCGTTACCAGAATAGTTACCGGTTTCAAACTGTCCAAATTGAAATTTCGAATCACAAAATTCGTCCGATTTTTTCTGAGTTCCAGAAACGGATCGAATATGAATCGAACAGTGTCAAATACAAATATGAATACGAATACGAATATGAATATTCTCGAATACGATTACGAATATTTTTAAATACGGATTTTTTTACCACATTCGTATTTTCTCGGATATAAATATCGGATAAAACAGACTACGTGTGCATGTTTAGTGGTATAGCGTGTGCCCACATCTTAGGGACTGTTAAGCCTCTATTTAAAATTCTAGTGTGTATATGGGATACGCAAGAGTGTAATATATATGTGGGTTGAGTGCGGCTGGCTTGTACCCTAAAAAATCACCTCGAAGCAAGTAACCACTCCTACACTGTTGTATCGATATCGGTGGTCTAGAATTGGCCCAAGAAAAGTCTCGACGGTGTTTTGGTCGATCAATTAGAGACGAAAGGTCGACTGACATGTGCATATCCCAGGATGGATTGATCTTAAGAGCATCTTCAATAGTGACTTATGAGCTAGCTCTAAGCATATTATTTCATATTTTAATAGAAGAGAGAGAAAAGCTATCTCTTGATCAAGAGATAGTCTCATACACACATTCCAAGATTATGTGAGAGTGTCATGTGAGGCTATTTATGTTATGAGCTATGTGCTAAAAGTTAGTACTATTGGAGAAATTATCTTAGAGTTAGTAACTAGCTCATACTGTTGGAGATGTTCTTGGACAACCGGCGGCGGCTACGACTACAGCCCACTGCCAGGCGGGCCATTCGATGTTTACCTGTTCCTTCAGCTAGTGGCACTGTCGCACGCGGCGCACTGTTCCATGTCACTCTCCTGCAGGAACCAAGCATGCCTGCCGCTGTCAGCTGCCAATATTCACTCTTCTATGGATGCCCTAGCTAGCTAATGCACTCAACTTCCTTTGCTCTCCTCCGTCGTCTCATCGAGTCCCACCGGTGTTCATCACAACGCCTTGGCTGGCTGAAGACATTCCCCTGCAATATTCTGCATGTGGCAGCCAAATCGAGGAGAGAAATGTATAGTTGCTTGCCACAAAGCCAGCTAGCTAGGGGCAATTCATTTCACGCAGCCAGCCTGAAAAACCCCTGAAAAATTCAAAAAGAATTTTCTTAATTTTTGTGGAATTTTCGAGTGAATTTCGAAACTTTCCCTTTCGGGAAAGTTTTCCCTCAGCCGCTTTCCTCTTTGGGGCAGTGCGCCTCCCCTCCTCTCCGGCGCCTTTCCCTTTTCCGCCTTCCCCCTCTCCCTGGCGCCCGCGTCCGACCCCTCTTCCCTTGCTCCGCAGGCGTCCCCGCCCCTCTCCGCCTCCTCCCTCGCACGCGTGTGCGCGCTGCGCCCGTTGGCGCCCCGCCTCCTCCCGCCTTCTCTGCTCCTTCTCCCCGCTGGAGCCTCCCTCTGCTCCCCGGCTACTCCCTTGCGTGCGCCCGAGCCCGAGCTGCGCCTGCGCCACCCAGCACCGCCTCTCCGCGCCGCCCCGACAGCCTCTGCCCGAAGTGCGTGGACGCCCTCGCGCCACGTCACCCCACCTCTGCTCCGGCCCGCCTGTCAGCCGCCGTTCGTCCCCTCCGCCGCGCGGGAGCGCGCCCTCACCCATGCCGCAACTTCACCTGCTCCCATCCCTTGTCGCATCGCCATCACTTCCCCTGCAGAGCCGACGTCATCCCCAGAGCGTGGAGGAGACGCCTCACCCACTCCTGTTGACTCCCGCGCCGTGCCAGTGCCTTCTCCTCCACGGCTCCTCTCCTTTCCGCTCGGAGTATAAAACTCCCTCTCCCTCTTCCGCCCGCTCTCTTGGCTCCCCGACTCCTCCCCACTCCCATTCGCCTCCCACCGCTCCCGAGCCTCCCCCTGAGCCGCTGATTGGAGCCCCATCGCCCGAGACTCCGCCATTGCCGTCCCCTGCGCCGGCAAGCCCCGCAAAGCGGATCTCCCTCCTCCTCCCCCCATTTCTCGATTACTTCCGCCCAGAGCTCCTCCGCTATCCCCTAAACACCGTGCTACTTTTGTTTGGCCAGGAGAATCACCGAGGTATTCCCGCGTCGAAGCTCACCGCCGGCGGAAACCACCTCCCCGTGGCCAGACCTCTCCGAAGCTCCCCAGCTCCCTCCGCCGCCGCCATTGTGAGCCCCCTCCTCCGTAGATGGTGTAGCCGCCCCCGATCGACTCCTCTCGGCCCCGGTGACCCTCCTCGCCGCCGGGAGGCCGTTTTCCCCCTTCTGCCTCCCGTCCCCTCCGTTGTTTCCCTCGCGCCCAAAACCCCAAAAATGGGTTCCCCTCTCGGAGATCTACCCGCCCGTGCCCTCGGTTGCCGCCGCCGACCCTCCGTGCGCTCAGATTTCCGTCGCCGCCGTGGCCCTGTCTCGACGGCGCTGTGGTGGACGGAGGAAGAAGACGACCGACGTGGCCTCTCCTCCACCGCCCGATCCCCTCCGTCGCCTTAAGTCGTCGACCGCCCGATGGCATCAAGTTTCAGCCGTCCGATCTTCATTAGGCCATCTCCCCTCGTCCGTCGGATTCCCCGTAACGATTCGCCGCCTCCTTTGCTTCGCTTCCGTCCGATCTCCTCGCGCCGCATCCGAGCCGCCCGTTTCAGCCCCATCCCCTCCGTCCGCTGTCGCCGCGTGTCGGCCATCCACCGAGGCGAGGCGCGCGCGAGTGGGCCGCGCTGGCCTTCGGCCGCGCGGGCCGCACAGTGCCGGGCCGCACTGTTTCTGCGGGCCGGCCTGGCACTGTTCATCCAGATTTTCCCGGATTTATTAATTTCCAAAATCCAGAAAACTCCAAATAAATCCTAGAAAATCACAGAAAATCCCAAAAATTCCCAAATTTCACCACTTTACTCCAAATAATATCCTTGACCCATTTGTAACCTCCATTCCTCCAAATTCATCCCAGATAAATTCCTAAAATTCTATTTGAAGGGTTTATGCATTTTACTCCTTTTTAAATAGTTTATTTTCCCTCGCTTGATTAGGCTCAAGCTGGATTTAATTATTTTTGTGTGTTTACGCTAGTGTCAGAGAATCCAGAAGTTCAGGTGCAGCCCCAGGAGCCAGGAGGTTCTTCGTTCGAGCTAGCTAAGATCCTCCGGATTGACGGCAAGTCCCAAATCCCTTGATCATGTTGCAACCCATGTGGTTTAATTATGTTATTATACTATTTGCATTATGCTAATTGTGAAATGCTAGTTTAAAATAAAATAAAATGTTTAGAATGACGTGTTATGTAGTTAATCCTACCACTGACAAATGCCATGTTTAATTTGTAGCCATGCCATTGAAACCCTAGAAATAAATTATCTGTTAATCTGGATAACTATAGGTTACTACTATCACTCAAAAGTCTTATACTAATAAGGTCGTGGCAGCGAGCCAACAGAATTTGTAAAACCCGACTCTAGGGTAGGGTGGTATGGGACACCGTGCCCTAGAGCGGAGAGTGCCGGCGTGCACAAGGTAGGGTAAGAGGGTTGTGGTACGCCGTAAAACGGTTTATTCGCCCATCTCTTACCCTAGGATTGAAGGTAGGGAGGTTGTGGTGCATCGCAAGATGATTATTCACCCAACTCTTACCCTAGGTTGGGTCGCGGGCCTGGTAAGGTTGCGGGCCATGTGAAAATATAAGGACTAAAACCCTTACGCTGAGCAAATGTCATAGTGATCGCTCAACCACAGGTGTTGATTTGTCAACCCTGGTTTAGTACCTGCTCAACTTAAGTGAAACCCCGCATTGGGAGTCGGAGCAAGACAACGATAGGTCCCCACAACTCGGGACCGGCGTTCCGCGAGGGCCAGTGGACGCCCGAGGATGTGCGGGATTATTATCTATCGGGTGGAGTGTATACCAAGGGTTGAGCAGCGAAAAGACCCGGTTCCTTAACTCAGTCATGAGGGTTAAGGGTGCGTGTGGGTAAAGCTGAGCAAACTCTGCAGAGTCAATAAAATGGTATTCGAATACGCCGTGCTCCCGGTTAATGGAGCTGTGTCACTTGGGTGATTCCAGCCGCGAAGCTTAAGTAGTTTTGTACATGCTTTAACTTGATTAGTGGGTTAATTAACTCTTCATGAAAAACCCCTGAGATCTTAAGAAGTAGTTTTGAGTCCATTTTATAAAATGTTTGCAAAGAAAACTGCATCCACACAAAGTTAATAAACCAAATATATTTCCCCTCCTTTGATGTTCCGTGCATGTAGTAAAATAGAATCCCTTTGGGATTTGCTGAGCCGGTTGTTTGGCTCACGGCTTGCTTTTGCCCTTTTTTAGAGGATCAAGACGAAGGTAAAGGTCTCCCCGTTGAGGAAGCCCCTGAAGGTCTCTTCTTCGACGAGGACCCGTGGTTTTAGGTCTTGGCCGCGCTCAAGCGGATCTTGGAGCTTCTGTAATGTAATTATACTTTGGGCTTGCACGCCCCGCTGCCAAAAACTGGATGTTAATCCTTATGTCAAATATATGCTGGACTTTTGTTGTAAGCATGCCATGGTATACTCTTGCGCGACATTCCATAACTGTTCATGCGTGAATAGTTACGGGGTGCCGTGTCCGTACGCGCCCCTGGAAACGGGGGCGTTACAAGAAGTGGTATCAGAGCAGGCTCTTGACCGTAGGTTGAGACCTAAGGCAAACTAGGAAGCGATTTTATCGCAAAACTTAATTTAAGCCATAAAAAGGGTTTACGAAAAACATAAGTATTATTGCTGTCTTCTCCTCTCTTGCTGCTACCTTATCTATCTTAGTTTACTTCTGCTTAAGTTTTACTGTTGCAAAATATTTACTGCTTCTCTTGTCTAGCTTCAAAATCTTCGTTTCTCGGCAGCTGGAGGAGTAGCCGTCGTTCGCTAGACTAGACTGACCCTGAGTTGTAGTAGTGCTTTTGTAATGTAAAGCAGGTGTAATCATGAACCCTAAGTGGCTTGTGTACCACTTGCATATTGTAAATCTATATTTATTATCCTTGTATGTTGTTTGTCTAAACTATCAGTAATCCCCCTGTGTTCAAAGCTTTCTCCTGTCCCCTTCGTTCTCGTTCTTACCTTAATTCGCCCTATACTTACCTTGAAAATTCAAAGTCTTACTTATCTACCCCTGTTCTCCAAAGCCGCTGCAAAGCTGATCTCTAGTTCCCAATCAACAGATGGATCCGGCAGAGCAGAGTGGTCAGACCAACCGGCAGGGTGCACCTGCCACAGATCAAGCGACACTCGCCAGTGTGATAGCAATGTTGGAGCAGAATCGTTACCAGGGAGAACAGAGCATCTTACAAGCATTAGACCAGCATGCCAGACTTCTTGAACAGATAGCAGCCAAATCTCCGGGAATTCAAGATGGAAGCAATGTTCCTCGGGATGGTGCACCAATTTCCACCCGATGGGCAGACTTTATGAAAACGCGTCCACCAGTCTTTTTCACCTCAGCTGACCCCATAGTAGCTGAGGATTGGCTCGTGGACGTGGAAAGGAAACTTGACACTGTTCGATGTGATGATAAAGAAAAGGTGTTGTATGCATCCCATCAGTTGCAGGGCGCTGCAGCAACATGGTGGATCAACTATCAACACACACTGCAAAACAGAGAGATTAGTTGGGAAGAGTTTTCCAATGCCTTTCGCAAGGCTCATATACCGGATGGCATCATGGAGGCTAAGCGCCGGGAATTCCTAGCGCTTAAACAAGGTGGACGCACTGTTATGGAATACTTACATCAATTTAACCACCTATCCAGGTTTGCTCCGGAGGATGTTGACAGCGAGGATAAGAAAATGAGCAAGTTTCGAGCAGGACTGCAACAGTCATTGAAGTTCCATATCTCATCCATGAAGTTCAAAGACCTGCACGATATGGTGAACAACCTGATTACTTCAGAAGAGGCTAGAGGTGAAATGGAAGATTACAGGAAGCGCAAGGCAGTGCACAAATCTCAGTCTTCTTCGCATAGTGCCCAGCGAAGCAAAACCTCGGGATCATTCTCCTTCCGATCCCAACCCTCACGTCAGTTTGTGAAGCTACCGAAGAACCAGTCTGGACAATCTCAACAGTACAGTTCCCCTTTACCCTTTGCCACCAAGTGCCCCACCTGCAATGGCAAGCATCCTGCTAGCAGCTGTCCACGAAGGACAGATGCATGCTTCCATTGTGGAGAGACTGGACACTATAAGCATCAGTGTCCAAGGAGGAGTTTGAAATCAGATGCAGCTAAACTCCAATTCCAGAACCAGCAGCAACAGGAAACAAAGTCACAGTCAGGCTCTAGCACCCCCAAAGGAGGCTCTCTGCAGATCAAAGCAGATGGACCTCAATCACCGGCAGGCACCGCGAACTTCACATCCGCAGGCAGTAGCAAAGGCCGTACCAGACCCACATTCTATACAAGAGTAAATCTTGTGTCCGCAGAAGATGCAGCTGAGACTAGTGACATCATTGCCGGTATGTTCCCAAATCAACACCATACCTGCATTGATTCTATTTGACCCTGGTGCAATGCATTCGTTTATTTCGAAGAGTTTTGCTTCAAGAAATCAGTTGCCTTCTGTTTCATTGCCAAAACTTGGTGTGGTTGAAACCCCTGGGGTTAGAATGAAGTCCCACAGTGGTTGTGCGGGACTTAATATAAATCCAAGGGGTAGATTTTAGAACAGATTTACTGCAGTTAGACATGTCAGGGCTAGATGCCATTTAGGGCATGAACTGGCTATCCAAAAACAAAGGCAAGGTAGACTGTGAGATCAAGACAGTATCCTTGGTAAACCCGGAGGGTCAGAGAGTGATAGTGAAAACAGATCGAGAAGTACTGAAAGGTGCCAGAAAGCATATGATCAACATGATAGCAGTTACACCTGATCAAGTGCCAGTAGTACAAGAGTACCCTGATGTGTTTCCAGAGGAATTGCCAGGCAGACCCCCTGATAAACAAGTAGAACCTGCCGTAGAGTTGGTTCCAGGCACCAAGCCAATTGCCAATCACCAGTACAGAATGTCAGCCAGTGAGTTGAAAGAACTAAAGAAACAATTAGATGAATTACAAGAAAAAGAATTCATACGACCGAGTGTTTCACCTTGGTCGGCCCCAGTTTTATTTGTGAAGAAGAGCACAAAGAGCATTTGCACATGGCATTAACTAGATTGAGAGAACATCAGCTGTATGCCAAGTTCGATAAATGCAGCTTTTGGCTAAAAGAAGTTGCTTTCTTGGGTCATATTATATCGGAAGATGGAGTCAAGGTTGATCCAGAAAAGATCGCAGCAGTTATGGAATGGAAACAACCCAAGACAGTGACAGACATGAGAAGCTTTCTTGGATTGACGGATTATTATCGTCGATTCATAGAAGGGTTCTCGAAAATTTCTCGTCCACTCACTCAGCTACTGAAGAAGGACAAGCCCTTCACATGGACAGATGCTTGTGAAGAGAGTTTTCAGCTGTTGAAGACCAAATTGACAACAACACCAGTCTTGATTTTTCCCAATCCAGAGAAGGAATTTCAAATTCACTGCGATGCCTCGAAGCAAGGTTTGGGATGTGTGCTTATGCAAGACGGAAAAGTTGTTGCCTATGTTTCAAGGCAGTTAAAGCCACATGAAGAGAATTACCCCACATACGATTTAGAACCAGCAGCCGTGGTGCATGCACTCAAAATTTGGCGGCACTACCTGCTAGGGAATCGGTGTGAGATATACTCAGATCACAAGAGCTTGAAGTATCTGTTCACACAGCCAAAGTTGAATGTGAGACAATGAAGATGGCTGGAATTAATTAGAGATTTTGATATTGAGCTTCAATATCACCCGGGCAAGGCGAATGTAGTTGCCGACGCCCTTAGCCGTAAGGCTCACCCAAGCAAAGCCAGCATGACAGAGTACCCACCAGAGTTGCAAAAGGATATGCTACGACTGAATTAGGGGATTACAGAACAAGGCAGTATGGCAGCATTAGAGCTTCAACCATTGTTGACAGATCAGATTAAAGCAGCACAAGATGAAGATGAAGAGATTCAAAAACTGAAAAAGGATATTCAAGAAGAAAATTCATCAAAGTATGCGATAGACGAGCATGGGATCCTTACTTTCCGTGGTCGCTATTGCATACCCGGCGAGAAGGAATTAAGAGAATTGATCCTATCCGAAGCTCATTCGTCACAATTCTCAATCCATCCAGGAAGGACTAAAATGTACCAAGATTTGAAGAAGAAATATTGGTGAAACCAGATGAAGAAAAAAATGGCAGAGTATGTAGCTAAATGTGATGTCTACCAGCAGATCAAGATAGACCACCAAAAACCATCGGGATTGTTGCAGCCTTTGCCAATACCCGAATGGAAGTGGGATAGCATTGGGATGGACTTCATTACTGGACTTCCCAAGACTCGAGAAGGATATGATGCTATTTGGATCATTGTCGATAGATTGACTAAAGTAGCTCATTTCCTCCCGGTCAAGCAAACTTACGGGAAGGACAAGCTTGCTGAGTTGTACTTGACCAGAATAGTGACACTACATGGAGTCCCAAAGAAAATTTTCTCAGATAGAGGAGCACAGTTTACGACCAAGTTCTGGGAGAAATTACATGAAGCCATGGGCACTGGTTTAAACTTTAGCTCAGCGTATCACCCTCAAACAGATGGACAGACAGAGAGAACAAACCAGATCTTGGAAGACGTACTAAGGGCTTGTGCTATTGTGTATGGAGCAGCGTGGAATACTTACTTATCATTTGCCCAGTTCCCATATAATAATAGCTACCAAGCCAGCATCCAAATGGCCCCGTTTGAAGCACTTTATGGCAGAAAATACAGGACCCCTCTAAATTGGTCAAAAACAGGAGAACGACAACTGATTGGCCCTCAAATTGCTCAAGGTGCACAATCATATGGTAGAATTATCAGAGAAAGATTTAGAATTGCCCAAGACCGACAAAAGAGCTATGCAGATAGCTGCAGAAAGGATTTGAGCTTTGAAGTTGGAGACTTCGTATACATTAAAGTCACCCCATTCAAGATAGTCGAGAGATTTCAAGTTAAAGGCAAATTAGCACCAAGATATGTGGGACCATTTCAAATAACCGGAAAAATTGGAGAAGTAGCTTATCAAGTGCAGCTGCCGCCCAGCTTGTCAAGAATACACAATGTGTTCCATGTATCTCAGCTTCGAAAGTGTCTACGACAGCCAACAGATGAAGTACCCTTGTCAGATATGGAATTGCAGGACGACTACACATATGCTGAAGAACCACTACAAATATTTGAAACCTCAGAAAGGCAACTCAGGAACAAGAACGTCAAGTTTTGCAGAGTGCAATGGAAGAATCATATACCTGAAGAGTCAACTTGGGAACGAGAGTCAGACTTGCAGCGAGATTTTACCAACTTACTCCCTGGACCAAGTTAATCTCGGGGTCGAGATTCTTTTAAGGGGGGTAGGTTGAAAAACCCCTGAAAAATTCAAAAAGAATTTTCTTAATTTTTGTGGAATTTTCGAGTGAATTTCGAAACTTTCCCTTTCGGGAAAGTTTTCCCTCAGCCGCTTTCCTCTTTGGGGCAGTGCGCCTCCCCTCCTCTCCGGCGCCTTTCCCTTTTCCGCCTTCCCCCTCTCCCTGGCGCCCGCGTCCGACCCCTCTTCCCTTGCTCCGCAGGCGTCCCCGCCCCTCTCCGCCTCCTCCCTCGCACGCGTGTGCGCGCTGCGCCCGTTGGCGCCCCGCCTCCTCCCGCCTTCTCTGCTCCTTCTCCCCGCTGGAGCCTCCCTCTGCTCCCCGGCTACTCCCTTGCGTGCGCCCGAGCCCGAGCTGCGCCTGCGCCACCCAGCACCGCCTCTCCGCGCCGCCCCGACAGCCTCTGCCCGAAGTGCGTGGACGCCCTCGCGCCACGTCACCCCACCTCTGCTCCGGCCCGCCTGTCAGCCGCCGTTCGTCCCCTCCGCCGCGCGGGAGCGCGCCCTCACCCATGCCGCAACTTCACCTGCTCCCATCCCTTGTCGCATCGCCATCACTTCCCCTGCAGAGCCGACGTCATCCCCAGAGCGTGGAGGAGACGCCTCACCCACTCCTGTTGACTCCCGCGCCGTGCCAGTGCCTTCTCCTCCACGGCTCCTCTCCTTTCCGCTCGGAGTATAAAACTCCCTCTCCCTCTTCCGCCCGCTCTCTTGGCTCCCCGACTCCTCCCCACTCCCATTCGCCTCCCACCGCTCCCGAGCCTCCCCCTGAGCCGCTGATTGGAGCCCCATCGCCCGAGACTCCGCCATTGCCGTCCCCTGCGCCGGCAAGCCCCGCAAAGCGGATCTCCCTCCTCCTCCCCCCATTTCTCGATTACTTCCGCCCAGAGCTCCTCCGCTATCCCCTAAACACCGTGCTACTTTTGTTTGGCCAGGAGAATCACCGAGGTATTCCCGCGTCGAAGCTCACCGCCGGCGGAAACCACCTCCCCGTGGCCAGACCTCTCCGAAGCTCCCCAGCTCCCTCCGCCGCCGCCATTGTGAGCCCCCTCCTCCGTAGATGGTGTAGCCGCCCCCGATCGACTCCTCTCGGCCCCGGTGACCCTCCTCGCCGCCGGGAGGCCGTTTTCCCCCTTCTGCCTCCCGTCCCCTCCGTTGTTTCCCTCGCGCCCAAAACCCCAAAAATGGGTTCCCCTCTCGGAGATCTACCCGCCCGTGCCCTCGGTTGCCGCCGCCGACCCTCCGTGCGCTCAGATTTCCGTCGCCGCCGTGGCCCTGTCTCGACGGCGCTGTGGTGGACGGAGGAAGAAGACGACCGACGTGGCCTCTCCTCCACCGCCCGATCCCCTCCGTCGCCTTAAGTCGTCGACCGCCCGATGGCATCAAGTTTCAGCCGTCCGATCTTCATTAGGCCATCTCCCCTCGTCCGTCGGATTCCCCGTAACGATTCGCCGCCTCCTTTGCTTCGCTTCCGTCCGATCTCCTCGCGCCGCATCCGAGCCGCCCGTTTCAGCCCCATCCCCTCCGTCCGCTGTCGCCGCGTGTCGGCCATCCACCGAGGCGAGGCGCGCGCGAGTGGGCCGCGCTGGCCTTCGGCCGCGCGGGTTGCACAGTGCCGGGCCGCACTGTTTCTGCGGGCCGGCCTGGCACTGTTCATCCAGATTTTCCCGGATTTATTAATTTCCAAAATCCAGAAAACTCCAAATAAATCCTAGAAAATCACAGAAAATCCCAAAAATTCCCAAATTTCACCACTTTACTCCAAATAATATCCTTGACCCATTTGTAACCTCCATTCCTCCAAATTCATCCCAGATAAATTCCTAAAATTCTATTTGAAGGGTTTATGCATTTTACTCCTTTTTAAATAGTTTATTTTCCCTCGCTTGATTAGGCTCAAGCTGGATTTAATTATTTTTGTGTGTTTACGCTAGTGTCAGAGAATCCAGAAGTTCAGGTGCAGCCCCAGGAGCCAGGAGGTTCTTCGTTCGAGCTAGCTAAGATCCTCCGGATTGACGGCAAGTCCCAAATCCCTTGATCATGTTGCAACCCATGTGGTTTAATTATGTTATTATACTATTTGCATTATGCTAATTGTGAAATGCTAGTTTAAAATAAAATAAAATGTTTAGAATGACGTGTTATGTAGTTAATCCTACCACTGACAAATGCCATGTTTAATTTGTAGCCATGCCATTGAAACCCTAGAAATAAATTATCTGTTAATCTGGATAACTATAGGTTACTACTATCACTCAAAAGTCTTATACTAATAAGGTCGTGGCAGCGAGCCAACAGAATTTGTAAAACCCGACTCTAGGGTAGGGTGGTATGGGACACCGTGCCCTAGAGCGGAGAGTGCCGGCGTGCACAAGGTAGGGTAAGAGGGTTGTGGTACGCCGTAAAACGGTTTATTCGCCCATCTCTTACCCTAGGATTGAAGGTAGGGAGGTTGTGGTGCATCGCAAGATGATTATTCACCCAACTCTTACCCTAGGTTGGGTCGCGGGCCTGGTAAGGTTGCGGGCCATGTGAAAATATAAGGACTAAAACCCTTACGCTGAGCAAATGTCATAGTGATCGCTCAACCACAGGTGTTGATTTGTCAACCCTGGTTTAGTACCTGCTCAACTTAAGTGAAACCCCGCATTGGGAGTCGGAGCAAGACAACGATAGGTCCCCACAACTCGGGACCGGCGTTCCGCGAGGGCCAGTGGACGCCCGAGGATGTGCGGGATTATTATCTATCGGGTGGAGTGTATACCAAGGGTTGAGCAGCGAAAAGACCCGGTTCCTTAACTCAGTCATGAGGGTTAAGGGTGCGTGTGGGTAAAGCTGAGCAAACTCTGCAGAGTCAATAAAATGGTATTCGAATACGCCGTGCTCCCGGTTAATGGAGCTGTGTCACTTGGGTGATTCCAGCCGCGAAGCTTAAGTAGTTTTGTACATGCTTTAACTTGATTAGTGGGTTAATTAACTCTTCATGAAAAACCCCTGAGATCTTAAGAAGTAGTTTTGAGTCCATTTTATAAAATGTTTGCAAAGAAAACTGCATCCACTCAAAGTTAATAAACCAAATATATTTCCCCTCCTTTGATGTTCCGTGCATGTAGTAAAATAGAATCCCTTTGGGATTTGCTGAGCCGGTTGTTTGGTTCACGGCTTGCTTAATCAACTTTTTAGAGGATCAAGACGAAGGTAAAGGTCTCCCCGTTGAGGAAGCCCCTGAAGGTCTCTTCTTCGACGAGGACCCGTGGTTTTAGGTCTTGGCCGCGCTCAAGCGGATCTTGGAGCTTCTGTAATGTAATTATACTTTGGGCTTGCACGCCCCGCTGCCAAAAACTGGATGTTAATCCTTATGTCAAATATATGCTGGACTTTTGTTGTAAGCATGCCATGGTATACTCTTGCGCGACATTCCATAACTGTTCATGCGTGAATAGTTACGGGGTGCCGTGTCCGTACGCGCCCCTGGAAACGGGGGCGTTACACAGCCGCGCGCAAGCATGCATGCAGATTATGGTACAACTAATTAACCAGAACAATTAGCATCGAGAAACTTCCGCTACATATACGAAAGATGGCATGAATATCTCCAAATAAATGTAAATCATTTAAAAACTTACATTAAATTCCTACCGATATATATATATATATATATATATATATATATATATATATATATATATATATATATATCACCTAGGTGTCTGGACACCTAGTCTCCCTACCTTTGGATTGCTTTTAGATGCGTGCTAGTGTGATTGAGACTTTCCATCCATGATTAAGACTTTCCTTCCATGATTGATTTAGCATGCCTAATATATTACATACCATATATACCATTGCTCTAGCACGTATCTAAAAGCAATCTAACGGCAGGGAACCTAGGTGTCTGGGCACCTAGGTGTCCCATTTCAGCGTCTTATATATATATATAGGAAAAATATCTTTTACTCCCGGGTGTAATTACACCCACCTCTAATATACCACCTAAACAAACTTTAAATACCCTTTTATCACTTTAGATATACTATATATATATATATAAATTGTGACGCACACTTGTCGTATGCCGTTGTCACCGTAATTGGCCTTATTTCCAGGGACATATATACAGTTAAGAGTCCAACACTTGTCACGTACAGCCAAGGTGCAGATCCCAACCTCTCTCCGGCCGCGCGCGCCGGAAATTCACAGCTCCCTCGGCGATCCACGGCAAACGCGCGTCAAGCAGCCCGTCTACGCCATGGTTGCCTCCTCTCCCAGCAACAGTGCAGCACGCGAGTGCATCCTGGACAACGTCTCCCTGAACCTGCCCAGGTCCAGGCTCACGTTCTGGCCGCCCAGGTACACGCGCGCCACGAAGCCCCACCCCTTGTTCCGCTTCGCCTTCTCCGGGTCGGCCACCACCACGTCGTCGGGCCCGTACTTGCGGCTCAGCGAGCTCTCGTGCCGGCGCACGTCGTACTGCTCGTAGTGCAGCCCCATTCTCGCCGACGCCGTGCCGAAGCAGCCGCGAGCGATCGCGCTGATGCCGAGCGGCGCGATCTGGAGGAGGGCCGCGCCGGGGCGAAGGAACAGGAACTTGGTCAGGTCCGCGCCGTGCACGCCCACCAGCACGTCGCACGCGCTCACCGACGCGTACACCGCCGAGAGCGGCATCCCGTTGGCCGTCTCGAGGATGTCCACGTCGAACCCGACCGACGCCGCGAGCTGCGCCACCGCCGCCTGGTTCTCGATCACCCGCGTCCCCTTGCGCGACACGATCCCGAGCCTTGGCCGCCGCCGCGCCGGTTGCTGTATCTCCGGCTTGCTGTCTCCGGTCTCGTACACGTCGGCGAGAAGCTGGTGGAAGTCTTCGATGGTCTTGTTATCACGGAGCCTCGTGGGGTCGACGGCGAGGATGCCGTGGAAGCGGGTCCCGACGATGGCGCCCGGGAAGCAGTGCGTCCTCTTGTCGTGGAGAAGGTCGATCACGTGGTAGCCCGAGAGGCCGGAGACGATCTCGCGGAACGTGCCGGCCCACCACGGGTTGTACGAGAGGACGGCGAGCACGACGCGGCGGCGGAGGTGCTGCACCGTCAACCACGCCGGCAAGAATCCGTCGCTGAACGCGTGGAAGAAGTTGCCGGTGTAGCCCCCCGCCGTCATGACGAAGGCCGGTGCTTCGTGCCGGACGTCGCACCGGTGCTCGGACTCCTCCTCCGGCCGGGCCACCCGGAGCCGCACCGTCTGGATCTTGTCCATGATGAAGCGCTCCCACTTGCGCGTGTAGGGCCGTATCCGCTCCTCCCCTGTGGCGTTGGGCGCCGGCGCTTGCGGCGGGAATAGCAAGAACGACAGGGACGCGGCGTCCGTGCGCACGTCGCCGGCCATGAAACAGACGTCGGTGTTGAAGTCCGAGCGGTCGCAGCAGATGGATTGGTTACGGAGCGACGAGCACGGGGAGTTCACCTGGTTGTCAAGAATTCGGACGTCGCCTGCATTGGCGCCACCGTCTAGTCCCAGAACTCTACTCAACGTCCCTTGCGATGGCCGCGGGGCTTGCGGTGCGAAGAAGTCGAGGCCATACGTCGACGTGAGCGCGAAGAATCGCGGCGCGTAGAGGAGCACGCACAGGATGACGGAGAGGAGGAAGAAGAACCGGACGAACCCCGGCCACTTGACCTTCGTACCGCTCCCGTCTTCCATGGCGCCGAGGTTTTTCAGGTCAGGGAGTTTCGAGGCCATCTCCCCAGCGCGCTGGTCGGTGGGAAAATGTGGTGGAACAGCTTGAGGTCGGCGTCGGGTTTTAAAGGCCAGCGAGACGAGTCGCACAGGGCGGCGCGGTCATCGATGTGCGTGTCCCATCGCATCTCGCGGGCGTCAGCTTCTGCTTCTTCCTCACAGACGTCCATCGATTTGGCACCTGCACCTGTCTTCTTACAAGAAATTTGACACCTCCAAACTATATATGATGGATGACGTATTTAGACAAAACTATGTACGCCATCCCAAGTCCACAGAATTCACCAATCTGTCTGGCTTATGCTTGTAGAAAATACAGCTAGCTTGTTCTTGGATGGATCGTTGCGTGTCCTTGTCTTCCACCGGCGTACGTTTTAATGTGTGAACATTGGTTCATAATCTCTTTTCTGGAATATGTGCTGTCCACACCGATTTAGCTATTCAATTTCTGTAATCGTGGTAACGTCCAGATAGCAGCAGTAAGTGCTCACCATTCGGGAAATTTTGGTATGGCGACAAAAGCTAAAACAAGTAGCAATTATTGAGCAGATTAATTTATGTATGTTCTTCCTGGACGAGGGTAAAATAATTTATTAAAGAGCCACTTTAATACGTAATCAAAGTATTTAGACCGATATTATAATAGCTTATGCTATAGCACGTCCCGAGTACCCCTAAAAGAGAATCACTGTTTATTTACCCAACCAGCTACTATTTGAAAGCTCTATGATCCGACATGTGGACCACCCCTATGACGATGCCTTGTATAGTTAAGGAGCAGAACACGTGCGCTCCCACTCCCTCAACCATTCTACATTCAATCCTGTGTCTCTGATAACAACTGTCCTACGGTTGTTTTCTAAGGCTCTCCTTCGGTGACAATAACCAAGGCTCTCCCTCACAGACAATAACCAATCGACGGTTATTGTCAGGCTTTTTTCACTGCTAACAACTGCTTACACGTGCGGACGAAACGAATTGACAAGATGCATATTCATGCAAATAACTGACATCTCTTCGATGCTATTTAAGCCTTACTGGGGGAGACAACGAAGAGAACGAGACAACGAATGGAGAGAAAGGAGAATAACAATAGCAAGTTCATAAAGAGAATAACAATAGCAAGTTCATTCCACTTTAGTGCAAGTAACATTTTTCATGTAATTGCTCATCAAGAGCAAGTTATAATTTCATTCGAGCAATAAAGATCATCACATTTCCTATGTTCATCCTTCAGTGAGGCTTGGTTTCCCTACTATTCGTAAGATTAATGACTCAATCGTTGACAACTAGCACTATCCGTGGGGAAGAAGTGCCAAGCCTCCCAAGGTTCTAATTGGCTTCGCTGTCCTTCCCTAGTCACATCGGCATCATCTATGCGGTCATGGCAGGGACCTAGGATGAGAAAAATGGATTCGA